>APFE031224373.1:0-47475 GCA_000404065.3 Pinus taeda
CTTGTGGTGGTACCAAAAAAGAATGGGAAATGGAGAATCTGTGTGGACTACAGGGAGCTAAATAAAGCAACACAAAAGGACCACTTCCCTCTCCCATTCATCGACCAAGTATTAGACACTTTGGCAGGAAAGAAATTCTTTCCTTTCCTTGATGGCTTCAGTGGGTACAACCAAATACAGATTGCCCCTGAAGATCAAGACAAAACTAATTTTACTTGTCCTTGGGGAACATTTGCCTACTGATTTTTACCTTTTGGCTTATGCAATGCCCCTGCCACATTCCAAAGGGCTATCCTTAGCATTTTTGCAGACCTAATAAATGAAGGACTGGAAGTATACATGGACGAATTTACTCTATATGGAGATGAGTTTGACCCAGCACTGGATACACTAGAAAAAGTCCTACAATGCTGCATTCCTACCAGGCTTTGTTTAAGCCATGAAAAATGTTATATGATGATGACAGAAGGAATTATTTTAGGACACTATATTTCAACAGCTGGCATTTAGGTAGATCCAGCCAAAATCCAAATACTTCTGCTTATTCCCACTCCCACCACTCAAACAAAGGTACGTAGCTTTCTTGGATTTTCTAGTTATTACAGAAGGTTTATAGAACATTATTCATGTATTGATGCACCTTTGTATGCACTAACTGGTAACGTTGATTTTCGTTGGATAGAGAAATGTGAATGTGCTTTCAAGGATCTGAAGAAGCTCGTGTCCACAGCCCCAGTCCTTCAAGGACCAAATTGGGATTTGCCATTATAGATATCATCTGATGCCTCAGACACAACCATTGGAGCAGTCCTTGTGCAGGAAGAGGATAGGAAACCATATGCAATTTATTACATTAGCAGAAATCTATCCCCTGCTGAATTAAACTATATTGTCACTGAAAAATAATTTCTAGCCGTTATACATGCTGTCAATAAGTTCAGACATTACATTACTGGATATCCTGTTATCTTGTACATAGATCATTCTACTATAAAATATTTAGCAAACAAGCCTATCACAAATGGAAGAATAACTAGATGGCTGATTTTATTGTAGGAATTTGATATTACAATCAAGGATCGACCTGGAAAAGAAAGCCCGGTAGCTGATGTCCTCTCAAGAATGCCAAAGCCAGTTGATGCAGCAGCAGTTGAAGATCAATTTTCGAATGATCATCTCTTTGTTGTCGCTGTTCAAACACCCTGGTATGTTGACGTTGCCAATTACCTAGCAGTAGGTAAGTTACCAAGCATATAACCCCTAATGAGCGAAAACATATTGTTCAGTGAAGTACTAGATTTTTGTGGATTAGGGGCTATTTGTTTCACACAGGGGCAGACATGCATATCAGGAGATGCATTCAAGAGGATGAAATTTTTGACATTTTGAAAGCCTGCCATGACCAACCATGTGGTGGAAATTTCCCTGATCATAGGACTGGACATAAAGTGTTACAAACAGGGTATTATTGACCCACAATTTTCAAATATGCAAAGAAATTTGTCCAAGCCTGTGACAGTTGCTAGAGAGCGAGACGCCCTAGTCAGTCGGATGAGATACCTCTGAAACCACAGCTAGTCATCGAACCATTTGAACGATGGGCTCTTGATTTCGTCGGACCAATCAACCCATCATCAAACTAGAAAACATACATTTTGGTGGCAACAGAATATGTCACCAAGTGGGTTGAAGCAGAGGCATTGCCAAGAGCCACAAAAGATTGTTATACAGTTCCTGTTCCATCTATTTGTATGTTATGGCCTTCCAAGAGAGATAATTACAGACAGTGGACCACAGTTTGTTGGAAACAGAATAGCTGCAACACTCAACAACTATGATGTCCAGCATAAAATCACTACTCCATACCACCCACAGGCAAATGGGCAAGTAGAAAGCAGCAATAAAATAATAGAAACAATCCTAACGAAAATTGTTGCATCACATAGACGTGATTGAGCTGCCAGACTACCTGAAGCACTGTGGGCTTATAGAACAACATGGAGGAGTACCACTCGTTACTCAGCTTATCAGCTAGTGTTTGGAAAACAACCCATTTTCCCCATAGAATTCGAAATCCAAACATTATGAACAACACAGGAAATTGGCTTAGACCTAACTGAGGCACAGACTAATCGACTACAGCAGATCAATGAGCTGGATGAAATTAGGCTCTCTGCACTTCAAAGCACTGCTCTGATACAGCAGCAAAGAGCTAAATGGCATGATGCTCTCATTAAAAATAAAGTCTTCCATGAAGGAGATTGGGCTCTTTTCTATGACACCAGGTTTCAGGACTTGCCCCGGAAACTCCAGACTCGTTGGTTGGGACCATATGAAATCCAAAAGGTAAATGACAATGGTACCCTTACTCTAATCACTATTGATGGTTCTGGATATGCCTTTAAGGCAAATGGCCATCGAGTTTGTCTCTATCGCAAACCACTTACTCGGGAGTCCTTCTGCCAACAGCTACGCCAAGATTCAGATATGGAGATTTTGGGGGAGGAAGAGAAGTCTTCCTCACCTGTAATTCACTAAGGATTTTACTTTTCTTTACATTTTGTACATAATTTCTTGAGTTACTTTTGTACATATCTTTGAAACAAAGTTTTGTTGCTTCTGCTGTTCCTTTTCCAAAAAGAACGGCATTAGGTGTTCTTGCTTTTCCTTTTTCCAAAGGAATAGCAGTTGTGTGTTTTTGTTGTTCCTTTTTCCAAAGGAACAACATTTGTGTGTTTTTGTCGTTCCTTTTCCAAAGGAACAACATTTGTGTGTTTTTTCTATTCCTTTTTCCAAAGGAACAACATTTGTGTGTTTTTGCCGTTCCTTTTCCAAAGGAACAGCATTTGTATGTTTTTTCCATTCCTTTTCCAAAGGAACAACATTTGTGTGTTTTTGTTGTTCCTTTTTCCAAAGGAACAACATTTGTGTGTTATTGCCGTTCCTTTTCCAAAGGAACAACATTTGTGGGTTTTGCGTTCCTTTTCCAAAGGAACAACATTTGTGTGTTTTTGCCGTTCCTTTTCCAAAGGAACAACATTTGTGTGTTTTTGCTGTTCCTTTTCCAAAGGAACAACATTTTTGGTTTTTTGTTGTACCTTTTCCAAAAGGAACAACAATTTTGGATTTCTGTTGTTCCTTTTCCAGAAGAACAGCATTTGTGTATTTTTGCTGTTCCTTTTTCGGCAATTTTGGATTTCTGTTATTCCTTTTCCAAAGGAACGACATTTGCGTGTTTTTGCTGTTCCTTTTCCAAAGGAACAGCACGTTTGCTTTCTGCTGTTCCTTTTCCAAAGAAACAACATTTTTGATTTCTGCTGTTCCTTCTCCAAAGGAACAACACTTTTGCTTTCTGCTGTTCCTTTTCCAAAGGAACAACATTTTTTATTTCTGTTGTTCCTTCTCCAAAGGAATAACATTTGTATGTTTTTTCTGATCCCTTTATAAAGGAACAACATTTGTGAACTATTGTTGTTCCTTTCTTCAAAAGGAACACCACTTGTATGCTTTTGCTCTCCTTGTGAAACAGCTTGTTCCTTTTGCTGTTCTAAATTGAGGATGCTTATTGCTCATGTTCTTTCAAGTCTTTTTGAATACGGCTATGCACTTATGTAATGGGAACAAAAACACAACATACGAAAATCAGTCAATCATAAATCGCTATCTTTATAAGAAACTGCCCTGAATTGGTGAGAAAATAGAAAGAAAGACATGCTTATTCATTATCTTTTGCTGTCATTGTTCTACTAATTCTGTTTTGATTGGTTATCTGTATCATGATGGTCCCTTTTAATCCTCTTTGATTATCATTCAGCAATAAGAGCAAAGGGTCTATACCTTCCTATTGGGATATTAAGACTTCTTCCACCATTCCTACTCTTAAGGAATGTTGAACCACCCTTTGTGTATAAATAGGGAAGACACTTCATGAAAAACAAAAAAAAGGGAGCAAACATGGTTTATAAATTGTCAAATTGCAGGATAGGAAGTCTCATTAAGAGTTGGCCTACCATGATCATCAAGACGGAAGCGAAGTGGCATTCCCACTATGGCCACCACACCAGGGATATGGTCCAAAAGGTATATCAAACAAACAACCCTTGGAACAGGAGGTCTCATCACGAGCCGACCTGCCCACTATTCACTCCTTCCTTGTGAATGGCATTATGGCTAACTGGTCACGAAGCCAGCATAATGGCCTACATTTTGACATTACACAACATTCCCTAGCATACACAAAGGACTATGGTTCCATGGGTGAAATAAACAACTCTGCCAAGGTTATGGACACCTGTCGGCAGTAGAGCACTGTTATTGAAGTTGCATTATTTACACCAATAGGTAAGTTATTTGCATCCTTTTGTTTCTTATGCCGTGGTAATCAATTATATGTTATTACCCCAACCATATAACGCATGACTATATATTATCACCAATCATTAGAACCAATGACAATGACCCCATGAGACTCTCTATTTACGGCAAATGTCTTATCCCCAACCTTGCATCAAATCACCACAGTCTCTTACGTATTAAAGCGATGCAACTTTATACCTCGATTTCAGTAATAGGCTGTTTTTGTAAGCATGGCATATTGCCATACGCTGTTCCTTAAAGACTTTGTTGCAGAACGGGTGCTGCTCCTTTATTTGATGGCTGGGACAGCCTATCACATTGCGGGGGGGAGGTTAACATCATTCCCCAGATTATGTGTCAGCTCGCTATTCGGAAGATTGTGTACTGGGGTATAGCAGGACTCAACGGTATTATGTCTTCTTATTTTTTTGTTTTTTCTGCATGATTTGTTGTTCAAAGCCATTTCCACTATATACACTGCAGCATTAGAGTTTGAACGATTTTTACGTCCGTCAACTTCTCTGTGTTTCAACAAACGGCTTCCGTTCCTTTGAGAATTCACAGTGAAACTATGGGAGGAAGATCAATTCGCAGAGAACCACAAGTGTTAAATGTTTCGGCTGCTGGCCGGAAAATCCTGGCAAGAGCAGGATGGCTGACCTATCTTAATCGCTTGAAGGAGTCTAATGAAACAGTAGCGATTGAATTCTTGCAGAACTTGAAAGAGGATTACTCCACAGTAAGAGGAAAACACATAACAGTCATCGATGACATAATCACAGAAGTCTCGGGACTGCTAGCCATTGGACCAGTATGGACGTTAAAAAAGGAGAGGTTGCAGAAGATTATAGAGATCTTCCAGGACGAGGGACAAAGCTTGACCATTCGAGGAAAGGGGGTTCTGCCAGCAACACTAGGAGAGCCGTGGGCAGAATTAGCAAAGACCATCCAAAGCTATATCACATGTGAAGGCAGAAAAGACATGGTAAGACCACGACATCTTAAACTCTTAGTTGTTCTAAAACAGAAATGCTCTGTAAATTTACCTGCATTGTTGAATTCATTACTTCATGACATTGCACGAAGCATGAAAAAGGCACAACACGTAGAGTCAGTTGTTAGTCATCATGGATTGATTCGGTTGATAGTCAACCATAGTCTCACCCAGCAGTAGAGCAGCTGGGAAGATCTAATTTCCATTGTAAATGGGGGGTTGGCCACACCCAAACGTCCGGAAAAACGGAAACAGGTCACTAGCACACCCGAACGTCCGGAAAAATGGAAGCAGGTCACTAGAACACCCGAGCAACCTGAAAAACACAAGAAATTGGCAAAGCAAAAACATGTTACCAGCACACCCGAGCAACCAGAAAAACGCAGGAAATCGGTCTGGCTAGCACGGCTACGAGGGGGGCTGGAGAAGCCCCAAGAAGGCACTAGCCAACCGGTGGAAATAGAAGATGAGCAATCCCCACGGGAAGACAAGAAAACGGATTAGATCTATGGATAAGAGCTGAGCCTAGGGACCCAGCACAGTTATGGAGGAAACATAGAAACCTCATGAAGACTCTAGGAGTGATTGAAGCATTAGGACCCATGCATGATTCAATCATTCGGCAGGGACTTGAATACTTTTCCTCTATCAAAGACCCTGCCATTGATGCAACTAAATTTCGATATCAAATATCTAATCTGAATATCCAGCTCAGAGAACCATTTAAGTATGAGAATTTTAAATTAGCTGCCAATCGTTTTCCCCTCTATGGCGAAAATGTTTTGAAGGCATGACCATCCTGGTTAGGATATAAGTTTCGAAGTCCAATCATTTGGCATCCTGCACCCGGATGCCAAGCCCTGTATGAGATGCCTGAGGGTCGAACAGGCCATTTCTTTGACTACTTAGTTTCGCATCATGGTTGTAGGCCTTCACATGAGATTCCATCTCCAGCCTACTCACTCACTGCCTTGCATGTCAACTATAATGTTTTCATGAGGCCATGAAAAAGGGTAAGCAGGGGGGTGTGTGGAGTATCAAAGAAAGTATGTTTTGATAGTTATTTCAGTATCTTTGCATTAGGACTTATAAGCCTTTTTGCATTATGAACTTAGAAAATGATAAAGAATTATAACGAAACATGTGAGATTAATATAGAATGCTGACAATTGTCGTTTCCATGTACAGGAGGGAGGAAAAACGAAAAGTGGCCGTCCTAAAGGAAAAGACAAAGATGGGTTAACTATTGTCCCTTCGATGGGAGACCGCATGCAAACCAGATCAAAACGGACCAACCCAGGAAAGGAAGCGGAGATACCAGCTCGGCACAGAAAAGAGAAGAAGTGACTCAGGATTAACGATTCTGCGAATCCCTTAGGATCCTTGATCCTGAGGGATCGTTGTTTTATCTATTTCTGCATATAGATATCTCCGTCGTCACCCTTATATAAGGGGCAACATTGTTAGCTAAAGGTGTGGTTATGCTCTTATGTAATTTCTTTTAAAAGATCAAAACTGTGATCCTTATGTCCTGTTAAGACTTGCTCTATTGTAATTTTACTTCATGCATTAATACAGACTTGGTTACTCTTTTATCTTTGAGCCTGGAATAACCTCAAGGGGTGTACCCTTGGAGGCTAAGTGCCTGGCCCTGGAGGACACTTGCTCTTGTACCATTACGCGTGGTTTCTGTGTGTTTGCTTATCAACATGATCTGGTAATCTGACGTGTTTTATAAAGTTTATATCACATGCTCTGTCGTGTTTAATCCATTAATGTTCCTAAAAACAGAAGTGTTGTATTTACACTGCATCATATTACTTTTCCTTTCGGTGTTGGTATAATACGGTTAGTTTCTACAGGATACTGTCGTTCCATTACAGAGTTTTTGTGTTATGTGATTGTGCCTTAACATTACAGAATTTATCTTGGAAGCTCTGATTCTATATGATTATTGGATTCTCGAATATTATTGTTTCATCTTGAGATGTAATCATACGCTTTCTAATTAGAGTGACAACTGAATCAGACTGAGCACGTTGTGTTTATATGGTTTTCAGTGCTGTTCCATCATGTATCCGTAGGCAGTTCTGTTCCATTTGTGTGTACATCTTTAAGAATGGAGGATTGATGTTTGGTTATGACTAATTCATGTGATTGAATAGATTCACAGCTTGTTAGACTTAGTTACTGCTCTATTCCTTGATTGTTGATCCATTTCTGAATTGCTGTTCCATTTTCGAATTGTTGTTCCATTTCAAAATTTCCGTTCCACTTTAAGGTTGTTGTTCCATTTCGTTTCTGTTCGATTTATCTGCCGTTCCATTTCTTGTTATTTGTTATTTTGGTGTGAAGGACGATCTCAAGCTGTAGTGAGCATTGGCATCTGTTGCCCGGCTCCCAGACCCCTGATCTGTTCGCCGATTTCTTTTTCATCAGTTTCTAAAGGGATGGGTTATTGCTACCGAACCCTTGACTGATACATTGCTTAATATCTGAATGTGTGATTTAGCCTTTTGAAGCAGTTAAGTTGTAGACATGCATCCATTTACTTTTGTAGTTTCAAACAACTGTACTATGAGCATTACTCTGGCAAATGCTAAGCCTCAGACTGAGACACTCTTTGAAATAGCAAAATGTTTCCGGATTGACATATTAATGTGAGGTAACTAGAGGTGAAAGAGACCCTTTTATACCTCCACACACATTGTCCACTCTTGTACATGGGTAATGAAAACATGTATGTTTTTGAGAGTTTTAAAAAACTCATTGCTCCACTGCTATAGGACATGCACACAGAAAAATGCTTTACTCATAGTGACAAATCCATAATAGAGCTTCCACGTGGTTTCTCCAAGTGCTGATACTTCAGCAAGTATTGTTGTCCTCATCTCCCCCAGTGTGGAAACTATCATTAGGTGAATTTTGAGGTCCAAAATGGCCCTCCTAAGAAAAATGTACAACCAAAATAAAATTTATAACAACCAATAGAATTCAATATGGTGATGTCAACCATGGGGGATGCTTCACCATTTTTGGAGTAAAAAAGTCATAATATTAAAAAATAATAAAATAATAAAACTATTTTTCAACTCATATTTTCAACTTATCTCCCTAAAGTTTTACTCAAATTTCGAGCAGGAGTATTGATCAGATGCAAAATTTAATTCCTCATCCAAAGAGTACCCATGTTGCATACTTTTGATGGACACTACTACACGAAAAATGAGAAATACATGAAAAAACATGATTGCAATCATGTTTTTCCTGTATTTCTCATTTTTTGTGTAGGAGGGTCCATCGAAAGTATGCAACATGGGTACTTCTTGGATAAGGAATCAAATTATGCATCCAACGAGTGTTTCCACTCGAAATTTGAGTAAATCCATAGGGAGATAGGTTGACAATACAAGTTAAAAAAATAGTTTTTCTTTTTTCCCTCTAAACTTGATGATGTAATCTAATATTATTTTATTATTTCCACTATTATTTTATAATTTCCATAGGAGGCCCATTTTAGACCTCAAAACTCCCCTAATTATTTTGTGTTGTTTCTCGGAGTTGTTCTGCCTCTTTCCTGGTATCCTACAAGTGCTTTGCCAGTTACTCATTATCGACTGTCCAGTATTGAACATTTGACCTTGTTGCTCCTGCATAGACTAATATCGCTTCAGAAATGCCAGTTGGATGCTTCCTGGTGTCTGACACTATCACCCTTTCCTTGATGAATGTAGTTGATGTGTGATCATCTAGAAAGTGCTTCCTTCGCGCTTGTGCAATCCTCTTATCTATCTCATCAAATGATAGATTGTACACATCCATGACCAAATCATTATCAAGGAGAAAAAAATCTCCTTGTTCGCTCGGGGTTGGCTTTGCTACTAGAGGTGGTGGAGATTGAGGGATGACTTGTGGTGCTTTTGGAATCAGGTCAACATCTTCATGTTGTGGCTCCGATTCCAACTCCATGTTTATCACTTCGATACATTTCTCAATCTACTGAGAAAACTATCGATCTTGCATATGCTCACTTTCCTCCTTGGCTGCTGCTGGCTCCAGCTCTTCAACCTATATCGATGTTGTTTCCTTTTTCATTGCACCTTACCTTTGTTCTTCTTCCTACTTCTTCTTCTCTTCTCGTTCTCTCCTCCTTAACTCATGTTATTCCTTTAGCTTCTTCTCTATCTCCTACAACTTCAATTCTACTTTCTGCAACCTCTAATTTTCTCTCTTCCTCCGCTCTTCTCTCTTCATCTGTTTTTCCCTCTTTTCTTCTATTGCCAAATATTCCTTCATGATAATATGATCTACCTTCAATTTTTAGCTTTTCTCCTCCTCTGGATCGTCAGCAATATTCCTCTTTCCCTTGTCCTTCACTAGATTGTTGCCTTCTACTACTATTGTTGTTACTTCCGGAGTTGTTGTTGTAGGCAGAGTAGCCCTCAATGTACTTGATATACTAACTGACTCATTGAGCCTTGAGGCATTGTAGCAGTACCTCCAAGGATCCTCCTCTTGCCAATGAAATGCCCGGTTGATCCACGGAAAGTAAACTCTCATAGAAAGGTCCTTACAAATGCTGTGGGGATCATATGGATTAAAGTCCTTAGTGTCGAGCTTGAATTTTACTATGTCCTTAGCCTCAACATCTTCATCTTTCAAGTTCTTAATATTGTATAATCCAATTCACAAAGAAAGAGTGGGCCATGACACTTTCTTGTTCCTTTGCAGTCCTTCTGACAACCTTGTAGCGAGGTGGAAGGATACTTCTTACATGATCAGTTTGTCAGTGGCATACCTTGGTAAGAAATGTGAAGGATTCTATCCTCCAAACACTATGATGAAGGTGTCACTTGGTGAGGCATGCCAATCTGCAATATCTACTATCGCCTCCGTTTCTTCTCAGGACATGCAAGGTCGATCTTGCTCAAATACAAGATCATATAGTGGGATGATAAAGTGTTTAGTTAGTTGTGCCATTACTCCTAGATAACTGCATTCGAAAAACAAATTTTAATAGATGTTCATGACAGTCTCTTATGGTGTCCATGTCTAGTTCATGCCAGGGAACTGCTATTGTGTACATATTTCATGTAGTAAGTATGCGGATATAGAGAACCTTGATTGCTCATTCTTGGAGTGATTCTGAGCCTTAGCCGCATGGGACTTCAATTACTAAGTCAACAGATCCAACCAACTGAATGGCCTCCCATCACTCACCAATTGGTCCAGTAAGACTACCCACCCTTCAGGAAAGGTTTATGTGCTCTCTTGACCATATATTCCATAAGAAAAGATGATCAAGAACTGGTAAGACTTCATGATGGAGTTTGTATTGTAAACATGGGTCAGTGTATGCGAAACTTCGATGGCTCTTTCACCCAACACTTGACAATGTCTCTTGTGTTCACATAGCTATGGGTGGCATAGAAGAGTGAGTCCATGAGTGTCATTGGCTCGGGAAAGTGATAAATATGATGAAAATCTTATGCCCTGAAAGTGGAAAGCTTCTGTCCGCTAAAAATGATCAATGTCATAGTCTATTCATATGTATGTGAGATAATCCAGCTGATGATGTCTGCACACGAGAAGGTAGGGTACCTTTATGCAACCTTGTATAACCCTAGCTACTGGATGCTAAGATAGACCTGTCGATGCTCCAAATATGCCTCAAAGTCTTTGTCAAAAGTGACTTTGATATGTTTCGATGTCAGTGTTGTTCCCTTCTCGATAAACAACTGAGTATCTACATACACTGGTAAATCAATTGTGTCTGTTCAACTGCTTCTCCAGTACTTCTATCGGCAGTCTGCTTTCATGCATCTCTCTTGGATGCCATGTTAAATGTGACTACTGGAGAGATGGTAAAAATTTTTTGTACCTATGGGACAGAGAGGACACTCGTGGTAAAAATATGTAAGTTTAAAACAAAAAAAAATTCAAGGAAAGTTTAAGCAGCAAGCTGGGCACTTGAGGTGAGGGATTACACAATTTTTCTTGATAGGCGTGACTAGATGACTATAGGAACTTCGCACTGCATAATCTCAAAAACCAAGGTGGAAGCTTGATGAGTGGAACTGCAGCTAGCTCCTAGAACTGTGCAATGCATAGTTGGAGCTAGCTCAGGCTATTGTCTACACAATTCCAGAGGCCAAGTTTGTGGTTTGAGCCTCAAGATTTCATAGTACAAGATTTGCAAAGTGATATCTATCCAAGGGAAGTATGAAACAAGAATATCTGAGAGATAATGTGGAGATGAGTGTGGATATGAATAAGTGTAGATGCGTGTATGTGAAACAAGTGCATCAATTGATTAAATGAAAGGAAAATGAAGAATGTAAGGAGATCTACCCAAGGGAAGTATGAGAAACAAGAATATCTGAGAGATAATGTGGAGATGAGTGTGGATATGACTAAGTGTAGATGCATGTACATGAAACAAGTGCATCAATTGATTAAATGAAAGGAAAATGAAGAATGTGAGGAGAGTCACCGCAACGATGACCATTGGTGCAAAAACATGAAAACTCATGCGACACTTGGGAAAGGAAATATAAAACTTTAAATGACACTTATACAAGTTAAAACAATTTAAAATTCTAGCAACCATGCATAGAAACAAGTGAAACAACATTCACATAAGCCAAACAACAAAAGCGAGAGAAAAGGCAAAAAAGACGACAAAAGCAAAACTCACCTGGAAAAACGATGATGATCACACTGAAGGCTCCTTGATCTCCTTAGGAATGATAGAGCACCAAGATTGAGTGTGAAAATGAGATCTAGTAGTGTCAATTAAATAGATTTGGATAAGTTAGGGATTATGACGTGCATGCCTAAAATCAAGGGAAAAATGACACTTGGAAAAAGTTTCTGAAAATAGCACAAGTGCCTCCTTCAAAATTCTAAAAATAGATCCCTATTTTTAGGGATGCATTTTTCTTTTTTTCTGGGCAAACATTTCATGCACATTGTCGGGATAGACAACACAGTTATGGGAAATAGGCAACTTTTTGGCTTAGTGCACTGTGTAGTTTCTAAGCTCAGTGAAGGTTGTGCAATTTATGGGCTTAGTGCTAGGCTGCCTCCTCATGAATGTGCATTTTCTAAGATGAAGGCTCACTGGTAGTTAGGATTGCAAAATTCCCAACAACAAGGCTAGTTCCCCTCAAGAATTTCACAGTTTCTAGGGGCAAGCCCAAAATTGTTGTGGGACCAAGTCAAGAGATCAAATTTTGAGTTAGAAAATCAACTAAGTAAGAAAACACAAGCCAAAATGAAAAGGATAAGTCTCAGTCGAAGCACGAATACCTGGATGAGTATGATATGAGCTATTATGTTTAAGAAGGAAGGATCCAAAATCGAAGCATAGGAAAAAATTTGGAGGGTGGTTATCGTCGCTACAATATTGGCAACACACTGGTAGAAATCCAGCTCTCTGTACAAACCTTGTCTCATGCAAAGCAATTCTAACACTTTCGGAAGTATTGCTCAGTTCTTTGATTATCATAGCTTGAGTTAAAGATGTAGTCCCTACCATTCTCTTCATCGACACCACACATACCAAGCTAAGTCAAATTCAGTTGTTTCGATTGGGGACGAGGGGTATATAGATGCACAAGTAAAATATATTGTCAGATCTTTAGTCTCTTATCTAGTGTTGCTTTGCTACTAGCAGGCTTGGGTAGTACCCCGGTGGAGTAATTTTAGGAACAAAAGCATTGCTATGTTGTCAGTGAGCCTAGACATCACCCTAGAACAATTACTTTCTTCACCTCTCTGCTTTGGAAGCCTTTCTCTTATTTCTCCCTATATTTCATTTTTTGTTCATTTTTCATTTTTTATTTGTTCAAATAACTGTGCATAGGAACTTATTTATTTCATGAGGTGGAAGGGGGATCTCAACTTATTGAGAGCAGAAGAGGTTGTCCCTTCAGAGAAGGATATTTATGTATACGTTTGACATACTTGTTAAGGTTTCCCCCCTCTCCTTACTCTACTTGACTTATTTGACAAGGGTTAACTGAAAATAGAAAACTGATTAGAGTAGGCAGTACTAGATAAAATTGAAAGCATCGTGATTTCATCATGACTCTCTCTGAAAGGAACACATTTTCCATCAGGGTATCATCGACTAGAATAAATTCAAGATTCACATAAAGAGAGGGAATGGAAAGATAACAAAGTGTTGATAGTAGCACAAGTTCCTCTTGAAATTCACCTCTCTTGTCTAAGAATCTAAACACAATTTCATGTGAAAACTAACCTACAGTTGCAAAAGAACAAAAAACAAAGGAAAGAAGCAAGGTAAAGAAAATCAAGAAAAAAAATTGCTCCTACTCCTAACCTAAACAAAACATAGGCCAACTTACGTGAAGTGATACTTCCAATGTAGCCATTGATGCATTGGTTGGCCCATGTAGGTGAGAGCATGAATGATCAGAAATATATAAAAGGAAACCAACAAACAAGAAAGATAAGATAATGCAAACCAGAACGTTTGATGCTTGAATGCATCCGCAGAAAAGTAAAAGTGAAAAGTGCATGAAATGAACTTTATGGATGTACCATGGTGTCCTAACACATTGCGAGTGGAAGACAAGAATGTACACACTTTAGAACTTGAAAAACGAGCAAACATGAAGAAATAATAAAATTTCCATTTCATAACGGTGCTTGCTATGTATGACTCCCCCAATGATTGAGCAATAGGATCATCTGATACAGATGGAGGATAAAAAATTGGCAAGATAGATTTATTTTCAGTGTCAGCAACAGAGTGATGAGGAGCTTGGAGAGGTTCAACACATTTATGATCTAAAGTGAACATGACCTCAAGGCTACAAGAACCTAACATAACCATCAACTTAGGTTGAAGTGTCTCGATAGCTTGGGGAGGTTCCAATTCATCAAAAGATGGATCCTTAAAGACTATTGGCTTAGAAATATCAACAGAGGAAAAATCAAAATTATGATTAGGTGAGTGAATGAAAAGATCACGACACCCATGATGAGAAAGTTCAAAATCACGAACAAATATATCCTCATGATCTGACGAATCATAAAGAGGGGATGATGGAAAATGAGAAATTTCACCCTCTCTATTTCTGGAAAGGTAAGATGAGAGATTGGGAGGACCAAAGAAGATAGATTTGTCCTCTCTGCATTTAAATGAAAAACTGACATTCCACATGTTCTGTGAATGATCGAAAGTAGAAACATCTGAAAATGAATTTTGACAAGAAGGAATAGGAATGAGAAATTGTGTAAGATCAAGATAATGCGGAAGAGGTGTAGATGGAAGGAGGTCATCCTTCAACACAGATTCTTATTCAGACTCTCACACATACTCATCAAAGATGATATTGTAGGTTGGATGTTCAGCACCAACTCCATCTAGAGTTTGATCCTCGTGAACATCACAAGGGAGATATGAGGAAGATGAACACAACAAACAAAAATCTAGAGGACTAGAGGGATCGAAGGATGGAGGACAAGGAGATAACACTTCATGACAACCATTGGAGTCACAGTCCAACTCTGTGCAGAAATTTTGAGTAAGTGGGGTAAGGGGAGCTGGTGATAGATCAACAAGTGGATTTTCAACTTCTCCCACCTCGACCTGTGGAGCTAGAGTTGTTTGATGAGAGGGGGACGGAGGGTCACTTGGGACAACAACATTTTCTGTCTTATATTTAAGAGCTCTAACACTGAGGTATGTTGGGAGAGTTTCGAAAAATTATAACTCATGTGGATTTTTAGAAATGTGAACAAGATATTGAAATATTCTAGTTAAAAATTCCCAATCAACTTTCATCATCAGGAAATGCAAAATAGAATGAAGAAAATGATCACGAAAATATTGAAGAGATTCATCAAGCTTTTTTCGTAGTTTTAAAATTTTATTATTAAGGCTTTATTATCATAAAGAACAAAAGCACGGCATGATTCACCAACAAACTGTTTGAAAGAATGTATAAAGGTTGCGGGCAATGTCTGACACCATTGCTTTGTGTGCCCTTCGAACGTGAGAGAAAACATCCCACGTGCAACATCCTCAGATGAGATGTCATGCCTATCATAGAAATCAATAAAAACAACTATGTTTGTGAGCAAGTTTATTCCACCCACACCATTGAACTTAAATTTAGACAAGTCATTTAAAATGCTTGTCGACACTTACTAATTTACAGAGTTAAAAAAACCATTCCAGGGTTATGATTATGGAAGAAGTCATGAAATGTGTGTAGAAATTCAAAACATAATTCAAGGGCTTAGTTTCTCTTCTGACCCTCCTTCTAGCACCAGAAATGTTGATGGTGCTGGATCCACCAACATTTAGGGGATCTCCCCGATATGAAGTCCCATCTAGACCTCACACCATTTGGAGTAGGACTCCCAGCAGTGGGTGGTAATGTAATGGCTTGACCATGGGAACACATAGAGGAAAGTATGATAACTTTGGGTAAGAGAAAGTGTGTGACCTTGCGGAGAGTCAAGTGTGGTGCATGAAGATTCCAACACATGAAGGGAAAAGGAAGTGCACCCCTTGGAAGGTTGTAATAGTACACAACTTGTAAGGAACACTGGAGAAAAATGAAATCACAAGCTAAGATGAAGAATAGTCCACAAGTTAAATTGATGAGTTAATCCAACAACACGCATTCAACAAGATTCATACAAATGCAAACAAAATAGTTCATAAACATATGTTTAAGCTAAATAACATACATTTCCAATACAACAAGAATAGTCCTACTATATTAACAACATATGCATGAAAGCTTGCTAGCTCTGATTTTATTATTATAACTGAAATTTCCATCCATACATACACCATTGATGAACACTAGCCCCAATAGTGGAAACTTACAATCAAGAATGCCTGCTCCTCTAGAGAAGTCTACTCGCTCTACGCTATGGAGATGCCAAGTCTCTTCACAATACTCCCAATCTCTTTCTAAGCCTAAGCCTAGCCAAAATATTGGCTCCCAAAAGCCTCTTCTATAAGTTATGAGGTTCTATTTATAACAAGAGGGGGGTGACTCTTCAACTCCCCTTTGTGACTTTTCGACTATCCTCATGACTCTTGAACTTCTTCACAAAATGACACATTACATTACATGGTGACTTTTCATATTCCAATATTCACACTTGGAGTTTCACATACAACATAATTAAAAATAATATTGTAGTTTCCACTCGTACCCATATAAGACAAAACATGGTAGAGATAGTGTAACAAGACACAACACTATGATTCTGAAGTTTGGGGGAATTCTAGCTCAACAACCTACACTTGTATGTTGTATGTGAAAAGGCCAAACAACTTAATGTTGTCTTTAGGAAAGTGGACTTTGCCTCCATGGCATCGGGGTACGCTGTCTTGGAATCTATGTCCAACGTGTTATGAAGCATGAGAAGCATTGTTTTGACCTTGACAAGACCATCGATGTACTTCTGCATGTTATGTGCGTTCAACTCCATGTCTTCTGTGGTGGCTTCTTGTCTTATATTCTCCAAGTACTCATTGATCTCCTGCCAAACTTGGTTCTTGGGTTGAGCATTGGTGAGGGAACCGATTGATGGGATTTGGTGTTTTCTCACCAAGACATCCAAACTACTCTACAACCGCACGTATGAGGCCTGTGTGCTACCGATGAATGAGGTGAGATTCTTATTGTTCTAGATCAACATTTGAATATTCACTTTCTCCAGCTCTGACTATGGATTTATCTTCTTCTCCAAATCAAGAGGGGCCCCTTTGTACCACATTGTCCACTCTTGTACATGGGCAATGTCATCATGTATTTGTTTTAGAGTTTTAACAAAATCTTTGCTCCGCTAGTGTAGGCCATGCACATGAACAACTATTTTATGCATGGTTACAAATCCATCATAGAGCTTTCGAATGGTCTCTCCAAGTGTTGATACTTGAGAAAGTATTGTTGTCCTCTTCTCCCCCAATCAGGAAACTGCATTCTACATTGTTTCTTGGAGTTGTTTTGCCTCTTGCCTGACAACCTGCAATTTCTTTTCTAGTTCCTTATTCTCGTCTGTCAAGTATTAAACATTTGACCTTGTTGCTCATGCATACGCCAAGCTAGCTTTGGTAATGGAAGTTGGATGCTTCATGATGTTCAAAACTATTGCCCTTTCCTTGATGAATGCATGTGATACGTGATCATATGGAAATTGCTTGCTTCACTCATGTACAATCCTCTTCTGGAACTCATCGAATGATAGATTGTACACATCCATGACTGGATCATCATTAAGGAGAACAACATCTGCTTTCTTGCTTAGGGTTGGCTCTACTATTGGAGGTGGTGGAGACTAAGGGATGACTTGTGGTTCTCTCAGCATCAGGTCAACATCTTCATGTTATGGATCCTATTCCAACTTGATGTATGTCACTTCGATCAATTTCTCAATCTAATGAGAAAGCTCTAGATCTTGCATATGTTCACCTTCGTCCTCATATGGTGGTGGTTTGGACTCTTCAACTTGTATCAGTATCGTTTCCTCTATCATCACGCGTTGCCTTTTTTCTTTTTCCTACTTCTTCTTCTCTTCTCGTTCTCTCCTCCTCAACTCCTATTCTTCCTTCAACTTCTTCTCCATCTCCTGCAACTTCAATTCTACTTTATGCAACCTCTATTTTTCTCTCTTCCTCCTCTCTACTCTCTTCATCTATTTCTCCCTATTTTCTTCCACTGCCAAAGATTCCTTTACAATAATAGGATCTTCCTTCATTTTACAACTTTTCTCTCCTTCTGGATCATCATAAATATTCCTCTTTCCCTTGTCGTGCACTGGATTTCTTCCTACTGCTATTGTTTTTGTTACATCTAGAGCTACTGCTGTCTGTGGAGAAACCTTCAAGTTCCTTGTTATACTGACCAACTCATTCAGTCTTGAGGCATTGTAGCAATACCTCCAAGGATCCTCCTCTAGCCAATTAAATTCCTCGTTGATCCACGAAAAGTAAATTGTCGTACAATGGTCCTTGTAAATACTATGGAGATCATACGGATTAAAGTTCTTGGTGCTGAAATCTAATTTCACTATGTACTTAGCCTCGACATCTGCATATTTCAATTTCTTAATCTCGTATAATCTAATCCACAAAGGAAGAGTGGGCCATGGTGCTTTCTTCTTCCTATGGAGTCCTGCCGAAAACCCTATAGCGAGGTGGTATGATACTTCTTGCATGATCAGTTTGTCAATGCCATACCTTGGTAAGACACATGGAGGCTTCTCTCCACCAAACACTCTGATGAAGTTGCCACCTGGTGAGGCATACCAATCTGCAATGTCTACTGTCGCCTCCATTTCTTGTCAAGATCTTGCTCAAATATAAGCTTGTATAGAGGGATGATAAAGTTGTTTATTAGCCATGCCATTACTCCTTGATAAATGTAGCCAGAAAACAAATTGAAATAGATGTTCACAATAGTCTCTTGTGGTGTCTATGTCCAGTTCATGGCAGGGAACTACTATTGTTCACAGGTTTCATCCAATAAGTATGCAGACATATATAACCTCACTTGCTCATTCATGGGCGGATTCTGAGCCTTAGCCACATGTGACTTCAATTGCTGAGAAAACAGATCTAACCATTTGAATGGCCTCCCATCACTCACTAACTGGTACAATAAGACTTCCCATCCTTTAGGAAAGGTTTATGTGCTCTCTTGACCATATATTCTGCAAGAAAAGATGATCAAGAGATGGTAAACCTTCTTGAGGGATTTTGTCTTGTAAAAATGGGTGGGTGTCTACCAAAACTTCGATGGATGTTTCACCCAAAGCTTGACAATCTCCCTTGTGTTCACATAGATATGAGTGGCATAAAAGAGCGAGTCCATGTGATTCACTGGGTCGGGAAAGTGATACATCTTCTGAAAGTATTATGCCCTAAAGGTGGCAAGCTTCAGTCTGCTAACACTGCTCAATGTCATAGTCTGTTCATTCGTATGTGAGACAATCCAGCTAATGGTGTCCCAAAACAGGAAAGGGGGGTACCTACATGCAACCTTGTATAGCCTTGATTGCAAGATGTTAAGATAGACTTGTTGGTCCTCCAAATCTACCTCAAAGTCTTTTGCAAAAGTGTATTTGATCTGTTGCAATGTCAGTGTTGTTCCCATATGGATAAACAACCAAGTATCTACATACACTAGTAAATCAACTAATGTCTGCTCAACTACTTCTCCAGTACTTCTCTCAACAATTTCCTTTGATGCAGCTCTCTTGGATGCCACTATAATTGTGACTGTCGGAGAGATGCTCGACCATTGTTGTACTTATGGGACAGAGAGGACACTAATGGAAAAGAAATGTTAGTTTAAAACCAAAACAACTTAAAGGCAAGTTTAAGAAGAAATTTGGGCAATTGAGGTGAGGGATTACACAATTTTTCATGACAGGGGTGACTGGCTGACTATGGGAAATTCACATTGTGTAGTCCCAACAACCAAGGTTGAATCTTGATGACTAGAACTATGCAATGTGCAGTTCAGCCTTGACAAAGGCTAGGAGAGACTGCGCATTGTGCAGTCTCAGTGGCCAAGTTGGGAGGCTGGCTCTTGAAACTTCTCAGTGAGTAGTTGGAGCCAGCTCAGTCTATGTTTTGCATAATTCTAAAGGCCAAGCTTGTGGCTTGAGTCTCCAGATTTCATAGTGCAAGATGTGCAAAGTGAGATCTCACCAAGGGAAACTCATATCTACCCAAGGGAAGTGTGAAAAGCAAGCATATTTGAGAGATAGTGTGAATATGAGGGTAGATCTAACTAAGTGTAGATGCATGCATGTGAAACAAGTGCAACAATTGATTAAATGGAAGGACAATAAATAATGTGAGGAGAGTCGTCGCAACAAAAACCATTGGTGCAAAAATAGGAAAACTCATGTGACACTTTGGAAAGGAAATCTAAAACTTGAAACAACACTTCTACAAGTTAAAACAAGTTAAAATGCCAACAACCATGCAGAGAAACAAGTGAAACAACACCCACATAATCAAAACAATAAAAGCGACAAAAAAAGCTCCAAAAGACGATAAAAACAAAAATCTCCCGGAAAAGTGACGACAATCACACTAAAGGTTCCTTGATGTCCTCGAGAATGCTAAATTTCCAAGATTGAATGTGAAAATGATCTCTAGCATCATTGATTAAATATATTAGGACAAATTAGGGTTTATGACGCGCATGCCTAAAATCAAGGAAAAAGAAACACTTAGTAGAAATTTCTAAAAACAATGCAAGTGCGTCCTTCGGGATGCTAAAAATAGATCCCTATTTTTAGGGATGATTTTTTCTTTTTTCTTTTTCCACAGAAACTTGCCATGCACGCTATTGGGAAAGACATCGCAGTTACAAGAACTAGGAAAATTTCTAGCTCAGCGCATTGCGTAGTGTCTAAGCTCGGTGAGGGTTCCACAATTTCTGGTCTCAGTGCTGGATGCCTCCTCACGAATGCAAATTTTCTAATCTCAAGGATCAGTGGCAGTCAAGACTGCGCAATTCCCAACAACAAGGCTAGTTTCCCTCAAGAATCATGTAGTTTCTAGGGGCAAGCCCAAAACTGTTGTGGGACTAAGTCACAAGATCAACTTGTGTGTTATAAAATAAACTAAGTAAGAAAACAAAAGCCAAAATGAAAAGGATAAGTCTTGGTTGAAGCACGAATACATGGATCATTGTGAGATGAGCTGTTGTGTTTAAGAAGGAAGGCTCCAAAATCGAAGCATAAGAAAAATTTTGGAGGGTGGTTGTAGGTTCTAAAATGCATTTCTTAGTGAGTATGATTTTGAGATTGTCCATATTAAAGGCAAAGAAAATAAAAATTTTGATGCTTTGAGGAGAAAAATACATCAAATTTACACATTTTTAGCAACAAATTGACAAACAAATTTGATTAAAAAGATAAATACAACTGTGGCATTTGATGAAGAATACTTGGATATCAAAATTAAATTATATAAAACTAAAGAATTAAGTGAAGATGAAACTGATTTTTCAGTAAATAATGCAGATTTGTTGTTGTTTAGAGGTAGAATTTACTTTCCTAATGAACTAGAATTGAAAATATTTTTGTTAGATGAGTTACATAAGAAACCAAAAACTAGTAATGTTGGGTATCAAAGATTGATGACTATACTAAAGAAATATTATTATTGGCCTAATATGAAATTTGAGATAATGGAAAATGTGGCTAGATGTTTAGAATGCCAACAAGTGAAGGCTTCATCAACATCCAATATAATTGTTGCATTTTCCAATTCAAAAAATGAAAATGAAAAACCATATCCATGGATTTCATTACCAAATTTATAAGAACTATGAAGCAATATTAGTCAATTATGGTAGTGGTAGATAAGCTTAGAAAAGTTACACACTTTAAATCTACTTTTAAAGAGTGGTAGAAGGGTAATGTATACAAATTATTTTGTCTCATTCCAATAAAAGAGGAGAGACTAAAGAGAAGAAAGTGTGAAGAAGAAAAGCAGAAATTTGTAGACCTGTTATGCTTGAGGGGATTCTGGTTAGTTGCAATATCAAGGTCGGGAGGAGCCAAGTAACTCACTAATTTTTCCAGAAATACTAATCAAGTTGGAACCCTAGACTTTTATCTGTGTATATATCTAATGTAGTTGGAAGAACTCTTTTTAGTTTTTGTTCTTTTGATTGTTAATGCTAAAAGAAAAACCAAACTATGAATATCTGAAATCTTTGCAAAAATGATACAAGTAAATTTTTTTTATTTTTTATTTTTATTTTTATATTTATAGTAGGTTGAAAAAGAATAAGTTACAAGTAACATGAAGGTAGCCAAAAGGTCATTATTGTTATATGTAAATCTTATGTAAATCTTTGAGACAAATTTAAAACAATATGTTTTTATAGATAATAATCTATGCGACTAGTTGTACACATATCTACAAATATATAAATAAATTGAAATGTTTAATTTTGGAGTAATTCATAATCCAAAGATGTTGAGGACGAAACTCTATACCAATATATTGACACAGTGGATTTAAAATGCAAGGAACAATACATATATATACAAATATATTTACATACACAAACATATGAATATATGAAATATAACAATTGAATTTGATCCAAGTCGAAGAATTGTTTCCCTTTGGACAATATTAGCTTGAGATAAACATTAAATAGAGATAAGATGTTCTCCTTAAAACAGAAAAGACTAGAAGCAGACAATATTAGATATATTTTATAGAAACCTAAAATGAATACTCAAGAAATTCTTGAATTAGAAGATATCTAGAACATAATTAACCAAAAAAATGAAATTTTTAATTATTTACTTTAATTCCAAAACTGTACAAAGTTAGTTAAAGCCTTAATGTCTGCACAAGTATTGTATGTTGAGAGTTGTGAACAACTCTCATAAAGATATTGTATAAACAAGAAGAAAACTTAATAACACAAATGGAAACATTGAACTTAATAACACAAATGGAAACATTGTTCTTCCATGGAAATAAATTTACTATAGAAGAGGCCTAAAGCCTTTAAATCTCTTCCAAATTCAAGAAGAGAATTTAATTTGAGAAATATAATAAAATATTTAGGCACTAAACATTTTAGAGTTAAATAGTTAGAAAATTTGAAATTTTACTTCAATCACAACAGTCATGCCCAGGTAGAATGAGAAACCAAGGGCTTGGAACCTTTGACTTGAGGAAACACAACTAAACGTTTAACATATTGTTATTGAAATCCACAAATTTGAAAACAACAGAAGAAAATGGGCATCATCTTCTTGAACCGTTGACATTATACCAGTGAGAAAAGAATATAGGGAAATTAGGATACAACACATAGATATGTTTACAAATTAAAAGAAAAAGGTAATGGAAAAACATTATATCATTAATTTCAAAGAAAAATTAAACTCTCTAAGGATTCCAAGATTTTATGCACAAAGAATAAGTTTTTTATTTTAAACAATATAGAAACTTCAATTTAGAATTTAAAATAAATAATGTAGTACCATATAGATATCTACTATTAATGGAAAGAGAATTATTACATTATAAACAAGGAATGCGACATAAATTATTCCTTCAAGTACAATAATAGACTAAAAATCCGAAAGAACAAAAAAAGAATATACCAAAGGAAATGTTTAATTAAATTGATTAATCAGTGAAAAAGGAAAACCTAGATGCCTTGACCTAATAAAATAATTATTAATGTAATTATAGTTTCGTAAATAAAAAATTCTAAAAATGGTCTGGTGAATTTGATTCTAAAAATGGTACGGTGAATTTGTTAAATCAAATAGAGATCAATCCCTTTAGATTGAAATTCAATATACATGGCATTAAAGAACTGAACCATGTTTTGCAATAAATTATAATAGTGATTTTAATGATTAATAATTAGAAAAGGGTTTACATTGAAACCCTTTAAACCCCATTAAAAACTTTTGAAGGATAAGATTTATGTTACAAAAATCATAAGTTAATGATCTAGCCATTCAAACCAGTGAAAATTTAAAACACATACTATGAATACAATATATTTAGTGTGTCAATAAAATTTACATTTTTTCACATGAATCAAAGTTGAAGCTGGCAAGGAAAGAAAAGTAACATTATAATCTTTTAGGCCCTATGGTTATCTTTCGGGAAGTTGGAGGGACGCGATAGCTCTGGTTCTAGGGTTTAACGAAACAAGGGGCAGAGAGTACCAAGCATCCATGGAGACACGGGGAGGAGGGAGCTCCACTCTCTTCTACAGTTATATGGTCGAAAACAGAGGAAGACGAGGGAAAAAGAACAAACCACCACAGCTGTTGGAGGTCAAGACAAAAGACATAGAAACTTAGAAGGCGGAAGGTAGCAAAACCAATGCAGATCAAGTGGCCCATGAAGAAGACTGTTGGGGGGAGAAAGAGGAAGATAGAGGTCAAGGGTCAGAGAACAGATCTAAGATGGGGTCCTGTAAATCCACGACCACAGCTAAACCTCAGGTTATTATGAACGATCTAGCTCTGCAAGCGCACAGGGATCACATGGCTAATTATGCCATCATATGTAAATTTATGGGAATCTGGCACTAAGAGAAAGCGTTGTACACCTGGATAAAATACAACTGGAAACCAAAGGGGGAGTTAAATATTCATCTTGGATCCAAAGGTTTTTTCACTATGGTGTTTACGAACATGGAAGACAGGGACAAAATCTTTGAAGGAGGACCGTACTTCTTTGCAGCTACTGGACTCTATATGAGACCATGGACGATGAACTTTGTACCAGAACGAGAAACCTTCACTTTGGTACTGGTATGGATTCGACTATACTCCTTACCTTTATATTATTGGATGTTAGAGTCTTTAAAAGCTATAGGCAATAAATTAGGTCATTTCTTAAAAATTTCAGAGGCAACTCTAAGGGGAAAATACACAGCCTATGCCCGAATATGTGTGGAAATGGACCTATCAGGAGCCCTTCCATATGAGGTCATTCTAGAAGTCTATGATGAGGAAAGGGTTCAAGCAGTTGACTATGAACATATCCCGTTCAGATCTCACAAATGTCATGAGCATGGGCATCTATCCAGAGACACTCCTCTCAATCGAAGGGAGGAAAACCTAAATACCAACAAATGAAAAGACCAGACAGGTTTCACCAAAGTAGGAGGAAAAGGAAAAGGAGGAGGAAGGAAGACACAAAAGAACCCTAGTGTAAATGATAAAACAAAAAGTTACATCAGTTTTGAGATCTTAGAAGAAAAAGAAGCTAAGGAAGGAGATAAAGAGAGTACAGAGAATCAGACAACAAGGGGGAAAGATAAAGAGACCAGCATGGAGTACATTCAGGAACATAATGAACACACGATGGACCCTTTGAGTACCATGGAAGTAGAAAAAGACCAGAAAATGACTCAAAGTGAAAGTAGTACAGAGGATCAAGATTTACAGGAGATCCTGGAAAGGGAGAACCTAGAGCTGGAAAAGTTTCTAGAATAGAGAGGAAACCTGGGAATAAAGTCCATCCCTCTAGAGGACGTGGACAAAGTCCAACATATATTCCTTAACAAGGCACATCAAAAAGCTGCAGGAGTCAAAAGAGGACATGAAAACCACAAAAACAAAGGGACTTCCTCAATAGGATTAATAATAGGAAAACTAACAAAGAATCTACGTAGAAGGAGGGGAAGAAAAAGATAGAAAGAATTACTATTGGAGTGTGGCAAGCTCATGATTGATTCAGGAAGGATGAAAGACCTTTCTAGTTACTCCTTTATAACCCCACCTCAATGAAAATCACAACCTCGAACATTAGAGGACTAGGGAGTAGAAGAAAACGGAGGAATCTTGATAAAAGGATTAGAGAGGAAAAACCTGACATAGTATTCATACAGGGAACAAAATGCTCAGTGGAGAGAATCCATGAAAAACATAGAAAATGGGTAAATATATATGAATACCTTGAAGTTAAGGCAACTAAATCTGTTGGTGGGATTCTCACTCTCTGGGACCCACAAAAATTTGGTGTGATTGATGCGGAGGCATCCAGACATCACCTTTCTCTGATTTTCCAACTGGTGGGTGACATGCAATGTTACATGATCACCAATGTCTATGGTCCACAACCAATGGAGGAAAAACTTCAACTCTTTACAACGCTGGAGGATATGAAAAAGAGATACCCAGCTCTACCATGGATTCTTGGAGGAGATTTTAACATAACAAAATCACTCATGGAGAAGAAAGGAGGAACTAGAATACTTGGGAGAGACTCAATTGCCTTCCAGAGCTTCATCACTTGAAATTGGTTGATATGGAAAAAAGCAATGGAATCTTCACTTGGAATAATAAAAGAGGAGGTCCTACCCAAGTGGCCTAAAAAATGGACAGATTTATGGTTTCAGAGGAACTTCTTCTCAGGGGAAGAAGCATTACGGCACTCATACTACCTTTTGGGGGTTCAGATGAATGGCCTATCCAATTGGAAGCTTTTCTTTTTGGCAAATCAAGGAACACCCCCTTCAGGTTTGAGAATTCTTGGCTCACACATTCAGATTTCCTCACAAATATTGAACAATGGTGGAAGGAAGATCTTCACCTCCAAGGTACAAGGATGTTCTTGCTTCACTGCAGGCTCAAACACATTAAACGTAGACTCAAAGAGTGGAACAAAAAGGAATTCGGTAACATCTTCAAAGCTAAAGGAGAGGTGGAAAAGAAACTTAAGGAAATAAACAAGATTCTTATCGCAGAAGGCTACATAGATGAAAGGAAAGAGATGGAAAATTCACTCCAGCAGGAGTGGGACAATAGATGCCTTCAAGAGGAAATACTCTGGAGACAGAAATCTAGAGTACAATGGATTAAAGAAGGGGAGAGAAACACCAAATTCTTTCATAGATCCACCATAGCTCACTAAAAAAACAATAGAATTGTGAAACTTATATATCAGCATGGTATAGAGAGAAACACTCATGAAGAGATGGAGAAGGTTCTACTCCAACATTTTCAGAAAATTTCTGAGGAAACCTCGGAAGATAGATACCAGTTTACGAAAAAATTCACTCAGTACATCCCTAAATTGGCCACCAGAGAAGATAATTTCAATCTCAATAGACCAGTAACAGAGGAAGAAATTGAGGAAGTCGTGAAAGAGATGCAAAATGGGAAAGCACTAGGCCCAAATGGCTTTAATGTGGAATTTTTCAAAGCTTGTTGGAGGATAGTGAAACAGGACATCCTGGAGGTAGTGGAAGACTCTCGAAGATTTAAGAAAGTCTTAAAGGCACTCAATGAATCTTTCATAGCATTAATCCCCAAATAGGAGAAGGCCACCTCTCCAGACACATTTTGACCTCTAGCATTATGCAAATGTGATCTATAAAATTATATCCAAAGTCATTTCCAACCATCTCAAACCTCTACTCCCAACCCTATTGTCAGAGGAACAAACAGGCTATATGGAAGGAAGACAAATTCTAGATAATATAATTCAAGCACATGAAATGGTTCATTCACTCATTACCAACAAATAAGCAAGAACGATAATTCAACTGAACATAGCAAAGGCCTATGAAAAACTTAGCTGGTCGTACATAAGAGAAATTTTGAAACCCTATGGCTTTGATCACAATTGGATTAAATGGGTTATGGCACTAGTTACCATAGCCAGCTGATCAATTCTTCTCAATGGCACTCCTTCCAAAACCTTCAAGCCTTCTAGAGGTCTCAGGCAAGGAGATCCTCTTTCTCCTTTTCTCTTCATTCTAATGATGGAAGGGTTGGGAAGAGCTATCAGTGCTACCAAGGAGGAAGGGAGAATTGAGGGTCTGAGACTCACTCATGGTGGGGACACGGTGACACATAAGCAATTTGTGGATCACTATGCTTCAAGGTGCATCCACTGTTAAGGAAGCCAAAGCATTCAAATGGATTCTGCGTGAGTTTGCTAGGGCAGCAAGCATTGAAGTAAGTCTCACTAAATCAAAGATCTTCTTTTTCAATATAGATATTTCAATTCAAAGAAATATTTCCATAATTTTGGGCTTTCAAAGGGAGACACTGCCTGTGAAGTACCTGGGAGTTCCCCTCACTGACAAACCGCTTCACAAGGATATCTGGGAGCCTATTCTTAATAAGCTGAAAGATAAGATCAACAAATGGACAAACAGAGCACTAAATCTAGCAGGGAGACTAGTTCTCACTAAGACTATCCTACAAAGTATCCCTATCTATATGCTATCTGCCATTCCAGCACCAGCCATTGTAATGACCAATATAAGAAACATTCAGAGAGACTTTCTTTGGGGGAAAGGTGAAGAAAAGAAGAAATGGGCCCTTGTGGCATGGGATAGAGTATGAAAACCTAAGTCCCATGGAGGCTTGGGCCTTCATGACCCAGGAATTCTAAATAGAGTTCTTGGTGCCAAAATCTGGTGGAGATGGCTGAAAGAAATTCAGGCCCCTTGGGCAAAACTCTGGAAGCACAAATATGCTAGCGAATAGTAGGAGGAAAATTCAATCAGAATGACAGGACAGGTAAAAGGTTCTGCTATTTAGAATTGGGCATGGGAGAACAGGGCCTTAGTCCAAAACCATAGTTTCTGGGAGATAAAAAATGGGACCTGGCTTGGTTGTAGGAGGACAATTGGCAGCAGGAGGACAATCTCTGTAGTGAAGAATTAGCAGACCTTCACACCAATACCATCAACAAAGGACTAAGGTGGGTAAGTGATTATTGGGACCAAGCAAGGAATGATAAGAAATGGAGAACTTGGAAACTTCCAGATTATAGTGGAATGGGTATGTTGCATACTCAAGCTACAGCCCTTCAAGATCTTTTAGACAAGAGACAAATCTTGCACTCAAACTTGAATGATCAACTAAGATGAGGAAAGAACAAGATAGGTCTCTTCAACCTTAAGGAAGCCAAAAGAATAGATGCAGGGCTAAACCTTCCAAACACTGATAAGACGTGGAAAGAAATCTTGGAAAATCCTCATTAGATGAAAGTAAAACTGTTCAAGTGGTTGGTTCAACAGGGCAAGATTCTGACATGGGATAACCTAAGAAAAAGAGGCTTTGTTGGTCCCTCAAGATGTCATTTATGCAGACAACAAGAAGAAACTATAAATCATCTACTGAATAGATGCACTTTCACCACAATACTTTGGAATTGGGTTGGAGAATTCTTTGAGAAGACAGACAGAGATGTTAATGATATCACTACTACATTGAAGAATTGGCGGAATTTTTTTCAGATAATGAGATCACTAACTCCGCCTGGATGTTGACCCCAGGATTCATAATCTTGAATGTCTGGAAGGAGAGCAACAACAGGATTTTCAAGGAGAAAACGAGTTCGGTGAGCAGCATCCTAAAGCTAATCCTTAAACAACTTAAAGAGACTGTTCATATCATGGGAGGTGTAGCTACTAGCAAACCCATCGGTCAAAGAGAGGCCAGAATTTTGGAGAAGCTAGAGCTCAAGGTTCATCCCCCTCAGGGTTCTATGCAGATTAACAAGAAGACCTCAACAGACAAGCCTTCTTGGCAACCCCCTTCTCATGGCTTTTTAAAATTCAACGTAGACGAGGCTTCAAAAGGGAATCCGTGAGAAGCTGGTTATGGAGGGGTCTTAAGAGATGAAGAAGTAAACATACAAATCATCTTCCATAGTTATCTAGGAGAAGCAACCAACAATATGGTTGAGCTCATGGCAATGGAATCGTGCCTAGAAATACTGCTCAAGCACAACATTCACAATCTCATCATTGAAGCTGACTCGAAATTAGTCATCAACTCAGTGAAAAGGATAAATGTTGGCGCTACTCCTGAGAAAATCTCAGAACACTGATGGCTTCTGCGAGTCTACCAAAGAATCCAAGTGCACCTACGAAGGCTGAGAACTCTTAGGTTGGTGCATGTTCACAGGGAAGCCAACAAAGTTGCGGATTGGCTTGCAAATGAGGCAGTACGAAACAAGCATACTGACTTGTGTTGCTGGTGGGCGGAGATTACAGATGACAGGTTGAAGGGGTGATGTTCATCCAGGGCCATCAGCAACTGACAGCAGCATCAGGAAAAATCAAGAGACAGAATTTCCGAAGCAGAGCCACATGGAAGGGGTCTTTTCGATCTGGATTCATTATGAAATTTTATGACATATGTGAGGTCCTTTTTAGAATGAAGGTCTATGTCGATCTCCTTAACCAGGGTAACAACAAACCAGCAGTCTCAGAGGGATGTCTGGAAGGAGGGATCTTCATCTTCCTTTGGCCCCTGCACAGGAATCCAGACTTTCTCGGCAAGCGCAAAACCCCTGTTTGTTTTCCGGTGATTGTTTTACTACCCTCTGGGCGGTTTTCGGTTTATTGCAAGCTCTTTAGGCCAGAAGTGGTTTTTTACAATCAGGAGAGATTCCACTCACCACGCGACACGTGGCTTTGGGTGGGGAGGAAATACCACCCTCATTGCATGCTAACTATCGGAACTTTTAGTCTACGCGATATGATCCTGAACCGTTGGATCAAGTGAGGGCATTCAATCACCAAGATTGAACATGCATGGTGGTGGGACCGATACAACGGTTATGTTTCAAGCTTTTTGCATGACCTCATGAGAATCGCGTGCAAATGGCGGATTTCGAGCGGTAAAAGTGATCACTAGATATGGCAAAAATGGACCCGATATGATTATAAATTATGGTTTACAGGATGCATCAGGTCTGATGTGTTGGTTAAAAGGTGAGAATGTTAGCCACCCAATATGTTTTTCATTCGCTAGATCTTTAGCTTAAGATCCAACAATCAGTTTTGGATTGCTAGTTTGTTTTGACCGCATCCCTTGGTTCATTTTGTTGTATAGTGACCGGGGATTGGGGTGGGCCTGTCCTTTTGGTGTGCACCACTGCTGAGGTTTCTAATTGTACACTATTTCTCTTTTTAATTGAATAAGAAAGATCCACTCTTGCCTTAGCAAAAAAAACAAAGTTGAAACTGGTAAGAGGTCGTAATGAGTTTTAAAAAATAGAGAAAATAAAACCCTAAAGCCAACTAATAGAATAAGATCCTTAACAATGCTATATATGTAAATATACATGTAAAACATATAAAGGAACTATAAATATTAATAATCACAATAGATAAACTTGAAAAATAAGAGGGTAAAAATATCATAAAATAAATTGTGGGTGACCGAATAATTTGAGAAAAGAAATTGTTATAGAAACTCGTGAACATTTTTAATAAAGATGAAAAAATAATTTTATAAGCTTACCTGAAGGTGATAACACCGCTAAGTGGAATATTGGGGGTATAAAACCCTTGAATATCAATGATATTTATAACGAGAATGAGTTAGAAAAGGAGAAACTGTAAATATATCCAAAACACAAACATTTAAATCTCAGATTTGTCAATAGTAAATTCTTGAAATAAATTAGAAACAAGTAAAACTCTATCTCAAGAAGATTATCGAGAGGTGTTGTTTCTCCATAATGAAGGAGAGGATCCAAATGAACCAGTATAAACTCCAAATAATACCTTGAGGTCAATGGCCAGAACATGGTAGTAAACCCTCGACTAAGAATTCCCATGAATGTATCAGAATTCTATGACCCTAACATGGTAACGATACATATGTATTAGTCGAAAGAGCTATCAAAGTGATGGATAATGGTAATGAAACCTGGAATTCCTCTATTGCATAAATATGGATAAGAGTTCCTAAAGGGCATTGTTATAGAGGAGTAGGTTACAAGAAAATGCAAAGAGAAAATGAACAAGTTGAAAAGGATTGTCGATAAGGTCATTAAACGGTAAGAAAACATAGATAAGCTAATCACCGTTGATTCTCCAAACCACATCTCGTCTATTGGAAAGGCAGGTGGAAAGGATAGAGCATGGAAGCCCATAGGGTTGACATGTAACCAGTGTGGAGGAGTCTAGAAAATATCCATGCAAAACCCATAGTTATATATTATATCAAATATTGAACCGAGGTATCAATAATAACACAACTATGATCTCATAGTTTAAGCTTTAATATACGCGAATGAAACCGATGCAAATCAAACATATGAGCATAGCATATTACCATTTCTATTGGGACAAGATATATGTTTATTCAAATGCTAAAATATGAATGATTCATTTAGAAAACATATATAATGTTGATGGTACATTGACATTACAATACCAGGTATAGGAAAGATAAAGAAAACGATATTGTATATAATGTAAATGTGATGACAAATGAAAACACATATTTTGTTTAAGGAAAAACAATACTTTATAAATGTAAAGTACATTAAAAAAGACATGTTAGATAAGGAAGAAGTAACATTAGAACTAGTGGAACAATCTCTATGAGATCATATTAATCACTGTTAGAGAATAAATTTGGAGGTCTAATTACGTATAGAAATGCTGAAAAATAAAAAATGAAGAATATCAATGACCATCAAACCAAAATAAGAATATTATATAGGTGACAGTTTTAATGGGGTTCAAACAAAAACAATAGTGGAAGTTACGAACACAATACCAATACATGAAATTACAGATAAAAAGGATGTTAAAAATAGTGACTACTTCATCATAAAGGATATTTTTTCCTGGGTATAAATGTATATGTTTATATTAAAAAAATTGTTAAGAGGAGTTATATTAAAAAAATTGTTAAGAGGAGGTATATTACAAGTGGTATTAGAACTATAGGTTTTAGCATTGAGCCTTTTAAGGGTCTTGGACTGAAACAATTATTCTTGTGTATTATGTTGTTAGATAATCAAAGAACAATTAAAAAGTTTGAAGTATGGAAAAAGAATTCAATGGAAATACTTCCATAGGATCACTTGGAGGTGATGAAGAACCTAAAACTGAATTAGGAATGATGGGTGGAGGCACTGGTAATGCAGAAAATCAAGAATTCAAGTTATTGCAAGTAGCATATAGCTTGAAGGTAGACCTAGATAACATAAAGAAAAATCCTAAAAGGCTATCCAAAGATAAAGAAGAACATGACAATATTAATGCTTATATGTTGAGAAATTAAAAGAAGATAGAGTCAATAAGAAAACAACAGAAAGTCATAAAAAGAGATTTAGGAGTGATACAACACACATAATAGATTCCATAGCTTCTAGTGGAAGTGAGTCTCATAAGTTTGATAAGGAAGGAGAACGCAAGTTTGATAGTAGTACTTCCACATCTAGGAAGAATATGACTACATCTCAGCTGCAAGGAGAGTTTAAGAAGATTAGACCTCCACATTTTCATGGTGAATCTGAAGAAGGAGCAGACGCATGGCTTCTCAATATGTCCAACTATTTTGTTGTCTACAATTATCCAAGTATTTTGTAGGAAAGACTAAAAACTTACCAATTTACTGGTAAGACAACCTTATGGTAGGAGGAGAACAAAGTTGTTAAAAGAATCAAAATTAAAAATATGACCTTGAAATTCTTTAGAAAAGAATTCAAAAATAAATATCATTAAAAGGTATTTGGATGAAAAAGCTAGAGGTTTTCATGAGTTAAGATTAGGACAATATACTATGGATGAGTTTGCTAACAAATTTATGAGTTTGTTGAGATATGTGTCATACTTAAAGGGGCAAAAAGCCAAAATAGAAATATTTTTTTAGTTGTTTACCTTTCTCATACACAGAAATAATTGAGTTCGATTACCCAAAAACTATAGATGAAATCATAAGAAAGCAAAATCCGTGTTTTGTTCAAAATCAGAAGAAATGTGACAACTCAAAAAGTTGGATGGCCAAAAAGCATGAGAAGTTCAACAAAAATAAATAAGGGTTGAAGAAATCAGATTTTCCAAATACTTCCAAGACTAACCAAGGAGAGAGTTATAATATAAATTTGAATCAACCAAGGATTGTTAGACAAAAAAATGGACAAGGAGTTGGAGCAGGGAATACAATTTTTCCAAAAGTAACCAGACTATTAATTAAATGTCGGGGATTAGTGAAAATGATCTATGTGATAAGTTTAGCAAGTGATTATTCCATCAAGAAAAAAAAATAGTATTCGGGGCATGTAATGTCTAAAGAAGGGATTGTTGTGGATATAGAAAATATTAAAGCCATTATTGAGTAGAAAATGCCTAAAGATGTAGCCGATGTTAGATCATTTATGGGGGTTCGAGGTTACTATAGAAGATATATATAGGGATTTTCTAAATTGGTCTATCCTATTACTTCTTTGCAAAAGAGTGGGACAAAATTTGAATGGAGTCAAAAGTGTCAAGATAGTTTTGAGAACCTAAAGCAGGTATTAACCACTTCTCCCATTATAAAAGTAGTTGACCCCAACAAAGAGTTTATTGTGTGCACACAAGCTTGTAAAGAAGGATTGGGAGGTTTTTTTAATGCAAAAGGGTTTAATGAAGTATGAGTCTAGAAAGCTAAAATACCATGAAAAGAATTATGCTATACATGATTTGGAATTGACAATAATAATACATGCCTTAAAAAAGTGGAGACATTCCCTGATTGGAAGGAAGTTTTAGCTAAGAACAAACAATGCTAGTCTCAGGTATATTTTTGACAAGCCAAACCTAAATGCGAGGCAAGCTAGATGGTTAACATTTCTTAAGTACAATTTTGAGACTATACATATTAAAGGAAAATAAAATAAAATTCTTAATGCTTTGAGCATAAAACTACATCAAATCAGCATAGTTTTAGCAACAAATTAGTATACAAATTTGATTAAAAAGATAAAATCAACAACAAAATTTGATGAAGAATACTTACAAATAAAAACCAATGACAAAAAACTAAACAATTAAGTGAATATGGAACTGATTTTTAGTAAATAATGTAGATTTGTTGTTGTTTAGAGGCATAATTTACTTGCTTAATGAACTAGAATTGAAAATATTTGTGTTAGATGAGTTACATAAGAGAGAAACAAGTAGTCATCTTGGGTATCAATGACCGATAATTGTACTACGAAAGGATTATTTTTGGACTAATATGAAATTTGAGACAACAAAATATGTGGCTAGATGTTTAGAATTCCAACAAGTGTAGGCTTCCCATCATCATCCAATATAATTGTTTCAACCTTTTCCAATTCCAGAATGTAAAATGGGAAACCATATCCATGGATTTCATTACAATATTACTGAGAACTAGGAAATACCATGACTCAATTATGGTAGTGGTAAATGGGTAAATGGGTAATTCATAAAAATCCTTTTGTTTACTTTAATTTGTCTCATTCCGAGAAAAGAGGAGAGACTAAGGTGAAGAAAGTGTGAAGAATACAAGAAGGAATTTGGTCTAGTTGTCCATTATCTCAAATATTTGAAGGATAATAATAATATGTTTCCTTTGACCCAGGAATATCTCATCCAAATTATTTCACATTTATAGTCCCAAGAATTAATGTACCCAACCAATTATCCTTCATCTCAAACTCATATGTCAACTCCCTTGACACTGAAGTAGGGATTGACTACTCCCTCTATTAGGGAAACAAGTCCTCATGCCACTGCTACTTCCTCTATCATTCGAGGCCTTCTAGTCTGGTGAGAAACAAGTCATATAATAACAATATCAATCAATACTCATCATATATCCATCAATAATAATATCAATTCCAACATGTCTACTTGTGATCATACTTGTGTGGCTAGGGAACATCTCTCGCGTCTACCTAAAAATAAACACTCCCTATTAAGTATGGAGGTATTCACTTTAACTTATTGAAATTTATCTCTTTGTTGAAAAATTTATCCATCCTAAGAAAAAATTGAATGAGCTTAGCTATGTTGACTAATACATCCACTTTATTTTCAATTCCAGAACCATGTGGAAATCATCCCACATCAACATAATATAAAGGAACTAGTCACCCACTAGCCAAATAACCTTTGGCAATATGGTTTGGTAACCCCTTGACCAGAGTGAAAACAAAAACTAATCCTTGGGTCACTAATCAACCAAGTAATTACTTGGGAATACAATGGTGAAACCCTAGGCCAATTCTTATCCCCACATGTTGTCACACATTATTGAATGGTAAAACACCTGCCTGATGCTATAAGGCACTCGCTTAACCCACTAACCAAGTAACCCTTGGCAATATGGTTAGGTAACCCCTGACCAGGGAAACTCTCTAGGCCTTGATGCTACCTAGGTCAGTTTCACTAGACACATTACATGGCCCCTAGTCAATACCCTTTACCTATCAATAATATTTAACTAGGGAGAAATAATTCCCTTGATGCTATGACATAAACACTCCCTCTAACTAAGGGAAACATTCTTAATCACTCCAAGCTTTTCCCTGAAGTATACAAACTTTTCCTTGAGACAGAGGCCTTTGTGAGAATGTTAACATCCTATTCATCTAAAGAAAAATATCGAAGCCACACTACTCCTTTTTGTACCATTTCTTGGTACTTGATCTCAATGTGCTTCAACTTGTCATCATGGTCATCTCTTACACCTCATCAAACAATCCTACAAGTAACTTTTGAAGCCAAAAGTCTTCACAACTCACCACACTAGATGCAATATACTTAGTATCTATAGTGTTGAGTGTGATAGATGTCTACTACCTATAGAGATCAAATTGAAGTAACATATTGAGGTTTTCTTCCTGTCTTTAGCTCTCTCTACTCAACTATAATTTGTATATCCCAATAGTTTCACTTCATTATTTGAGACATATCTCAATCCATATCCAACTATATCATGCCATACCTCAACACATGTTGTTTCACATCCCTTGGCACAACCATAAACAAATGGCTTCGCTTACTATATCCATCACCACAATTTATTTCCAATCACCTTGATGGGTGCTCTCTTTGACACTGAAATAGATTATATTGTGGCAATTCTAGCTACTCCCTTTACCACTTTTATTTCATAGTAACTAAACCACATATGATGTCTTGCATGGTCCACTCACAAAGAGCATATTGTTGTTAGATATCTCCTGTCTCTAAGCAACTAGTTTGAAAATATTGCAGTTCATCATTTGAAAGACCAAGGAAGTAATGCATCAAATCTAGATCCTTTATCTTGAATCCTGAGGTCATCTTCCTTTGAAACTAAAGTAATGCTTCCTATTGTAATTATGGTTTCTCCCTCTATCACGGAAGCAAATATTTTTAGCATTGTTGTTTCCTTTATGTTATAATAAGTCATCAACAAGATTACAAGCTCATAAAAACCCAAGGTACCTAACAACTGGAGCAAATTTTTGTCACGGTCTTCTCCCTCTTTATGGGATAACATACTTTTCATGAATCTCACTTTGTACTTAGGCTATGATGCCATGTGCTACATGTTAGATCTTGTATATCAACTTGGAAGTTACCACTGACTTCCCCTCATGTCTCAACACAATTTCCTACACATCATTCTTCATGATGGACTTATATTCTTACATCATGACATCCTTCCAAACATGCCGACCTGCTACCTCCTTATAGTTAGATGGCTTAGAATCAATGATGTTACTCATCACTTCTGCATATCCTAGGTACTTCTTAGGATGTTTTGTTTCCCTAAAGGTTCCCCAAGGATATGTATCTCCCTTTACATCCTTTAATATGCTTCAAATCCATGTCAACCTCTTCTTGGATTCTAGAACACTGACCCTAAGTGGTTCCACTGGCCCAATGGACCCTTCTAGATTTTTCTCGTGAAGTGAAGGATGTTCTACAGGTACAAAAGGACTTGAATCTACATCCTTGGGAGCCTTATTCCCCTCATCATCATGAGATACCCTTTTAATATTCAATACGCTACATCATTCTACTCTACCTAACTGGCTGCTCCCTCTGAACTAGAATCTCTTCTAGTCGTTTGGCATGGTTTTAGATGTCTTGTTCCATTTATCCATCTTGAACACAAATATCTATCTAAGTTTGTTCTCCACCCTGGGAGAATCCTATAGTCATAAAATTTGCTTCGTTCTTCCCGATGCTTCCATTTTCTACTAGAACCTTGGAAACCTTCACGATGTACTTGAAACACTAATTAGGAGGTCATTTTAATCTAAGGATTGTAGGGAATTATCAACTCCCTATCAATTCTTGCTTTATTATAGGAAGAATTACAATCTCATTAAGCTAGAAATGTTCATCCTTTTCCTCACCATAAACATGTTGTGTTCCTTTCATTTTAGACATGAGATAGGGTTTCTTCATTCAACATAAAAATCGATCTAGGTTTAGTTTTTACCCACAAACCCTAGGGTTTTCTTATTTAAGACTTCTCATCTTCTATGATTTATAATCCCTAATACTTTCATCAACACCCTATGAATCACATCATTGGAAACCTTTATACTTAGCTCCCTTTGTCTCTAGAGTATATTTCACTTTTGTTCCTGAAACTTCCAACAAGGCCTAAATGTGAACCCTTATCTTAGTCTTGTTATGCTTCTTTCTACAAATTAGTTCAACCATATTATATTTTATCAATTAATCATGAATACTTCAACTTATCCAATCTACCAATTGATTCAACTTCAAGTGGCACTAGCATGGTCCCTTGGCCCTATCTTACATCATTACTTAATCCTGGGAGAATCCTCTAAGATTCCCTTTAAATCTATTAGGTTAATTTCTTATGAAAACTGGTGGATGTATGTCGTTATTAACCCCGAACATATTCTTTAAAATTTTACTCATTAGTGCCATGAGGTTAAATATCTCCACACATTAACATTTGTAGATAAGCTTGGAAGTCACCAGTGACTTCCCCTCATGTCTCAACACAATTTCCTACACATCATTCTTCAAGATGGACTAATATTCTTTCATCATGGCATCCTTCCAAACATGTTGGCCGGATGCCTCCTTATAGTTGGATGGCTTAGAATCAATTATGTTGCTCATCACTTCTGCATATCCTAGGTACTTCTTAGGATATTTTTTTCCCTGAAGGTTCCACGAGGATATGTATGTCACTTTACATCCTTTAATATACTTCAAATCCATTTCAACCTCTTCTTGGATTCTGGAACATTGACCCTAAGTGGTTCCACTAGCTCAATGGACCCTTCTGGATTTTTCTCGTGATCTGAAGGATGTTCTACAAGTACCAAAGGACTTGAATCTACATCCTTGGGAGCCTTCTACTCCTCATCATCATGAGAGACCCTTTCAATATTCAATAGTTTGCATCATTCCACTCTACCTAACTATAAGTTCCCTCTAAAATAGAAGCTATTTTAGTCATTTGACATGGTTTTAGATGTCTTGTTCCATTGATCCCTCTTGAACATAAATATATCTAGCTAAGGTTTTGCTCCACCCTGGGAGAACCATATTTTCATAAACTTTGCTTTGTTCTTCCCAATGCTTCTATCTACTACTAGAGCCTTGATGGCCTTCACAATGTACCTGCAACCCTAATTAGGAGGTCCTTTTAATTTGTGGATTGTAGGAAATTTTCAAATCCCTCTTCATTCTTGCTTTCTTGCAGGAAGCATTGAAATCTTATCAAGCTAGAAACTTTCTTCCTTTTCCTCATCACCAACATGTTGCATTCCTTTTCTTTTAGTAATGAGATAGGGTTTCTTCATTCAAATGAAACGTCAATCAAGGTCTAGATCTAGACAAACCCTAGGGATTTCTAATCCAAGACTTATAGTCTTATATGGTTTAAAAACCTTAAGAATTTCATCAACACCTTATGAATCACATAATTGGAAACCTTTCTCCTTATCTCCCTTTGGATCTAGAGTATCTTCCAACATTCTTCTTAAAAATTCTCAACAAGGCCTGAACGTGAGCCCTTATATTAGTATTTCTACTCTGCTTTCTACAACTTAGTTCAACCATATTCTATGATATCAACTAATCATGAATACTTCATCTAATCCAAGCGACCAACTGATCCAAATTCAAGTTGCACTAGAATGTTCCAAACTTCTTGGACCTATCTTATCATTTCTCGACCCCAAGAGAATCCTCTGAGATGCCCTTTAAATATCCTAGGTTATTTTTTTATGAACACTAGCGGATCTATGTAGTTATTTACCCCAAACATATTCTTTAAAAATTTACTCATTAGTGCTACGAGGTTAAATTTCTGTGCACATTAACATTTGTATTTTACTGCATTAGAATTAGGTTATAATCCACCCACCTAGTGTTTAACTTTGTTAAATTGTTCATGCATAATTTATGTGATTCTTTGCATAAATTTAGAAGTAAAAAATAAACATGGATTACATTCTTTATGTTATGCTATTTAAACAAATTTATTGTCCACCATAATTTATGGAATTCTTTGCATAAATTTAGGTAGGAGTAAAAAGTAAATATGTTGTTACATAAAGATTGCAACAATCCAAAAATTTAACAAGTATTTTTCCTTGCAAGATCTTATTTCTCTTGATTTTTCAAGTGCTAATTATAAACACACAATTTTTTGCATCTCATAATTACTTTCAATGATATATGAATATCATTAAGTAAATACACATACAAAAAATCACTTCTTAGAAACTTCAGCCTCTTCTTTAGATTACACGATATGTGTGAGAGAGAAATATGTGTGACAAGTGTGTGATGAGTGTAGGATGAGTGTGTATAAATGAGAAACGTAGGTGACTTTTTATAGTGATATTAAGTTACCCAAAGATGCACGTCTCGTTATAAAGTAAATTTAAAATTAAACTTAGTTTTATTTCTTATAGTTTTAACTTAAATTAAATTTAAAATTTTATTTAATTTTCTTTTTTGTGATTTTAACTTGTGCAGCTAGGGAATACCTCATTAAACTACCCAGAAATCACATTTTTTCACCCCAAATATATGAAACCCCAAGTACCTAACTCAACCTTTTAATTTTCTTTTTAGTAAGATAAGAAAGACAAAATAAAAGGATAATCTAATATTTACAGCCTTGGAAAGGGTGCCCTTGTTTTTGGACAACTCAAATTCTTTTAACTCAACATTCTCTGTTAATTCTAAATTTGTCCTAGGGTTAAGATTTTTGCATATTAAGGTTTTTTTCCTCATATGGATTGTTGGCCTTTATAAAATATATTTTTAGCCTCTTATTATGACATTTTTCCAAATAATCATAGAAGATACATCTCTTTTTAGAGATAAGCAATTGTCATTCTATCCACATTGTATTGCTTTGTATATTGCAATGTTTTCACTATTCATTTATTAGAAGTGTTTACATTTCACCATATGACTATTCTTTTTGCAACATCTCTATGTTATTTTTTCGTTCATTTCTATCTTCATTTCATTCTCAACATAATCCAAAGATGCTAATATGGCATAGTACTGAGGCATGTGAATCATAAGAGGTAGTTGTAGAACTTGTAAAGATGTGAACAAGGTTAATTAAGGAGGTACATAGGTTATTTTCACACTTGGAGCATTCGAGGGGGTTTAATAGAGAGGAAAGTCAAATAATATAGATTGACATTAAAGATGACTAGGAGGAGGTGTCCCCTCAAGAAGTACATCTACTATCCTGAAGCTAAGTAGAAGTTGGTAGAGGATAACACTGTGTGAAGGGAGATGGAATGATAGAAGGAAAGGCTCTAACTAGTAACATTAAAATAAAAACAAGATAACAATAGTTCAAGATTGATGAGGGGAAACATGATTATTTACATGAATAAAAAAAATGTGAAGTGCAAGATTATGCAAGTAGCAATTTTGGAAAAAAAATATTAGCTAGAGATTTCATAAATCACTATGGAGGAAGTCAAGTTAAGCATGGTGGGAACACCCGTGAGTAAATACACTAGTTTATACTTAATTAGGGTTTCAAATTGACAAGGATATTGAGCAATAATAAGGAGGGTAACAGGGGTATTTTAACATAACAACATATATAGTCATTTGGATAGAGGGTGGTGTGTGTTTTAATTTTCTATGGCTATAGATATATAGATTTTATATTGTAGAGGGAGGAAAAATATTCATCTAATGTAAGAATGGCTTGCACAATAAAATTTGATGTGCTTTTCCAAGGAATATGAAGTAGGAATCATGATGAGGATTTTAAGGTGCATGTAGATATTGTATTGAGGATAACATAATCAGAGTATAAATAAAAAGGGCCATGAAAAATGTCATGAAAAAAAATGTCTTACATAATATATCTAATGAAACTAGGGGGTTTTTATAATTGGAAAGTTGTATTCATAGGAGGCTTGTAATGAGTTTTGAGATGTAAGAGACAATTAGGGATATTCTTCAATATTACATCAGCTTGACATTTCATAGTTTTTTGGATGAACCATAATAAGCATGATGAGGAAGATCATATGGTTCAATCCATGTTAAAGACATACGGTTAATGTCATGTTCCTTTTTCTAATTTCCCTTATGGTGCAGACTGGATGGACTTACAAAATTGGTGGAAGCCAAGCCACATGACAAAATAACCCTTTCTGGTGTAAATGAAGGAAAAGCGTGGTATTGGACCATGGTATTTCGCAGTTATAATATTTGTTGTGGTAACTGGTTGTGGTATTTTCCATGGTATTGGTGACACCATGTTATTCATGACATGAGAGGAGGATTCTACAAAATTAAAGAAGGATTTTTTATCTCTTTAAAAGGGACAAGGAAAAAGGCTTTTGGGGTATCTTGGATTTGTTTATCGTATAGTGTATTTTGTAGGGAACTTAGCATGGCCAATTCAATCTTGATCCCAAGACGAAACCACCGCGGTTATATCTCCTTGGTGGATCCATCTATGGTTCAAAAGTGTGCTTCAATGTTTCAATTTAGAAATTTGATGAATAGTTGTGCGTGCCATTATCAAGGGCTTCATTGTTAATTGTATTACCATGAATTGTTTTTCCAAATATTAACAAATAAAGTGGCTACTTTTCTCAGATTATTTTATGTTCCGTGTTTTCTTTTGCATGCACTTTGTTTTAATTCCAGTAACTGGTAAAATTATTATTTAAATGTTTTTATTGTGAATGCATGTTATTTTTGGTTACTTTTACTCCATAATGAGGGTTTGGAAATTATTGCAAATTTTTCAGTAAAATCCCGCAGCAAAATATTACAATGGTATCAGAGTTCTGCATCTTGCCAACATGAGGGTTCTTGTCAACAAATCAAATTTCTATGTTCAATATTTAAAATTATTGTTGTAACTTTGGTGGAATTTATTTTCACCCTAGTCGACATTTTCCATCTTTTGTGGTACTCGATATCACCCTAGTTTGTCTCTTATTTTTCACTTGATTATTTTTGGAAGTGTTCCTGCACCCAATACGAGGGCTTAACTATTTTTCTTGTAGGCATTATTAGATTGGATCTAATTCACATTTGTAGGAAGAGATCATCCTTAGGCAATAAGCCAAATGATAGATTTGAACAGTGGGAAATTATTGATCAGATTTTCTTCCCACTATAGATCAAATTTAGCATCTTCAAGATCGTATCGATATCTGAGGAGTGTGGGAAAAATTATTGATTTCATTTCTAGATAAGATATGCTCCTCACTGTGGATTGAATTGACCATTTGCATGACTAGATCTATATCCATGGGGCCAAATTATTGCCAAATTATTGTCAAATTATCAAGGTACAATTCATCCATTTTGAATATCGAATTACTTAAGCATCAAAGGTCGAATCTTATCTTATGAAAATTCACTGTAACGCATCTCCAAATCATTGGGTCGAGTCTTGAGTATACTAAGAGAAATAATGTTTCAATAATAGTGAGAAGGAATAATGTTTCATTTTTCAAACACTCGTGCAAAATCCTGTGGTTCACAATAGAGAATTTTTTAGGTCTAAAATGGGCCTCCTAAGGAACATTATAAAATAATAGTGGAAATAATAAAATAAAATTATATTACCTCATCAAATTTTGGAGTGAAAAAAGGAAACACTACTTTTTCAACTTATCTTCCTAATATTTTACTCAAATTTCAAACAAGAGCACTTTTTGGATGCATAATTTAATTCCACATCCAAGGAGTACCCATGTTCAATACTTTCGATGGATCCTACTACAAAAAAATGAGAAATACATTAAAAAATGTGATATTAATCACACTTTTCATGTATTTCTTATTTTTCGTGTAGTGGGCTCCATCGAAAGTATTCAAGATGGGTACTCCTTGGATGCAAAATTAAATTCCGCATCCAAGGAGTACTCTCGCTCGAAATTTGAGTAAAATCGTAAGGATATGACTTAAGAATACAAGTTGGAAATTTATTATTTATTTATTTATTATTTATTATTTTACCTTTTTACTCCAAGAATGGTGAATTAACCCCCATGGTTGACATCATCATCTTCAATTATATTGGTTCTTAAAAAGTTGATTTTGGTTGTACATTTTTGTTTTGAGGCCCATTTGTACCTCAAAATTTCTCTAATGAGGGGGTTGAATCAGTGTAGTTCGGAGCCAAGGTTTCCTACACAACAAATAAACGAGGGTCATGGGCATAATTTTAACTTAGAAGCTTAAATGAATCATTTCCACAACCCTAAATGGGAATTATCCTTGTATTTCTTCTTGTTTGAATTCATCTCTAAATACCACAATTTCGACCATTTTTGTTGAAGTCGCTAACAGGGCTGATGTATTAACTTTCGTTGAGAAAAAATTATTGATCGATGCAGAAGATCAAGAGTTTTTGTGTATTTGTAACCATTATTTTATTGCCGATGAAGTCATATTTTCCCAGGGTCCAAACTCATTGTAAACGTGAGCCATATCAAGTGCGTTTAGAGGGGCCAAGTTTAGGGCGTATATAAGCCACATTCTCTGACTCAACTAGGTTTCACTAAGGACGAATTACAATTTGAAGAGGCCACATTAAATACAGGTGATTTTTCTCTTTCAAGTGTTGAGTGAATTTCATATAAAAAGGGTCTTATCTCTATAAAAATTGAAGTAGATATCCCTGTTCGAAAGGCCGAGTGCATCACAGTTGTTAGGGTTTTCCATGGATAAAAAGTGATTGCTTATGGAACAAATCAAATTGCGGCTGAAATTTCTCTTGTCTACTAGTCAGATTGTTATTTTACATAGAGCCATTGAGAGATAGCATTATGTGGATCTGATCACAGGATGTGGACGTCATAAGTTCCGATAGCATGTGTTTTGGGGCCAAGTTTCCATTTGGGGATCTGGCAGAAAACGTAAGTGTGAAACCTAAATTTACCCAGTACAATAAAGTTGAGATACCTCTAGAGAAGGGACATGTCACTACATTTTCTAGGATGGATCTGTTGTTCGTGAAGCTAATGCATATGCGTGGTTTAAGACCTAACATTTTACTCTTATACGTTGAGTTTACATAGCCAATCAGAGGCATGAGTTGTGGGGACAACAAATAATTCATTTGACCATTCATGAGGCTGAGAATGTTGTGGAAAGAAGGTTGAACATTTAGCTATCTTGGAGCCTTTGAATTTGAAGATCACAATGTTCGGGTTTCTCATTATATTTCCTAAAATGTTGAAGTTTTTACACAAAAATCATACCAAGTTCCACTATTCTCATTGTTTGTTCTACAGACATGTACCTAGACTATGAAATGAATGTGAATGTTTAAGTTCATCATTATGTAAACTTATATTAGCATTGTATGTGGTTCTATTTTTTAGTATTGTTTGAAGCATCATATCAGTATGTGTTGTTTCTTGTTGACTTCTATTTAAACTCAAAAGTCAAACTGAACCTACAGTAATCAAATTTAAAGGAGAACAAGTTCAATATTAAAATATCAAAGGTCTATTCAATTTCAAAGGTCAAACCATAAGCTACAAGAGGGTCACTTTAGGCCGAGTATCGCCATTTTAACAAGTGATTAAGCTCAAATAATTGATCAAATTACTTTCATGTCTATTGTTGTTTGATTTATTTCAGATTGCATGGTAACTGTTTAACAGAATGTTTGTATGGAAAATGTTTGATGTAATCTCCCTATGAAGAATTAGTGTGTTATTTCATATTTTCCTACTTTGGTATCTTACAATATCCTATATGTGGGAATATGGGCTTTGAAGAGTCCCTATAAAGCATCAATAACCCTCTTAATGAAATGGAAAAAAAAGGGGTACCTCTAGGCAGCAATACCTCCTCATACCAAAGAAAAAGTCAGAGTAGCAAACCCTTATCAAAAACAGTCCATGCTATTATGTAACAAAAGCACTCGTGGGAGATGAAGGAAGGATATGGAAGAGAGACTTAGCTCTTCACACTTGGTTCTGAGTTGCAACGAACAAAGTTGGTAATTTTCCTTCAAAATTTGGAGGAATTAGACACATGCTTATCCATGTTGTTGCAATCAGAATGGAAGAAACTCAATTGGGCTCTCAAATTTGTCCATGCTTGCTCTGATCTAACCCAAATTTTGGGAGCATCCTTGTGAAGAGGTCAAACTCATAGTCACCTCCTATCTTAGTGATATCATAGCTTTAACATCACCACTTCTACCTTACAATAATGATATTATGATGGAGATGTTGCAGCTTGTTACACAACATTTTTTCACTATCCCTGTACTCCCCGTTCCTCGATCCTGGAGGACCTCTATAGTGAATCTCATGTGTTTTCCTATCATGAAGAACATGTATTTACATCGCTCTTCATCTTCAGAACATTTCCCTCTTACATCATTTCCAGAGAATATTCCTTCAAACTCAGTTTTAAAGGTCGGTGGTATCCCTCAGTTTCTTCCCCGCGCCAATTTGCAGAGTTCAACATTAAGCCTAGTGCTGATCAACACTTGTATCCATCCATTACTCGCATCGGACATCTTTTGGAAAAATTTTTAAAAATGGAGTCGAAGCTTCGAGGTCTAGAAGCTTCGTGAATGGAAGTCTAGTAAATGGTTAGTCAAGAAAGAGCCAAGAGAGACTATTTGGGTTCCTTTCCCCTATTAAAATGGAACAAACCAAAAGGGATGAAACCTCTCCCATAATAAGAGGATCCATGTCCCCTCTCTCAAGCTATATAAACTTTTCATATTCCAACCTTAACTAGCTAATGGAAGGGCTTGAATAATCTGCAAAATCTTGATAGCCTAAAAAACGCTTGATAGCCTTAGCCTTCTAGTTTGCACTTGTAAAGGGAGAATAAGTTTGTAGTTTGTTTGGTTTGGAGCAAAGGGGAAGAAGCCTCAAACTTCTATTATTTTAGGTGAATCATGAGATGCTAACAATGGTGCTGGAACTCAGACACGTCGAAGGAAACCTGCAACACTAAGGCGAAGGTTGTACTTTCCTTTTTGTCATAATAATACAACTGATATTTTGTTTCCGATATCAATCGCATATGGTATTTGGTAGCTTAAGACTCCTTAGCCTCTTAAGTAGGTTGAATCTATTGTATGCTATCATGTGTGCTTTGGTTTCTTTTCTATTTGTTTCAGGTGCTTGATTGACATTAAGGAGCTAATCGCTGGAGAAAAGACACAAGGACTTCATCAAACAAGGATAAGTGATACAAGAGGTAGGATCTTATCCATTCTCAATCTAAGGGAAATTATGTCAGATTGTCTTTTTTGTGGCTAAACCCTCTCCCCTGGGCTAGAGAGATTGTCTCTATCCACAGAGATAATCTTCCTACTCCACAAATTGGTGACTCCACTGGGGA
>APFE031224377.1:0-15861 GCA_000404065.3 Pinus taeda
TGATGATAATTCCAAGGCAACCACGTATTTACTTGGCAAAATCACGTGAGCACAAGCTACAATGTGGGAAAATACGTGGGCAAACTCATTGGCATACTCAATCCCTTGATTGTGCAAGATCTGATGCACAACTATAGTCACAACTGATAGCAATCTGATTCTCTAACACCTGTCCCTGCTGAACTGAACATGCACTGACATGCAACTGAGTTAACTGATGTATTCATTAGTTGTATTATGAGTTAATAACTTGTGAATTATTTAATAACTAATTCACCCAACTCATCTCTAGTCTATTTGCCAGTTAGACTAAATACAACCAGTTTAACAAAGCTAAACTGAACACAACTCCATCAACTGCACCTCCAGTCCACTAAACTCAACTCCCTTGAGTTCTAACTGAAGTCCTGCATGCAAATATTAGTCATCCCATAGGTAACCACGTATTTCCTTCTGGGATCTGCATGTACCACATCCGTAGCTCATCCTGAAGTGCTCCAAGAGAATAAGACAAAGTTTATAGTCTAAATATTATTATGAGCTAATAATATTTGACTGTTCTATATTTAGACTGAGCAGTCACTCCGCTGTGGTGTCACTCTGCTGTGGTCTAAAAATAGAAGTCCATCTATTTTTTCCAACTTGATCAATCATCCATAAACAACAACCTGCAATCCATAGACATGATCCATATGTCTAAAAATAGACATAGTCTAAAAATAGACTTGCGCCAAAAATAGCCTGCGGGCCCACTTAGTGAAGGCGACTCTTTTCACTAAGCTCCATCATCTTGTTGCAATATCAACATTCCACCCTCCTTGGCTGGCTATGAAATTGGCTAACCACTCATCAAGTTCATTGGGAAAAGTGCAGAAGAAGATAATGTGTATTTTTGTATATAGATACATGTTCAACCACTCTTCTTTTGATAGGCACTAATTCTTGTTTTCTTGCACCGCGAACTTGTCAATCTTCTGATCCAACCACTTTTGACTTTATTTCTTGGTTGGATTCCAGTGATGCAACATCACACATCTCTTTCAATTAGATCCCGATCCCCACAACAGAACCATTTGTTGGCTTAGGGGTTCTTGACTCAGGTTCCGAGTTAGTTGCTCCAACCAACATATCCCTACATTATTGGCCCTTTCGGAAATAACCTGCAAAGCGCGGGGTGCAGTCTCACTCGAAGTAGTATGGGGGGATGCAAGAACCAAGTTTTTGCATCAAGAGACAAGTGTGATGTCTTTTAGCACCTTGGATCTTCCTTCACGTATATCGGTGAACACTTAGGGCTTGGTACTGAAATTATACGAAACAGCCTTCAGACCTTCATGAAGGTCTACATTCAGCCTTTGTAGACCCTTAACAGTCGATTTATCCACTTACATGCATCAGAGAACAACCCTTAATTAGTGTTCGTGTAGATCTACTTAAGTTATTTATTAAACATAAAATAATTCATCATAGTCTTCACGAAAGTATTGAACATGCATTGTGTATATCTATTAAGACTTATTCAAGAGAATCACACACCATTAGATCAATATTTCATAACCACATTATTCATACACAACATATATCGTAAACAGAAGTAAACAGAGATACACAAATATACATAGGATTTCTTTGGTAATCTTTATTTATTAATCTTCGATTCAACTTTACAGACTCGAAACTACCCTACACACTTAGCTACGGGGGTTCCTTCGCTCAACTACAGACTCTACCTACGCCTTTACGCACTTAGTGACGGAGCCTTTCTCTCCTATCTGACCCGCTTCTCCGTGCTATCAGTTATCTTCTATTTTCCCATTACATCCAATATTAGGCCTTAGACTCTCTAAGACACACCTATTTATAGCCTTTTACATATAGTCCCATGGTCTACGGACCATGGGTGGATCTCCAAACTAACTCAAAATTTACATAAACAAGAAGCTAAAATCCATTTGACTCCTAATCATCTACGCGCTCCACATTCAAAAATCGCAGAGATTTTACATTACTTACAAAAAATACACCAGAACTTGAGTTATTTTAACCCCAAAACTGACCCAAGGGACCCCATCCCAACACAGCTCATAAAACATAAGTATTTGAGCACCAAAAGATTGTATCTAACTAATATCAAAACCAGAAAACAATATTTCCATAATCATATCATAACTTTTCTTTGAGTTACTTCTATCGATACTTCATCATAGGGAAACATACACAACTTATGGATCAAAATATGTGTACATATGTGATTGTTTTCATCAAATCTAAATACAAAGACTAAAATGCAATAAATCTCACTTTCATCTCCCCCTAAACTTGAAGGATTGGTCATAATGAATAACAGAGTGAAGAAGCAGAGACCACTCTTAATTTATGTCAGATATTCAAAGGAATCACGTAGAAGAGGATTTGAAAATATATATGCAAATTATTCTTTTGAGGGGACATACTCTAGTTTGACCTTTTGTTTAAGCACTTGTTCTCTCATTAATTGATATTTGATTAGAATATGCTTGGTTTTTGAGTACATGACAAGATTTTTAGAAATACTTATGGCACTAGTATTATCACATATAATGGGAATAGGTGGAGAGAAATTTATTTGAATATTCTTCAATGTTTGCATCATCCAGAGAAGGTGTGTGTAGGAAGATGCAACAACATATTCAGCTTTTTATGGTAGATAAAGTATTGGAGCTTTGTTTTTTTCTAAACCATGATACCAAGCGAGGTACCATGTAGCATGCTCCTCCACTAGTACTTTTTCTATCATCCAATTTTCCATTCCCAATATCCATCTGTGTAAGAATGAAGAGTAATATATGAATATCAAGGATACCATAAATGAAAGTCTTGAATTCCTTGTAGATACTTAAATATTCTCTTGATTTCATGAATATTGTTTTCTTTTGGATTTTCTTGAAATCGTCCAACAAGTCCAACTACATGCATGATATCTGGTCTTGTCCCTGTAAGATAAAGTAAGCTTCTGATGATAGATTTGTATTATGGTTGGTTGACTAGTGAAGAATCATCATGTGAAATGAGATTACATCCTGTTATCAATGGTATGCATATAGGCTTGCAGTTTTCCATTCCATATTTCTTCAAAATTTTCTTGAGTTAATTTGTTTATGAGAAGAAGGTACCATTGTTTTCTTGTTGTACTTGTAGACCAAGAAAACATGTTAATTCACCAAGTAGGAACATTTCAAATTCTTATTTCATGACAAAAGAAAAAATTTGACTCATATATTCTTCATTTCTACCAAATATGATTTCATCTACGTAAACAACAACTATTAAAATTTTACCATCATCCATCTTTATATATAGGTTTCTATCTACAGACCCCTTAGTGAAACCTTGTTGTTGAAGATATCTGTCAAGGTGATAATACCATGCACGAGGAGCTTGTTTTAGCCCATGTAAATGCCTTCTTGAGTTTGCAAAGAAGATTTTCATCATTTCCTAGAATGAACCCTTCATGTTGTTCAATATAGACTTGTTCTTATAGGTTCCCATTTAGAAATGAAGATTTAACATCCATTTGATAGACTTTAAAATCATGCAAGCTTAAAAAGGAAAGGAACATTCTTATGGCTTCAAGTCTAGCTACATGTGAAAATGTTTCTTCAAAGTCTATTCCTTCTTGTTGAGCATAACCTTTGCATACGAGTCTTGCTTTGTCTCTAATTACCTCCCCATTTTCATTCAGTTTATTTTTTAATACCCATTTTGTCCCAATAACATTTTTATCATGAGGCCTTGGTACTAATTCCCATGTATTATTATTTTCTATTTAGTTAGGTTCCTCATCCATAACCTTAAACCAACATTCATCCTTGCTTTCTTGATTTACATTTTTCAGTTCAATTGTGGATAGTAAATCTAGATAACTAGCGGTTCCAACAAGGAATTTTCCAATTTGTACTCCAGCTTCCTTTTCTCCAAGAATTTGAGATTATGGATGATCTTTCTAAACATACCTTGATTGAGTCCTTTCAGATGCTTCTGTATTGTCAATTTATTCTTCTGATGCTTCACTAGTTTTTTCTCTTACATCCTTTTGGCTAGTTATAGAAATAAATTTGTCATATGCTGGTGCTTCCCTTTTGGTAAATATGCATTCTTCATCGATAAAAAAATCAATACATTCGACAATCTTTTGAAGTATTTTATTGTAGCATTTATATCCTTTTCTTCTAGAGCAGTATCCAAGTAGAATTCCTTCATCTCCTCTACCTTCAAATTTTCCAATATTATCATGATTATTCTTTATGTAACATTTGCTTCTAAGGACTCTAAAATTCTTGACAATTGGAGACTTACCGAACCAAAATTCATGAGTCTTATCACTGGTTACATGGACATGGGCTTTGTTGAGAATAGTCACAACTGTGTGCTCTACTTCTCTTGAGAATGTATCAGGTGTCCTAGACACATCAAGCATGGAATGTGCCATTTGTTGAATTGTTCTATTCATTCTTTTTTCCACCCCATTTTGTTGAGGAGTTTTAGCTATAGAAAATTGTTTCTTGATGCCATGATGCTCACAAAAGTCAAAAAAATCATTTGATATGAATTCTCCTCCCGTGTTAGCTATAAGACATTTGATTTTCAAATCTAACTCATTCTCTACTAAAGATTTGAATAATTTAAAATTATCAAATGCTTCATCTTTATGTTTTAATAAGCCAATCCAACACATTCTAGTAAAGGTGTCAATGAATAAGATGAAATATTGTTCTCCCCAAGGTGACTTTCTCCTCATATGCCGAGAAAAATCAGTATGAATAAGTTCAAGTTGCTTACTTTCATACCTTCTTTGTCATTGAATTGAACCATATTTTTCTTACTGAATTGACATGATTTGCATATGGTACTTTCTGGTAGAGAGATGTTAGGTAAATCATGAACAAATCCTAGCTTGCTTGCCTTATGTATTTGAGTGAAGCTTGGATTTCCCAATATTTTGTGCCGTGGCCAACTTTCTTCTGCTTTTCTTAATTAAAACTATTCTAGACGTCCTCAAGGCATAGACATTACGAGGAGTTGTTGCCCCATTTATTATGATCTTACCTGTATCGAGATTCCGAATCACATAATACTTTGATCAGAAAATAACCTCATGCCCATGGTCACACATCTAACTAACACTCAACAAGTTATGTTTTAATCCATCAATAAAAAAACATTTCCAAGTTTAACTTTTTTCTTTTAGCAAAACAAATCCTTTTCCTTTGATAGTTGTAGGTGAATTATTTCCAAAGGTTACAATATTTTCTTTCTTTATTTCATTAAAGGACATAAAACTATATTTATCATGTGTCATATGCTTTGAGAATCCAATATCAATGTACCACAAATTTTGTTGATCTCCTACATATAAATCTAAACCAAAGTTTTTAGATTCCATGGTCTTCTTTATCCATACCTTTGATGTTGTTTCCTTTTGTTCATTTTGAGGTGCTGATTGCATTTTTCTCCTGCATTCAAATTATTTATGCCCAAAATTATTGAAGAGGGAACATTTAATTTCATCATGAATAGGTGAGAGAGTATTGAAAGAGAATTTGTTTACCCCAATCTCATTCTTTTTCTTTCTTGCTTCTCTAGTCATGATATTTATGTAAGAAACAATCTAAGAAACCTTATGATCAAAATTATGACATGTGATGCATTAACCATTAAATTAAAAGTTTCTAGATGTATAATACCTTCTTGTGTAGTTTTCCATTTGATTGTAGTAGGGGAGATTTACTTGAGAAGTATTTTATCCTTTATTCTTTTGTTAATATCTGGACTTTTGTTGTATGCTTCCTTTTACTACATTGAGATAGCTTCATGTACCTATTTCATAAGGCTTATAGTCTTTGATGATTCTCCATTATATCCGAGACCTATTTTTATGAGAGGAGAGTATTGGACTTTCATTATTTTATCTAAGGTTTTAGATACTTTAGAAAACCTAATATTTAGGTTTTTTATTTTCTCAAATTCCTTCCTTAGACTTACTATTTTTAGTTCTAACTTTTGATTATGCCTATTTTGTAGCATTTTTTACTTTAGAGATTCTTCTACTAATTTAGCTTCTTCCAAACGAATTTTAAATTGAGTTATTTCTTCAATGAAATTATCATTTTCTTCTAAGGCATCCATAAAAACATCATCATGCTCATCAATACATTTATCTTAAATTTCCTTGCATAATTGATATTCTTGATCATATTCACATTTTTCACCATTTGAAAGACAACCATTATCTTCATGAGTGTAGAAACTTCTTTTGTTTTCGAACTTTCCTCTAAAATTTAATTTTTTCTGAAATTTTCCCTTTCTCATGATTTTCTCTATAAGGAAATTTGACATCATAATTACCCACTCTTCCACAAGAAAAACATTTGAAGGGAAGCTTACCTCTGATTCTTCCAGTAACTACTTGAAGTTTAATCACAAATTTTCCCTCTTCTTCATCTGATACATAACCTGGTTCCTTAAGTTCCTCCTTTTCTTTTCCCTTAGAAGTAGCCTTGAATGCAACTTCTCTCATATCCAAGGGACCCCCTTTTCTCATCTCATAGTTTGTTAGAATCCCATGAAGCTGTTCAATACTAAGGTTCTTCAAATCCTACATTTCTTCAATGGAAAATACGTTTGAATCGAGTTTTGGTGTTAGAGATCTTAATATTTTCTCAACAGTAGATGATTCTTCTACTTCGCCACCAAGATTTCTCATTGAATTAACGATCTCATCTACTTTAAGAAAGAAAATTGCAATGATTTCATCATTATCTATTATGAGATTTTCATATTTAATTCTAAATGTTTGAAGTTTGACACTATTTACCTTAGTGTCACGTTCATAATTTTGGATGATCTTGTCCCATATAGCCTTTGCGGTATTCAACTACATGACTTTGAAAAATTGTGATTCTGCCAAGCTTCCTAACAAAGCATTGAAAACTTTTGCATTCGTCTCATACTTTTATTTTTCTGCTTCATCCGTGGGAATGTTGGATGGATATTGATAGTCTCCTTCAATAATTCCCCAAACATCAGCTCCAAGTGACTATAAGTAAGTTCTTGTTCTTACCTTCCAGAAAATCAGATTTGATCCATTAAACAATGGTCGTTAGGTGGATTTTCTTGCATCTTAGTTGCTCATCTTGATCAATCCTCCTTGAAGTGATCAAGATTTTTTTGAAGGACCTACTCTAATACTAATTGTTAGGAAACATACTGAGCGGGGGGGCTGAATTAATATTCTAAAACTTACTTGACATTCTCATTTTCTTTTCATATTTTTGTATGTTACTTTAAAGAGATAAACTTACGTATGTATGCTATTGTTATGAAAACAACCACACATGTCCAGTTAACTATCTTTACAACTAATAGTTCAACATTTTAACTTGAGCCAATATATTAGAAATTAATTAAATAATAATCATGTGAAGTAAGGACAAAATAAATCATCACACATAGTCAACACATATGAACACCAAGATTTTACGTGGAAACCCAATGTAGGAAGAAAACCACCATTGTTGTTGTCTTTGTATTCTCCTTTAAAAAATATATATATTCTTTACAATCTTGTACTTGTGCAAACTTATACGAGTATGCAAGCACCCACCTATAGAATGCACAACCTTCTCTCATTTTCCAACACCTACTAGAATGCAGCGACAACCCCCTTATATTTAATTCCTTGTGGATCACTTTTCAGAATGTTTCGAACTGGATCCACCTAATCAAAACATTACAACCTATAGCCCAACTTTCATGAAATTTTGATACTGGACCCACTACTATCATCAAATCATTGAATCAACTAAAACAAATCAATCACTAAATCTCATTGCAGCCAATCAAGCTAAACTAGAATAGATGATGTGAATGCACTATCAATCATCAAGCCATACAATGTTATCTATCACTGAACCAACTACTGCAGCTACAGAACTTAATTAATAATATGGCAAAATGTATATGCTACCATTATGAATAATACATGTGTATACACATTTTACCTTAATCGAACCTATGTACAGATCTCAAAAACACTGATCCTCCATACTAAAACACTGCACAACTAAAGTAAATCACAGACACATATATCCTTCATCACATATCTTTGAACTACTTACAAATCATTACATCAATATAGTTCAATATTTCATTCACAAACCATTCAACTTAACCAAGACTTCACATATAGATTATTATGAAGAATACCTCATCAATAGACAACAACAATCATAACAAGATTGATCAGACATCATTAACTTCACATACTTTAGAAACCCTAGCATAAATACATCACAGTTACAAAATAATTCCACATGTGTACACACCTTTCATGAAGCATACATGTGTACATATTTTTCCATCCTTCAGAATAAATACATGATTATCTAGAGGTAGACCTGCATATATACACACCATTTCTGAGACAAACTTGTGTACATATTTGTAACAATTTATTATGTAACACCCTCATTCCACATCTACCCAAGCAACCAGCCAACTAGGGTAAAAATGCAACGAGAGGCTAATATGATTAAATTCAACCTCCTATATGACCTTAAGGAAATGGAATCGACAAGAACACACCATACAAACCTTCCACATTAGCAAAACGACTCCCAAGAACCATCCCAACCTATCAGGTAACCAATCCCTAGGTCCCATTGAGTTTGTTTACCAATTAACCCCAATATGATCCCATGATATGGGCATGCCAGTGTCTAGAAAGCTATGGACACTCCCACAGTATGGCATGCTAGTGTCTAGAGACTATTTTGATCAGTGTTGTTCCAGTGTCCATAGGATTTGAGCCACTTTTTCAGGCCTAGAGCCTAGGTCACTGCCAAGAATTAAATGACACTTCCAAAATCCATGATTTTCATAATAAAACGTATTACCAATTGTTATATACATATTTGGGCACATCAGACCCAACTCACATGTCGATGATATTAGGGTTCATCAACCCCTAATATAGTTCTTTTATGCCCTAAAGAAACTTATTCATCTGGATGCCTCATTCTCCAAAAGTTCCATCACAAAATTCATCCAAAAAGTGTCTAAAAGGGATCATTGCAGAAAGCCCTGCGTTAGGGTGTTATGCATAGCAGGTACCACATTGTCAAAGTGTTATGAATCACAGTTTGACCCTATGTAAGGTGCGATGAGAAAGGTAAGACAAAATTCCGAGAGAGTTTGAGAATCAGTTGCTCATGGAAACTTCTAGAAAATTATCCGCTGCCACTTGACCCTCTGACTTCGCCCAAGGATTACTAAAGGAATTAGGAGACCACCTCCAGTTCCCCTCTTTCATGGAACCAATTCTTAAAAATAAAATGGCTTTCATCATCCACATTGATGACTCAACCTCCTGTATCCATCTATAAATGGATCCCTCATCCAAGAGATCTGAAGTCTAAATTATTCTGAGTTGTAAGGAAGTGCTGCTAGTTTCAGTATTGAGGTGAGAGTATTATGTTATTGTTGGCATGTTCTTGCTAATTCATGAGGTGAAGAAGGCTTGAAGCTAGGAGGATGGAGTTGGATCAAACTTATGGGTTATAATTCTCCTTAGTATCATTAAAGTTCTTCAATATTTTTCCCATTTGTTTGTGTTAACTATAAATGCATTCATTTGTTTATCATGTTTCTAATTCTATGATGTTTATGCTGTGATCGATCATTATGCTTTGATGGGTCTTTGTTTCTGTAACTGTGCAGGTACTCTCCATGCATGTTAAGTATGGGGAGGAGTTACAAGATCGACCAAAGGAGAGCGAGATCAAGTGAGGAATCAAGCGGAATTTATAGGTTGGTCTTTCATTATCTTTCTCTTATCTATTACTTATAGGAAAAATAGTGAATTGCTTTAACTGTTGTTTCTAGGTTAGCTACCAAACCTAGAGGGTTAGCATTTCTTAGAGATACTAATTTTCCCATAAAAAAATTGGTGACTCCATTGGGGAGTGATGATTTTTTTTTGTTTCTCTACGCTCTATGATGAATTATATGACCTATAGACAGAGTCTGAAGCTAGCCAGGAAGCCTTCGAACCGCTTTTGTTTTACAATTGCATAGTCGCTGAATGTTACTTCAGTCAATCTATGGTTTAGTTTATATCTTGAGCATTTGACTTACAAAAGGTATCAAAATGCCCTTTTTTATAGCTTAGTATCCTCTTAGGACATTCCATTACACTTTACTTGTTATTTTTCATTGAAATAAAGATTAATCCATTGAAAACTGCATCAAATTTGAGCCAAAAACACTTTCAGAATCGCTCCCTGTGACCATCGCATTGTCTTGAACTGTAACCTGCTATCATAGTAGTTCTTGAATGGAAAAAGTGCTATGCATCGTACTGTCTATCACTAGAACCTGTTTTGATTGATTGAAACTTGATTTTCCCATCTAGGAGTTGAGGTTTTTTACTAGCTTTCATCTCTGTTTGATTGCTTGTTGAATATGAGTAATGTCTCATCATTGAAGCCAACTTTCATCACTTAGATCAGCCTCTATTTGGATTAGGATTGGTGAATTTTTTGTGTGTTTGTTTTTCATTTACATCCATTGTCAAAAATTAGTGTTAATCAATTTGTCGTTTCGATAGAAAAAGAGTCATAAAGTCTTCAATTTTCGTCAAAAAAGTGAAGTGTCATAAAATATTCCTTCATAGCTGATCAATTATTCTTTTTTATGCATTTGATTTGATTTCATTCAAAGTGTAGAAAAGATAATTATTCAAACTTGAAAGTGTCATTTGAGTCTTCCTTCCTCTCTTTGAAGAAAAATTGTCGAAAATTTCCATTTTGTGTGAAATATTTCGAATCATTGTTGTATTTAGTTTTTCTTCTTGGATCATTCACATTAAGGACAGCTGAAAACAAATGCATGCATTTGAATTCTAGAATTTTGGTTTGTGTGCTAAAAAGAATGACTTAGGGGATTGCACTAGTTTGTTCTCTTTGGTGTTTACTTAAAAAAGTACTTCTATGCTCTATCCCTAGTAGTTAGGATTTTCATTGTTGAACATAAACGAAAAGATTGTTTATCATTTTAGATGCATCTTTAGGAATTTCAGAACACATTTCACTGTGAACCCTAAAAGGAAAACTTTTAAGAAATATCAACTTAAAATGAACCTCAATTAACTTAACAACGCTTTAGAATCTAGCGCAACACATTTAGAGGTCTAGGCTAGAGACATGTTTCGACGTCGTTAAACCTAGTGGCTATCGTTTTCACTGAAGGTTGGATGATTCCTCCTTTTTTATACAAGCGATAGTATGGATATGTGCTCCTTGTACCGTCACATATATAGTACGAGACTCCAATAGGCTTAAATCATTTATCCTTAGGAAGTCGAGTCTGTTGCCTTACTGATCGCAATGTACTGAACACAACATTCTAGAAGATTGACTGTCGCACGTAAAGTCCTTGGTAATTTCTCTTTAATTTACCACCAAGGTGTATATTGAAATTTTTCTAGAGTCTCCAAAGTAGTCACTTTCGTTCCTTTTCGACTCCCTAAAAGTAAAAGGATCATCTGATCACTTGTCATTTCAGGCTAATTAAAAATCGAAGGCAACTAGAGTCATCTTTAGCTTTTTCTCGACTCTTTAAAACTGAAAAAGAAAATTTGTGTCTAAGTGTCGTTAAAATTAATTGACTACAAATAACATCATTTTCCCTTATTTGAGTTTTAAGTTGATCAAGTAATCCGCAATCATGGAAGAAAGTCAATCCAAACCCCATTGTTCATGGAGATTAGCGATCCAACGGTCTTTACCTCCAGAAGCGAAACCAATTCGGACAAATTGGTCTCATTTAACTGAACCTAGTTCATCTGGGTTGTTTGAAACATCTATGCCAACATCTTCATCGACTCAAGTTACTCCAATCATTTCTGGTACATCCATCCTTCAAGAGGAAGTTTCACAGTTACCTAAGGACATTAGTACTGATCCTAGTGTAACAGTAACTAAGGTTGTCCAACAACAAATTGTTCAACCAAGAAGTGCTTCTGAACCTGAAACAACTCCATCAAGAGTTGGTTCAGAACCCATCCCAATTCGAACGGAGGCTACATCTAAACCAGGAGTTGTTCACGAACCTCCCTTTGAGACTATAGTTTAGTTACCTGAAAATCTAGACTTTGAGTTTCAATATCCAGAAGTTGTTACCCATTCGGCATCAGTCACTGTAGAAGCCACACCCTCTTCAACACTAGAAATCTTTTATGGACCTAACGGACAACCTCTTCCACCTAGTTTGATTAACATAGAGGAGATAGTAGAGGATTCCCCATTTGATACCTCATTTCATTTTGGAACTGGGATTAATCTTTATCCTACTGCTCTTGATAACTTTGCTTCATTTAATTCTACTTCATCACAAGCTCCCGTCGAATCTTTAGGCTAGCTTATGGGCCAGTTAACCATGTCTGAACAACCATCAACATCCAAGACTCTATCATTTGATGTAGCTACAGAAGAATCTTCCATTGTCACTCCTTCGATGTTTTCTACCACACCTGAGTCACACCTATACAGTGAATCATCCATTCCAGTCGGTTACCAATCATTGTCTGGAACCCACTCAGGGGCTGCTTCTGCACCATGGTCAACACCCATTAACTCATCTGGAATTCAATATAGTTTTTCTCACATGGGAAATCAATAATTTGGTCCTACATATCAGTATCAATTTGGGAAATCTAGTTATAAAAGACCAGTGTATCCATTAAACATTGGATTGTTGCCATATGGAGAGCAATATGCCTACTCATTGTTTCCTTCTTTTTCCGAGGAATAACCATACGGTAATTTCCCATAGTATTCAAGTCAAACTATAGTTAGAGTTAGTCAATGGAAACCAGTAATGCCAAAACAACCAAGAGTTGTGTATCCAACACAATTAACGCAACATGTGTCTAATATTCCTACTACACTTGTTACCACTGTGCGACAATCACAAGCTCAATCTATTGTATCTCAAACGGTAGAAACTGTTCCTTCTTCCTCGTAACCTCAAGTTCCAAGGCAAGGGGATCAAGTTTCTAAAGTTGTTATACAACAACCGCTTGTTTCTGGTGCTCAACTACAACCTCAGGTGAGTGTACCTTTATTTGGAATGACCCAGGCATACACTGGTACAATTAATCCACAACTTGGTCAATCTATCAATACTAGACAGCAACAATCAGTTCAACAACCGTGGCTATCACAATATCAACAACCTTAATTCCAACAATCCCAACCTCAGTTTGAACTTGGTTCACAAGCTCAAAATGGTTTTGGTCAATATCAAGCTTCCCAAGGATCTGAGCAACAAGGCTTTGCAAGTTATGGACAACCACATTTCTAAACTAGTTATCAACAACCACCCTATACTGGTTATGTCCAATGACCTTACCAAGGTTACCAGATGCAGATTCCCTACGCTGGTATGCAAAGACCTATGGCACAAGCGATTCCATCCTATCCTGGGTATGCTCAACTTGACTTAAATCAATATTTTCCATTTTTAGCAACTTTAGAACTACTAGATTTAAACCGGCTCACTAATGATCCAATTTCATATGCGCCTTGGTGGCTGATGATTCCACATAAATTTCCATCTAACATTCCAATGTTTAATGGAAATCTAAGAGAAGACCCATTGAATCACGTAATGACATTTCATTTATGGTGTTCATCCAACACTTTGAATGATGATTCGATCAGACTTCGTCTTTTCCAAAGAACGCCTACTGGTCCAGCTGCTAAATGGTATATTCAATTACCTAGAGCTTCTTTTGATAACTTCACCATTTTAGCGACTACCTTTCTGAACCACTTCTAGTTACCTATCAGGTACAAGACTAGAACAGAACTCTTGACCAACTTTAAACAAACTACCTCCACTCATATATCAGATCATATTAATGAGTGGCGTTGTTGTCGTCAAATGGTTAAGACCTATGTTCCTGGTCTGCTTTTAGCTGAGTGGTTCACTAAGTCCTTGTTGCCATCTATCATTGAGGATGTGGCAAAAGGAAGAGTTGTCACAGAAGATAAAGTTATTGCTCGTTCCCAATATTTGGATCTGATTTATACACAATCAGGCACACTCTATGATAAAATTCCTGACACACCTATACTAGCTTTAACCGTTCCACTACCTCCAAAATTGAGTAGGGACTCTCATGCCGATGATGGCTTGATCGGTTCCTTGTGCACACAAACCCTTGCTATTTCCAACCAAAATGAAAATCAATCTAAAAACAATCTTGCCTTGGAGATTAATGTTGTGCCATCTGACAAAGGTAAAAATCCAAAGCAACCAGGAGGTAAGAAAAATGGAAAGAATAATAAGAAGAAACGAGAGAATACTACTCCCAAAAAATCATCTGAATCCCCTTTTGCGGCTAAGAAACCTCATTATCCATGTATGATATGTAATTACGAGCATTTTGCAAGAGATTTTCCACATCAATCTGAGGTCTCTAAACTATTAAAGGCTTCGAATACGTCAATAGTGTTGACAGACCCGTTTCTGAACCCAGAAACACATTTGGTTGCTACTGATAATACTTATTGTGTCTATCTCAAATACAAAAAAATGATGTTTTAGTGTCAACAAGGAATAAAGATTATGGAAATCCATCGTCATCGAATAACCAGGCTACTGATTAACCTAGTACATCAACCACGACTTCACAAGAAGTTGTTCCACCTATTATACATGAATTAACAATAAATACACCAAAGGGAGTTGTACACAAATCGACATCTAATCCTCGTGCTCGAGAAGATCAAAAATATAATATAGTGGAAGATCTAGCTCAATCACCTTCTGTTATGTCGACAATTGAGGTGTTGCAAAATATCCCTCCCAAAAACAGGCTTTGTTATCGGCAATAGGTGGAATAGATCCTAGGGATTCTAATCTTGTGGTCTTTAACTATACAGGACACACACCACAGTTACCAGTGAAACTAGCCTTTCTAATACAAGTAAAAGCTCTCAATAAAAATTTTCACTGAACTATTATTGATGAGGGGGCATCTACATGCTTTATGTCTATGAGTTGCTGGAAAACTCTTGGTTCACCTCCCTTATCACGATCACCAACAACATTAAAAGCTTTTGATGGATGAACATACACTACGTATGGGATTTTGAGTAACTTGCAAATTGAAATAGGGGGAAAAAAACAAATGTTGAAGTCGAGGTTGTTGATGGACTCCTTGATTATAACATTTTGTTGGGAAGGCCTTGGGTATATGTTATGGCTGCTATTGTTTCCACATACTTTCAAATGATCGCATTTCCCTTCAAAGGTGGAATCACATTCATCGATTAGCTAACCTTCTTTGCTAGTAGTTCACAAGCTACAAGAAGCTTTCCATTGATACATGGAAATTCACAATCACTTCAAAATGTTAGAGTAGGTCTCCTAAAAGATCCTTCCTTGATGGGTAATTTTACCCTTCTGTCACCATCTGGTTTCGCGGAAGTAGCAAAGATGGAAACCTGCCACATGATTTCTTCTACATAATCTGATTTTAAGAAGAATTTCAATTATTTTGAAAGTGATGATTATCGTGAGGCAATACCGCCAAGCCCCATCGAATCATTATAACAATCAATCTATTGGGCTTGTGCAGCAAACCCTATTCCGCACTCAACAATTTTATGGGTAGAGAGGTCTTTAGAATATGGCACCTCATCGGATCCTTTTTCTCATATACATTCTATGGATGAAGGAATCATCCAATCAATGATGATAGGAGAGACATCGTTAATTATCATCATCGTTTCCATATTCGAGATGACAATTAAG
>APFE031224378.1:0-10716 GCA_000404065.3 Pinus taeda
AGAAACTCAGTCTGCACTTCCCAAGCCCATCATCAGACCTTGGGAACCGCTTGTCCACAACAAGCACAGAACTGGTCTTGGATATGACAAGGACTTGTCCTTTCATATTGCAGACTACGCCAAGCCCATTCAGTTTCAGAGTGTTGGATTCATTTATGATAGTTCACCTGCCCCTCATGATAGTCAACTCCAGCTATTCCAGAGTCTGCTCCTCTTCCACAGCAACAAAAACAACAACAGATCGTGAAATGCCAACACTGTGATTGAGTTGGCCATTTGAAAGATCACTGTTTTGATCTTCATGCATGTAAGCACTGTCATAAAACCACCCATTTTTCAAACAGATGCTTCAGCAACAAACGTCCTGCAAGAACAAAGATTCATCTAGGATGGATCGCTTCTTGGCAATGGGCATCAATAGCCCAGAAGATACTCCAAACACATGTCAGAACTTGTTCCAGAGTATTGAAAAGTCTTGCAGTTGAGTTTTCTCCATGATCTCACCTTGTATCTGACAGGGGGGAAATGATGGTCATCCACAAGCTTCAAAGCCACATCAAGCGAACCTGAGCCATAACCTGCCACACCAGTCTCGGAGTTGTAGCCAGAGACACCGATGTCCATGAACATGCCTTCATTAGGGAATCTGGAACACTTCCTCTAGCAGAAGACTTCAACTTCTTTCCAGTTTTGGAAGAGTTCCGGAGACAAAATTGAGAATGATTCCTCTAGCAGAAGACTCCAGCTTCTTACCAGTTTTGGAAGAGTTCCAGGAATTGCATTAAGCATTCCAGAGTTGTTGGTTATCCTTAAACCATCACAGTTTGAGACTTCCCTTTTCAGGTTGAAGTTTTACCTTTTATGCGGGGTGAGACCTCCCTTTTATGTTTGAAGGTTTCCCTCTTTAAAACAATAGGATCACTTCCTCTAGCAGAAGACTCCAGCTTCTTGCCATTTTTGGAAGAGTTTCGGGAACTGCACTAAGCGTTCCAGTGTTGGTCGCCATCCTTAAACCACCACCCTTTATACCAACATTTCAGAGAGCACATTCAACCTAGTGTTGCCATGCATTTTTGCACATTTTGTATTACAGCTCTCTTCTTGGACTCATACATAACCCTTTGGATTAAGGGGGGGAGGTTGACATCTAATCCTAAATGGGTTAGTGTGGAAGCCGAAATGACAAAGCAGTCCAAGAGACCTTGGGATGTGAATCCCAACAGTCACATAATGTACCATAAATATACATCATTTGTGAATAAAAATGTACTGCATGATTTATCTTTCCTATCTGTTCTCGCTCACCATGTGTATTTAACAGAAATCATGATAATATATTTTCAATTTTTATTTTTAGGGATTAGTTTTGTTTTATTATTTCAATACCTCTTAAGAATTTATCATTTAGGTTCATGTTTACATTTCAAATCATTAGTTACTTTTAACGGTTTTAATCATTATATATAACACATTATCTCAGTTTTTTTCTTTAAATAGCATGCTTTAGGTTTATAGTTAAGATATATTTAGTTTCCTTATACTTTTGTAATTAAAGTATTAAAAAATGATTAACATTTTTGTTTGTTATTACCTTGTGAGTTTATATATATATTATTTTTTTTTTCAAATCATCTTCATGCTTATTAGTTTTTATATTTTCTTTTCTTTCAAACTAGGGAAACTCTAAAAATTGAAAGACATTCATAGACATTAATCTACGATAAACATCAAACACATTCCTTGGTATATCAAACTCATAATGAGAACATGGATGACAATATATCATGGAAACCATCTCTAGAAAAACCATAAAACTTATTTAAATAATGGTTGTTTGTAGGATAAACCTATTATTACAATAAATTCTATGCAATGACTTCTAGGAAACATGAAACCCCTAAATTTACCAAATTTGTAGGAAACAGCCTATGGGGAAGTGAGTACTATTTTTTTCTTTGTAGGGAACTAACCAATAATAGACATCAATCCCCTCCCAATCCCTAGTGCACTCTACTTTTTTATGAGATTTCGAATTTGGTTTTATCAATTTAGACCTTCAAACCCTCTGCAACAACAAACTCTCAGCTCATAAACCCCAAAAACTTTCTTTGGCAATAATTGACTCAATTATGTGACATTACTTCAGAATTCTTGGCATTGGTAGGGGGAGAACCTTTTCCATTTCCATGCAGATATCCAATTAGTCCATGGGTGACCATCCAACTAGGCCCCTTGGGCTGGTCAACTCATTTCTCACCTCTAATTTGAAATACAGCCAACCATGTACCCCCTCACTCTCCTCTTATCCAGAATGCCTCTAACAAACCCATGTCATTTGAGAATGGCTCTCATTTGAGAATGGCTCTCATGGGTCTCATATTACCCTTGCAAATAAAATTAATTCATCAGTCGAACCCATGGCTGTTGACTTGGCTCTTCAAACAAGACTATTCTCGTGGCCTACAGATATTATGGCAAAGACAAAATTATAGACATTAAAAAACAAGCATAATCTAATTCCAAATAAATGACACGGGAATTTTATATTTGAATCAAAATGAAAGTACATGCTGTGACGTCTGAGAGCATGACTCACATCATATTGGGCCTTTCTCTTAGCCTAATATTTCATTGACTCACTGTGATCCTAACACATTACAATCAAATCATTAAAAAATAAATAATATAAACCCAAAGAGAGATGAGGAATGCCACATTGATTCTAGACAGTTATAATTTAATTAAATTCTATAGAAAAACTAGAAAATCATGCTCCTTTCCTCAGGCTAAAATGTTTCTCCTTCTTGAAGGTTTTGAGAATAAAATTTTATTTGGGCTTAATTCGATGCTCCTGCATCAAATTCCCTTGCTTATAAATATTCATGATTTCCCTATCATGTGTTTTCATTACAACATATTCTTTTTTGCAACCTCGGTCTTCTTTTCTACACATATCATTGAGTGAGTTGCAACAATTCCAGCACGGACACCTCAATTACTCTCTCGTTTTCTTGGAATTTCAAAATGAGAGGTTTGCCTCAACTAGAAACTCTCTAGTTTCCTAACCCCTCCACCCATTTCATATTTTCTCACCTACTTTGACAATTCTACCGACAACTGCAGTTGTGGAATTAATCTCTTGAAAAATATATTATTTTCTTTCGGCACTTTGAAACCACTTGATGACAAAACGAATCTAGGTTTGTCAAATTTGACCTCTAATTGTGCATGTTATGAAACCAGCTCACAAAAATATATAAAATATAGATCAATGACTTAGAAATCACCCTCCTTGAGGGGGAAGCCTCCTTTACATTACAGAAATTAACAATTCTTCAATGATACAAATGACAAGTCCCCCTTTCTATATATAGGAGTCTAAGCATTCCCAACGCAATGAGAGGCTACATAACAATAATATTGTAGGGGCACAATACTAATAATCGTCGGCTTCTATGGGGTACAATAATAACAAAATGGGGACTATATGGGCACAATAATACAATAAAGGGTCTACACTAGTAAAAATAAGGGTTTACACTAGCAGTATATGGACCTAACACACCCCTCTACTTGAAAAAATATTGTCCTCAACACTTGAGTAGCTCTTGATTGTTCTGTATAAAATTCTCATCCTCCCATGTGGAATATTCTGTGGGTAAGTTCTTCCACTTTATGAGATACTTTGAAATTTATCGATTTCTTAAGTGCCCATTTCTTGTCTCTGTGACTGCTTCGGGTTCCAATATGATTTTTCCTTCTCTGTCAAGTTCTAACATTATTGTGTGAGTTGGGATCTTCTGAAACTTTCGAATCATTTCCTACACTTCTTCATCATTGTTACATTCATCCTTTTCTTCATTTATGCAATCTATTTGGATAATAGAAATGGCACAAAATAATGCTTCCACTCCCTCATCCTTTCTTGGGAGTGCATCTACAACAACATTTTGCTCCCCTTTCTTATAGATGATTTCAAAGTCACCACCCAACACGTTTGTCACCCATTTTTTTTGTTCTTCTGAGGTTAATTCTAAAAAGTATTTAAGACTATGATGATCCACTTTTACCTTTAGTTGTCTTCCCATTAGGTAAGGTCTGATGTTTGGAGGAACACTTCCTTTAATAAAATTAATACCATGATCATGAACATGAATAGGTGTGATGCATTTGGGATTCACAAATACCATGGAATTATTGTCCAAGACATTTTGCAGATCTTGAGAAATAGAAGGTTTCGATGTGGGAACCTATAGCAAACATAATTGTGCAGTTACGCCTTGTTGTTGTTTCATTAGAAGATTTGTCATTCTATTAGAGCTGATTATCTTTCCAAGTTTAGATGAGATAACCCTTAATTCAACTTCCATTCGTGATGAAAAAAAATTCATGAAAATTTCTTGAAAAGTAAAAGCTATTATACCAAAGGATTGTAGCCATTGGACTTATAGTACAGCATGAGCACCACCCATTGGAATGGAAATCCTTGGGATATTTAATACATATTCTCCCATTGATTGCTTGATATTATGGAACTCTCGAGAGTAATTTATGGTTGCTCCACTTGCAACTATCACTTGAAACCTTGGTGTTGGATATAGGAAGCAATTCAATTCCTTGGCTATCTTACAATGAATAAAATTATGGGTATGACCCAAACCAATGAACATTATTACCTTTTTCTTCTTGATATGTCATTCTATTTTGATAGTTTGAGGAGTGGTAATTCGTGCCAATGGATTACAAGATATGGTCACATTCATTTGTTCTTCTCTAGAGTTTGTTCCTGGTGTATGTCCTCTTCTTCTCACATTCACTGTTCCTTTTCTTCCTCCTATTCACAATCTATTTAAAATAATTTCTTCTCAACACACTTATGACCTTTAATGTATTTTCTATCACAACTGTAACAAAGCCATTCTGCTCATTTTTCTTCTAATTGTTGCGGTAACAACCTTGTACATTGTGGAAGGTTAGGGGAAACAACACTTCCATCTTTATATTTATGAGCGGTAGGCTTCCTTGCTGCCATAATTTTGCTTTCCATTTTTCTTGGAAACCTGAATGCCTTCTCGAATGAATGAGGTTCCCAAAGACAATCCTCATGTTCAATGATATCCTTTAATGTCCTTATGAAGACATGAATCCTCTATTTTTCTAGAATATTATTTACCCTTATATTCAATTTTTGGAATTCCTGACTATGCTCTCCCATTGGCTAAATAAGTTGTTTCTCTTTGTATCCTCATAATGTGCTATCATTTCCTCCATGAAAATTGAGAAAGCTACAAGTGTTATAAGAGAACAAAGCCCTTTATACCATAAAACGTTATTCGGTTCTAAATACAGATATGAAATATGTACCATTTGGAACAACTGCACATCATGTAGATCAAAATGTTTATCCATTTGTGGTATCCATGATATGGGATCCTTGACATGGAAATTTGTCATATCGATCTCTGTAATATGATGGGTCTTCAATCGAATGTTATATTCTATGAAATCATGATTAACATTTATTTTTTTACCATCATGAGTTTCCTCTACTACCTTTTCGTCATTTGAGGCCTTTCTTGTAGTATCTTTTTCCCAACATCCTTAAAACCTTCCATGTATTTCTTCAAATATTCCATGCCTTTCTTCAAATCTACTTCCATGGCACATATAAAAATGTTTATCTTAGCTTCAATCGCATTCTTCAAATCATCCATCCGATTTTGCTTCCTAGGTGTTTTTATTTTCTTGATTCAAGTCATTATTTTTCATTCTCTTAGGATCTTGATCTTGAATATGTTATATCTCTAAAATTTCGGATCTCCATGGTTCAAAATTGCGACCTACGGTAGCCCTATGAATCCTCTTTCCAATGCCACTAGTCTCATCAATATTTAATTCTTCAATAAAGAGTTATGTCCAATCTCCTACGATGACATCATTATAAATGGGTTGAGGAGAGAAATTTTATGACTTGCCACGTGTCATTGTTTTGACCTTCAGATCTCAAAACAAATACACAACAAAGTACAGTCCATTGAGAAAGTTATGATTATTTCCTAAGGTAGCCTGTTTGGAATGTAATTGAAGAGTCTAAAAAAACCCTTAATTCTTGGACCAAATCTCTGAAAATAGAGTGCAACAAGATCTAAAATTCAGCCTTGAGCTTAACCATGATTTTGGATCAAATGGGTTTTAATTTCCTAGTTTGAACCTTCATAGAAAAAAAATTATAGCTAAAATTCCACAATGACCTATTCGAGATGGGATTCTTGAGCTTGCAAAAACACTAGCTTCCTTAGATCATATTTCCAAAAATATAGTGAGACAAGATCTGAAGTTTGGACTCATGGATCACCAATATTTTGGCTCAAACAAGTTTTATTTCAACTTCGCAAAAAAAGCATTATAGCGTGGATTCCACAATGACCTATTTTGGAGTAGAAAAACCCTAGAATCCAAAGCTCTCATACCAAATGGTATGAAACCAAGTCATGAAAAGATAGAAAAGATAGATCATTGACTTAGAAATCACACTCTCAAGTGGGGAAACCTCCCTTAAATTACAGAAACGAACAATTCTTGTATGATACAAATGACATGGCCTCCTTTCTATATATAGGAGTCAAAGCCATCCCAATACAGTGAGAGACTACATAACAATAATATTGTAGGGCCACAATAATAAAAATAGTGGGATTCTATGGGGTCCAATAATAAAAACATGTGGATTATATTGGCACAATAATACAATAAGGGGGTTTCACTAACAACAAAAACAACTTACAGTAGTAATATAGGGACCTAAAATTGCACAACAATGAACTCTCACCACTCAAACCCCAAAATCATTCTTTATCGGTATGCTCCTTAATTCCATCATGTCATATTAAGAAACTTAGCTTCGGTAGGGTTCATCCTTTTTCCATATCCATATGAATAACTAACGAGTCCACGAGCCGACCAAGATAATGGGCCCTACCTGAGTCAGGCATTGGGAAGGTCTAGTCTTTCCCACCTTCTACATTGAATTATGCATCACAATGTAGAACTTGATTCCTTTTCTTTTATGACTACCTCTGACAAACATTACTCATTTGTGTATGGCTCTCAGAGGAAGATCCAATCCTTCTTTCCTTGGTGGTTTCCTACTACCCCAACAAATGAGATTAATTCCTAAGCCTAGCATATGGTTGTCAACATGGATATGCAAACAAGACTATTCTCATGACCCATTAATATAATGGTTATGAAAAAACTGAAGGCATAAAAAAAGTGGATGTAAAATAAACCACATCAAATTTTCATTTGAAGTAAAATGAAACTACATGGTATGGCCTCTCATAGCCCAACTGCCATTATATTGGGCACTTCCCGCAACATGATATTTCATTCTGTGGTTTTTACACTAACACTATGCACGAGTCTCCTTTTAAAACTAATCAAATAAAACCCTAAGAGAGATGAGGAATATCGTCCTCTTTCCACATTGGGGCTTCTAGAGGTTTAAGATTTAATCAAATTTCATATACAAAGAAAAACTACATGTTCCTTTCCTTAGTCTCACACAGTGTTCCTTCTTGAAGCTTGTGAGAATAAAATTCTATTTGAGGTGGGGCTAGTGGTACTACATCAACACTTTTATGAATTATTCCAAATACCTCATAAGTCATTTCTTTTAATTGGGAACTTCCTTCAGTACAAACTCTTGAAGTCACATGCTCTATTATCTTTCCTAACAATTATTTCTAAGAACTATACGTTACCAACATAATAAAGGGATATGATTTATCGATGTGACATGCTTGAGGACACAGGCTCCTTCTACAGTCGAGTGTAAGGGTGATATGTAATTTTGTCCATGCTCAATGTACAGTTAAGAAGTCTCCCTTTTGAAATAAAAATAAAAGAAAACTTGAAGAAAATAATACAGGCTATATTCAAAATACAAAAAATACATAAATATTTCATTAGTTTTAATTATAATTATTATAAAACATAGTCTCACTCTAACTATGCTTTGTTTATCGGTTATATAAAAAACATTTAAACCAATTTTAAAAAAACAAACAAAGTTGATATTATTTATAATTTTATATTTAAAATGGAAATATAAATATATCATTTAAATATTTATGTTAACTAATTTATTTTAATATCAACTTTATAAAAAAACATATATATAGGGACCAAAATCAAATATTTAAATGTGAAAAGAGAAGAAGTAATTGAAAGTAATATTGATTTATATATTTCAAAATAATATTAATAAAATAAATCAATCCATATATGTCGACAATACAATCCATAAATCAAAATATCTCAATGATCATGTTATTAAATTATTTCAATGTCAACAATTTTCATATTATCTACGATTTTAAATAAAAATAATAATAATAAAATGTGTATATATTATATAAACTGAGTAAAGAATTATATTCTTATTTTTATATCATTTCAAGTGCATCACTATTTTACATTTTGACACTTTTATTAAGGTAAAATTGGAGAGAGAGAGATACATATTAACCATCATCTATCATGTTACTAGAGGGATGCAACCTTTAGAGGTGCATTTTTTTTTTAAGTATTGCATATAAAAATGGTTTCCATATCAAGACATGTGATCCCTCTAGACTCTTGCTAGATACATGGTTGTGATAGATCTATACTAGTTATAATTCAATTATTCCTTCATATTAGAATCCCATAATATATCCAATCTAACCTTTTGAAAATTTAAAACATATATACCATGCCACCATATCATATGACTAGAGTTCAAAAATGTTTTATAAAAATATATGAGAGAAAGACAACAATTTATTTTTTATGTGAGTAGATCATATAATGCAACAATCTTGTTAACACTAAAAATTCTTGCAAAAGCAGGCATTATTAACCCTTTAGATGATACATTAGAAAGCTTTGAATTTTACATATAGTTGGCTTATAAGAAGATGAATATTTCTCTATTAGATATGAAAATATTAATAAAATAAAAATATACACTATGTAAGGTTTTTATTGGGTCAAAGTTAATTAATTCCAAAATTATGATCAACCCCCATTATGGGTGTGGGAGAAAAATATCTTGATTGTTTCCTTAATGAAATATTGAGAATTACTCAAAGTCTGTTAAAGCTAAAAAAAAATTGGCCAAAATTGGAGCTTTGAATTACAAATGAAAAAAATGTTTACATAGCCTCGAAATTTGTATATTATAATAAAATATGATTTCAATATATACATGTTTTATCAATTCTAGTAGTAATCAATATTCCAAGGACCACGAGGCTCCTGACCTGAATCCCAAAAAGGGACCTGCATGAGTGCTCTAAGGACTTATACATTAGTATTACTACTACTAAGAAGTGGAGCCAACCACCAAGTGTGTGATAAGAGGTTTGGCCCTTCATATTATTTTATCTTGTAAGAAAATAAAGTTAAGTTGTGAGAATGAATTGTTGCAACATCAATAAAACTAGGAACACAACAAATACTTTTATTTCCAAATACATGGACATAAAAGAATTCAATTGTGAAAATCATGAGTATTTTTTAAATGAGATATTAAAATAATGACGTAAAATATATACTTTTGAAGAGTCTCTAAAGGTCAAACTTGAGGTGTTCTAAAATTTTGATAGTGATGATGAGTTCAATACATAGCCTCTCACAGTCTTATAAAATTAACTATTTGGCCATCAAACCTATGATGAAGTAGAACTTAGTTTCTTTTAAGAGAAACCTTTCATTTTGATGTTCATATGTAGGAAATATCCTTACTAAGCATCAAATCCTTTACATCAAAACATATCATGTCACTTGCAGGGATCTAACCTCATGAGTTGGATACCCAATCAACATAGGGGAGAGAGAGAACTTGAGAGATATTTTACATAACGAAAATATTAAAATATTCTATTTATAAATGGCATAGCCACATATTTTGTTATTAATATGTCTCTCAAATTCCATGTGTAAATTTGATGTACAACTTTAAATTCTATCATTTTATAACTAATATTGAAATATTTCTTTGTTATATATATATATATATATAATTAAATAATTAATGTAACCTAGTTTAATGTGAGAAAAGATTGTTCTAATATATTATTATCTTGTTTTAAAACTTTGTGTTTTAAAGTTTCAAATTGGTGACCTTATATCATGGTCATGATAACAAAATAATACCTAAATAATATGGAGAATTGAATAAACTACTTGATATTTAGGAGTATATTAACAATAGTGTCAATCACATTTTATTCAAATTATTCTAGGAGACTAATTATATAAATAATTAACTCCATATTATTATTATAAAAATAACTATTAGATTTATATAAAATCATATATTTGGTTCAAATAAATGACACATGTTAATCTAAATTTAGAAAAACATTGTGAGTATCAATATAATATTGTAATTTCGTGCTAAATAAAGGGTTGTATATATATTTCGGCGATATATATATGTATGTGTGTGTGTGTGTGTGTGTGTGTGTGTGTGTGCTGAGAAAAGGGGAAACACAGATACATTGGTTTGGGTATTGCATAAAAGAGTTACAAAACGTAATGAGACTAAAAACTATGCTTTGAAATTGGTAATAGGTGATTTAATTTCGATTTAGTTTAATGATTTCTGAGGTAGTAGTTCAACAATTGTGTTTGGTGGTTTTGTTTTTATAAGTCCCATCGTCCATTTCA
>APFE031224378.1:17224-55920 GCA_000404065.3 Pinus taeda
TGCTGTGAAAAAGGGAAAGCAACATACATTAGTTTGGGTATTTCAGCTCAAGCCAGCGATTATGAAGACGAAATGCGAGGATAGAAGGGGTTTCTGAGTGTAAGCTCATCTTCTAGGGATTTTCTTCCAGTACATATTTCTTTACTTACCGTTTTAAGTTTCATTAGAAAAGGGGAAAGACATATACATTGGTTTGGGTATTTCAGCTCAAGCCAGCGATTATGAAGACGAAATGCGAGGATAAAAGGGGTTTTTGAGTGTATGGATAACCATGAGTTGCAAAATAAAATAAAAATTATCATTAATTTCAGATAGTTACTGTGAGATAAAAATATATACATGTTCTCAGAGCATTCCTCAAAATTTCAGCATTACACATTACGAGATACCAAATTTCTCCTTAGTAAACGACTTAGCAAACAGTGAGTGATGCTAAACGAGCATCTAATTCTTCCACATTAGAGTGTAATGTTTTCGGAGGCCCACGGGGAGAAGAACAAGCACAAGAGGGACACTGTGGATCACACATATCTGCGGGAGAAGTAATTCGTTCCAGGCAATCTGCATGATATAAATGACCACAACTAAGAACCGCAATCGTAGGATTAAGCTGACATTGAAAGTTACTATCAGCATCTATAATATTATAGTAATAATCTTCTGCCCCCACTGAAGCATACATCACACCATTCGCGCTACTGAAATTTGGAGGTGGTAACAAAAACATTTTGCACAATGCGCAAATCGTTCCGTCTGTACTTTCATCAAACTCCATGGTCGTTATTTTTTCTTATCTACTCGGATTGCGAATCTAATGACTTGAAATAAATCAAAGCGAATATTATTCGAATTGCGATATCGTTCTTCAGATTATTCCTGCCGTGTGTTTGTATTTGAAAGGCTTCAATGCAGCCTTTATAATTCCGTACTTTCAAATCTTTTTCCACTATATTAATAATATTGTAGGACATTATTTCCATGTTTGTTATTATTAACCAGCCGACTATAACTAAACAAACATGAACAAATTAGTTACGAATCTTAACATAAGCGTGAATCCGTGAACAATGGAATCATCCTAACATATTTTGGATCTGCAGGATGTGCTGTGTTTGACATTCTGCACAGATTTTTAATTTAATATGTATTTGCACGTTGTCTATTCTTTATTTTGTTTCATTAGTTTACCATTAACCATTACTATGTATATGTGTTTCCATATATTACTGTTATTCAGGATAGAGTAGGCTTTACTTTTACAGTTTAGTATATTTAATTCATAGCGTAGCTAACAAATTAAAATATGATTAATATTTTTGTTTTTAATTAATTTTTAGGAGAGTGAAATTTTATTTCCATTTGATCAATATTTATTGAAATTTTATAATAACTTTTTTATATATTTATTGGAGGATGGATTTCATCAACTCCCTATTATAAAAAATAAATCATACTTATGTATTCATTTACAACAAAACATCAAAACTTGAAATTAAAAAATTAGCTTTTATATAATTGTTATTAATGAAGCTATGGGAAATGGATAGGGACAAAACATATTATGCATAGTTGAGAAAATTATTTACTCCTTATACCAAGTGTAATGTGTAGAAGAAAGGGAGGGAGTTGATATGAAAGTCGTCACCCTTTAGGTATTTCTTTCTAAGTAGTGACTAATATTATCTCTTGTTCAAGTTAAGGGGGAAATTAATGGGATGATTTTATAGTGTTCTCACTAATCATTTAGGAACACTTTCAAAATTGATAGTTATCCCACTAGCATCCTTCAGCTAGGAAGGAGTTAGATGGACTAAAAAATGTGAAATGCCCTTGGTGTGAAAGTCCCATGGGAAACTTATTCTATAATGTAAACTCAATAAGAAAAACTAAACTACCACCATGAGAGTACTATGACTAGAAATGAGACTATTCAACCCAATGCAAGGTGGCATAGTAGGGTACAAAACCATAACATAGAATTACAAAAGAAAAAAAAAGAAGATTGCAATATCACATTTGAGCTCAGTGAGTAAAGCGGCAAGTCACAACACCAAGGAAAGAGATGTAGTACAAGATCATATAAGTTTAGGGCATGCCATGCCAACTAAGAGTAATAAGAGGTGGAGAGGGAAAAAATACTAACTAAACCCTCAAAGCTAAATGAGAGTAAATTTAAATAGAATGCATGACCAAGACTCTACAGTAATTTAGAAAGGGTGGCCATGTGATACAAACAATAAGTTAGGATAAGGACTATCTTAAAACCAACCCAACAATAATCCCCAACAAAAAATTATCAAAACCCACCATGAGAAACTCTAAAAAATTCAAAAGTGTGAATGCTAAGTGTGTTATACACATCACATCAAAAACTTCATACCTTTAAAGCATCATAAATAAAAGCCACAATACATAATTGTGAAAGTCCCACAAATCTTTCATATTACAAGTTTATACACCATTCATAGAAACCTATAGTAAAAAAAATCAGAAAATCATCGATTGGTTTATTGTTTAATAACCATACCTTATCTGAGCAAAAAATTTATAAAAGGTGAGGAAACCATAAATTAGATAACTAAATGATATTAACAAAAAATTTATAAAAGGTGAGGAAACCATAAATTAGATAACTAAATGATATTAGATTTTAGTGCCATACATTAAACTCCCAGAGTCTTATTAATGTAAAGCGCTATAATATTAAGTGCCTCCCAAATATTACAATCATGAAGTACAATGAGCTGTCAGTTATAATAAGAGAACTAGAAACTAGTAAAAAGCCATAAGTAATGCCACCTGAGCAATTAAGCCAATTAATCAGTATAGCTTGGCAGGCACCCTATAAGCTCCATCTCTCCATGTAAGTTCATGTCAATAAATCATTCCAATGTTATTTATGGGTATCCATCTAGGCTAATAGAATTAGCTATGACATAATTGTGTTGTTAAACAAACCAACACAATATCCAATCACTAGGGTTCTTTACAGGTAGACTATATTTTTAAGTTGTGAAGCATCTAAAAGGTGTAATTGGGTTGGAATTTCAAAATATATATATTTTTTTATTATTTAATTAATGGTTTTCAAGTTTAGCCAATATTTTTCTAACATTGAACCATGCAAGGATATAAGAAATGAAAGGGGAGTATACATCATGATGGTTGTGTAGGATAAGGAATGCAAAAGAGAGCCCAGTAACTTATGTGGCTTTGTTGTAACAAAAAATGTAAGTTGTTATTTTTTTTGTGCTTTGTGGTAATTTAGATGGCTTTGTTGTGAGGTGGTTTATTTTTTTTTAAGTGTTGTGGTGGACTTTGGGCATGCTCTAGAAATGTCAAATTTGTTGTCAACTAAGTAATTTATGTGGCTTTGTTGTAACAAAAAATGTAAGTTGTGATTTTTTTGTGCTTTGTGGTAATTCAGATGGCTTTGTTGTGAGGTGGTTTATTTTTCTTCAAGTGTTGTGGTGGACTTTGGGCATGCTCTAGAAATGTCAAATTTTTTGTAAACTAGTTGAGTCCAAGAAACACCAAATTTCATACCTTGTGGGCACCTATGAACATGAGGTCAACCCTAAAATGCTTAGTTGTCACTAGTGTAGTGCCTTGTGGTACTTCTTCTAGACTTTTGTCCAGGTAATCCATTGTACCTTTCTTTACCTTTATGTGTTCTCAATGTCCTAAAAAATCCAAATTTAGCTAGGGTTAGGAGTGCCTTAGAAATGCTAAATTTCTTGTTAGCAAGGCACTCTAACACAAAATCTCATCCAAAAAAGATCTAATTCATTACTTGCACTGACACCTTTGGTCTTTGTTGTGCATTGTGGCTAGAGAAACAACAAAATCATATATTTTTGTGACCTACATAAAATTTTACACTATAGTGTTTAAAAGAACTAAATATATCAATTGAGAAGTTCAAAAACCCTATCATAATTGTACTATGCTTAAATAAATCAATAAAACTATTTGATTATACAATCTAATATCTATAATTTAGTAGATATATATTAGATCAATATAAATAAGATAACATTAATGAACATTAAATTTTTGGGTATTTGTATTTCCATATTATCTAAGGCCAAGAATTCTATATTTGGAAGGGGTAAGGAAAGTGTTTTGGTTTCAGAATTTCAACCTATCTTTTATGTTATTAATAATATTATGCATGATTGTTACTTGTTCTTGATTATTATTGAAACAATAGTAAACAAGTACTTGTGAATCTTTCACATCAAATGTAAGTTTACTATTCATTATTAAAATCATTGAAAATATATTTTCAATGAGTTATTATCCGTATTTTAGTTAATAATTTTAATGTATTTTTTTTTCTTATTATATATTAGCTTATAATATAATATATTATTAAATGTTTTTTTAATCATTATTATGTATTTTACAAGGTTTAGGTTTTCTTTTAATAGTATGTTTTAGATTTGTATTTAATTTATATTTAATTTTCATAGAGTAATAAAATTTTGATTGGTATTTTCATTTTAATTAGCTATAGAAATAGGAGAATTTTTTTCTCTTGTTTATTTATTTGTTATTTTATGGTTATCTTAATGTTTTGTAGTTTTTATATCTTATTTTTGATTTGGAACTAGTATAACCATATAAATTGACTAACCTTCATAGGAATCAATTTTTAATAAATATTAAAACATTCGTTCCATGGTACATCAATCCCATAATGATAAGATAAAACACTAAATATACATGGAAATTTTTTAGAGAAAACAAAAAAAACTGTTTAAATAATGGTTTTTTGCAAGAAACAATGTACTATTACAATAATTTATCTTCACCAATTTATAAGAGACACCAAGCCCCTAAATTTCACATCAATTTGTAGGAACTTAGAGAAAAAAATCAATCCTATTTGTTTATTTGTGGGGCATTAACCAACAAGAAACATGAATCTCCTCTTAGCTCTACACTCTAATATTTTCTTTTCTACTCTACTTTGTTTTTTTTTTTTTCTAACACCTCATACACTCTTTCTTTTAACTAGAACTTTCCTTAGTACTTGTCATTTATTGGCTTATGACCACTACACATTATTTCTTTTTTGAAAATCCACTGTGTGTTTAGTGAATTTATTTCTACTTACCTCTTTCATGAATAAATAAATAATTGCACATTATTTTAATTCAAATTATAATTGATTCAACGAAGTTCTTAATCTATTAATGGATTTCTTGTGCTAAAGTTATTAATTCTACGTTATGATTGATACCAAGATCGTTTTATATACTCAAATTGAATCTTACCTTGGAACTTAACCGTATTCTTATTTTTATACTCCACAAAAGGCAAGGAAGTCTACTTATGCATAACCTTTGGATAATGGTGATAATACCACTCTCACGATACATCAAGGTTATAAGTGTTTGTCCATGACCGGTTATGACTTAATGAATATATTGATGGTGTGGTAAATCACGAGCAAGGTGGTAGTGGACATCGTAAAATGAACTTCACATGGATGGTGAGTACTCCATACTTAAATGGTGAGGATTCACTATCGTGGATCGAACTGTCGAATAATGTTTACCCCAACTCTAATCTTATCATTTTATCAGGTTTCTCTTTCATCCACTCTTTTTGCCCACTGCAGTTTCTAATGGGGATTAACTCCCATGGGGAATCATTAGAGTTTCGACAACTGTTATTTAGACATCGAATCCTGGCACTCTTCCCCTAGTGAAACAAGGTAACCTCCTTATAGAAATGCTAGAGATGCTTCCTAACATCTCTCGGTCTGTAAGTTCATCCTTTTTTTTCTACATTTCCTCCACTACATCTTGAGTGATGATTTGTGTGATTAACCTTTTCCATGTTATCGGTCGCTTCCTAACGCCATGGTGTTGGAATTAGTTGATGTTTTCTTCCTTCTATTGTGATCAGTCCAGAGCGCCTCTCCTTCGCAAAGTACGAAATACTTTTTAACTACCATCGTTGTGACACTTCATGAGGGAATCCATAGGTATATTGGCTAGTTTGTAATTGGGTGGTAATTTTCTCTTCTATTTCTTTCCATTGTTATTTTTTTCACTCTATTTTAACGAAACATTGATGGATGCCCTCATTTTCCAAATATCTTCTCCCAGTACGTTAAAAGTCTATTCCCAGGCTACCGTGGAGCATTTGAGTCAACAATTCGTTTGCTAGGAGGCACTGATGCGCCGAACTAGTTTGGTTCGGTTTCCTTCATTAGGTATGAGATTTGTTCATTAGTTATGCTCGCTATTCGATTATCACACTAATTATTGAAAATTTTTGGTTACACGGAAGAAGTTTATACCACATAGGGTTTCCCACTAGGTATATTTCACACGGTTATACGTGTTATTTGAAACTGTTACTTCACATCATCTTGTTTTTTTCTTTTCCTTCGATTCTTATTGGGTTTCGCCCTTTGTAGGTACTTACACTTCCATATCTTTAGGTAAAAGATATAAATAAATTTAATATTATTATTAATATATTATAATATTAATATTATAAATTTAATAACTTAGGATTAATACAATATTAAATTTGTTATATTATATTATATATTAATATATTATGATATATATTAACTCTAGATGTATATGGGAGGCATGAACAAAGACACACTTATATAGGTGGAGTGGTAGATGGAGTGAGAGAATGGGAGAGAGAGGAAGGATGAGAGAGGACTTGAGAGATAGGTGGAGAAAGGGGGATAGAGAAATGGATTTGGAAGGAAAGGGAGGGAGGGAGAGAGAAATGGAGTTGAAGGGAAATAGATGGGGGAAGAAGAGTCACATAGAGAGAGAAAAATGGAGATAGAGGGGGGGAGAAGAGGCACATAGAGAGAGAAAGTGGAGAGAGAGGGGGGAGTGACAACCAAGAGATGTAGAGAGAGTATATATGTTTGGGGGGAGATAGAGAGATAAAGATGATGAGGTAGGATGACAATGTCCATTTCTTTTGTTTGTGACTGTTTTGGGTTCCAATATGATTTTTCCTTCTTCAACAAGTTCTCACATTATTGTGTTAGTTGGAATCTTTTGAATAATTTCCCATACTTCTTCGTCATTGTTCCCTTCATCATTTTCTCCATTTATCCAATCTAGATGGATAATAGTAATGGCACAAAATAGTGCTTCCACATCCTCATCCTTTCTTGAGAGTACATCCTCAACAACATTTTTCTCCCCTTTTTTGTATATGATTTCAAAGTCATCACCCAACATCTTTGTCACCCATTTTTGTTGTTCTTTTGAAGATAATTCTAAAAATCATTTAAGACTATCGAGATCCTTTTTTACCTTTACGTGTCTTCACATTAGGTAAGGTATGATGTTTGGAGGAACACTTCGTGGAATAAAATGAATAGCATGATCATGACCATGAATAGGTGGGAGGCCTTTGGGAGTCTCAAATACCATTGAATGATTGTCCAAGACTTTTTGCAAATCTTGAGAAATATATGATTTCAATGTGGGAACCTACAATGAACATAATTATGCAATTAAGTTTTGTTGTTCTTTCTTTAGAAGCTTTATGATTCTATTAGAGCTGATTATCTTTCCAATTTTACATGTGATACCCCTTAATTCATCCTTTCCTTACTAAAAAAATTTCATGAAAAGTTCTTGAAAAGTAAAAGCTATTGTACCCAAGGATTATAGCCATTGGACTTGTAGTACAACATGAGCACCACCCATTAGAATGGAAAGAATTGGGCTATTCAATACATATTCTCTGATTGATAACTTGATATTATGGCACTCTCTAAAGCAATTTATGGTTTCTCCACTTGCAACCATAACTTGAAATTTTGGTGCTCGATATAGGAAGCAATTCAATTCCTTGGATATCTTACAATGAATACAATTATGGGTACGACCTCAATCAATCAATACTATTACCTTTTTCTTCTTGATATGTCCTTCTATTTTGATAGTTTGTGGAGTGGTAACACCTCCCAATGCATTACACGATATGGTCAGATTTATTTCTTCTTTCTCTAGAGTTTGTTCCTCATGTAGATCCTCTTCTTTTGACATTTCGTGTTCCTTTTCTTCCTCATATTGACAATCTATTTAAAATAATTTCTTCTCAACACACTTATAACCTTTAGTGTATTTTCTATCACAACTATAACACCTTTAGATTATTTTCTATCACAACTGTAGCAAAGCCCTTCTGTTCTTTTTCTTCCAATTGTTGTGGCGACAACCTTGTAGGTTGTCGAAGGCTAGGGGCAACAACACTTCCATATTTATAGTTATGAGAGGTAGGCTTCCTTGTTGCCTTAATTTTGCTCTCCATTTTTCTTGGCAACCTAAAAGCCTTCTCCAGTGAATGAGGTTCCCAAAGACAAACCTAATGTAGAATGTCATCCTTTGAACTCCTTATGAAGACCTCAATCCTCTATTTCTCTAGAATCTCGTTTGCCCTTATATTCAATTTTTGGAATTCCTACCATTGACCCATTTTGTTTTAGATTGATCAATTGGCTAAAAAAGGTGTTTCTCTTTGTATCCTTTTTGTAATACTCTAAAAACATATTTATTTACATTTCACATAACGATAACCTATTAAATTATATAATAAAATATCAATATATGCATTAACATCTTAATCTAAACATTAAGATATGTCAATTATAGTTCATATAGTCATTAATTGTTAACATGGGCATCAACATAGTCAACAACAACAATATATAACCATACTCACCACAAGGCTCATGATTATGTAAATTATCAATATTATTAGGTGGAAAGTAGAGATTTAATGTTTATGGAATATGCCCAGATATTTATAATAATATTCATAGATCAAGGGTCAAGATTTATGTCTAAGTTAGTTATGCTTGTTTAGTTAATTTATCTCTCTTTAATTAATTAAAGAAATTGTCATATGAACACATGTTATATTTGGAATATTGTATTAAGAAGTTATGGTATTGGGGCATGGTAGTATAACAAATGATATTTACCACTTAAGAATCTCAATGTTAAACTAAGTGTGAATATGTATGGTTAAAAATATGTATATGAGTTTTTAAATATTTATATGTTTTAACTAATATATTGATTATTTTTATAATTAACAAGAACCATTGTTTAAAATAAAGTTACAATTAGTTAATTTTAATGTTCTTTTAAATCCATGCAACATTACATGTGTGGTGCACTAAATTTATTTTATTCTTATCATTTATTGATTATTATTAGCATTTACTAAAAATTTAATTAATATGGATGTGCTAGTAATTTTTGATAATTATATTAAAAAAATTGAAGCCGTAATTATCTCTATGGAATTTGATAGGATTTGTGTCTATTTTCCAAGTTGAGTTAATATGATTGTGATTCTTTTAACAATAGATAAGTCACATTTTTCTATTTTTTGTTTTTTTTTGTCAAGGCCTTGTACATCTTCTTGTATTGTTTCATTTGGAGGCCCTTATTGAGTGCTTTTATAAATAATAAGGTTTAATTTTTTTTTAATTTTTTTTTTTCTAGTGTTAACTTCTCTTTCTTCAATCCTTTTGCTTTCTTTAGCATACTTACAAGACTGATTCTATAGTGTCTTTTAAAATAGAATTTGTTAAAATGTAGTGGCTTATCAATAATACCACATGCTAGAAAATCATATCTCACTTCATATGACACTCATGAATATCACATTTGTTTAATTAATCATTTTAATGAAATTTCCAAAAAGTTTGTAATCATGAATGAGATAAATCTCATTGTTTGAGTTGTGGATACTAATAATAATATTCTAAAATATTATTCAATGGTTAAATCCCTCTTATTGATAATTAAATTAAAATTTTGTAAGCCTTGTTGCAAAGTAAACATTCCTATTCATTTTATTTATGACATAGCTCCCCTATTTTTTTTTCCTTCACTATATCAATCTAATATTATCATACTCTTAGTGAATATTACAATAAAAATACATACCATGGATGGATATAATAATGTAACGTATTGTTAACTCTGCCTTATAGATATTTAATTGCATGACAACAAAGGCTTGATAACTCTATCTTATACATATTTAATTACATGGTAGAGTTATATATACATGTTTACTATGAACCTATTTACTTTGCTTTACATTGTCACATAGTCATCTTATTAAGCTATGTGAGACTTACGAACACTTGATTCATCTTTAATTATATTTATTTATGCCTATATCATTATGTTCCCTTGCTATATGTGCCCTACCCATTTTTTAACCTCAAATTTAGGCTAACTATGTAACTTGGGTCTCTAATAGGTTAGATATAGATTAGGGTTAAATTGTTACCATGCAATGAGTGTGTCCTTCAACACATGGCTTTTATGTTCTAAAAAGATTGTGCCCAAATCCCCTCCATGTGAACTCCACATGAACTATTATACTCACCTCATAAGATGGTGGAAGACAATTCTCACACATCAACTCTGGTAATTTTCCTTCGATTTGCATCCATTCAAATTTTGTTTCATTCAAGACTTTTGATCCTTCCTATAACTGATGTGTGAGATATTTTTTTTATGAGGCAACTGGCGATGGCCTTTAGTTCTGTCACTTTAACAATTGGCTATAGTTTGAGTTGTGTCCCATCCTCGTCATCATTGGTAAGTTTCTTCATGGCTACTTCAGTGAGAATTGAGAGTGGGTAGATCTCTAAATGGTGTTGCAATGGTGTTTCTTCCCCCCTCCAATTTCATCTTGTTTCCCTCGTGCAAAAATAACTTGAAGAGTTTACCACTATTATGGATTTTAGAGGAGCATAAGCTTATAGACGTGTGTCCTTTGGGTGCATCTAGAAGTACCAATCTGCAAAAAATTTCAATTATTTGGAGAGAGAGGAACGATGCATTTGTTTGTCCACACCTATTGGTATTCTCACATACATTATCCTTCTAAATTTCAAAATTAAGTTATGTTTCATATTATGCATCAATTTTTTTGTTTTCAAATTATTTCACTCGCCATAGAGCTTGCATTCCCTTTGGGAAATATCGCCTTCTCGAGAACCCTCACCTCTACAAAAGTACTTGGCATGCGAAAGCTTCAGAACATGATCCTCAAATACTCGAGAGAAATTTTGACTCCTCGCTTAGGTAATACCCAGGGTTACGAAGATTTTGGATTTGCGGTTCTCGTGCATCGTCTTGGTAAGGAATTTACAATTGTATGCTTTTCTTATTTTTCTTATATTTTTATTCCTTGGCTTTTATTCACATCTGTGACGTTGCGAAATTATGCTAATGCATATGATATATATGTGAATTTACAAGGAAATGATGGTGAGAGGGTGTATATAGCGTATTTCCCTCTGTGTCCACTGCAATGTAGTCATACACACGTACAGGTAAATCTTTTCCTTAAGTTTTTTTTTTTTTTTTTATTAATGCTTTCCTATTTTGTGTGGTGTAAAAATACTTCAGAAAGTTAATGCTATCCATATTGAATTTATAGCTTCATCCTTCCCTCTTACCATAGTTCAATATATGTTATTTCTTTGGTGCCTTTACCAACTAAACTTTTTGCCTTAGCCGTCCAAGTTAGTTACAATTCTCTCTGAACTCAAGCCTTTACATTGGTTTTTGTTTCTTCCCTGTGATTGATATGGGTTACTATTCTTCCATGTAATGTACCTATTGATTGAAACCTAGTTATCAAGATATGGTTATGACACATTCTTAACTTGTGAATCCTTCATCAGCATAAATTTATCCTATGTGCCTATAATTTTGTTTTGAGGGTCGTTCAAGGCATCCTTCATAATTATGGAGGAAAAGATTATGTGTTGTACTTTCCATTTCTTTTTTTGATATATTAATGTCTCGTAGAGTCCCTGTCTAATATGAGTTATATTTTTTTTCTTTTTGAATAACAATAATATACTTGTTGTATTCAAAAATATTCTGACTATGAATCCATATAAACATTCCTTTTAATTAATATCTACAACCTCATAGGGATAGAAGCATATTCACATAGTCTTGTATGAACCTTTGCATTTATTCCAAATTTTGAATTTTATTCTCTAGTTTATTTAAATAGTATTTTTATCTCTTAATTTCATTCAATGTGAGTTTATGGGTAATGATTCATTAGTATTTTCATTTCATATTTTTTTCTATGATTTGACTTTATGATATTTGCCTCAATTGATAAGAAAACTAGAGGAATTACTTCCTTAACTTTTTTCAACTCATATAAATTTAGATAAAAATCCATTTCGATGCATGTGAGCACAAGAAGCTATTTATGTTCTATTTGTGTGTGTTTAGTTTAATAGTTTACTAGTTTCCATTGGTATTCAATGCGTATATGATTTTCATTGTAATGAGCGACTATACCATGGTAGTATTAAAATTTTACTAGGAGTATACTTAATTAAATAACTAATAAACAACAAATCCTCATTTGACTAGCTATCAATAGTGTCCAATGCTTTTCAGTGTAATTACTTTTCATGTATTCTACTCCTCTTTGATTTACAATTACATATCTTTGTTATTGAAAATTTCCGAATGACGAGTAACACCATTCTTTCTTAGAATTCGGTGACATTATTTTAAGTGCTTACTTCATATTTAATCCTTCCATATTCGCTAATTAATACCCATCATACTCATTCCTTTCCTATCATAACTTGGTGCAACCATTTTCCTATGAAATATATATTAGATCAAAGGAGAGAGTTAGCTCCTGTATATACTCAATAATTTCACTTTGATTTTCCTAAAATTATTGTACCAAATCTATCCCTTATAACTTCTTCGGTTTTTCTAGAAAATTGTTTTGGACAAAGTTTAATAATAGTTATCTACAAGGGAATGTAATGTTCTACCAATAAACTTTGGAACATTACCATATATATGACAATATGAAACCATGGAATATATCCTGTTTTCATTTCCTATACATGTCTCTTAAAAATAGGATATATTCTCACTAATTTTCCAATATGTATATGCATCTATCCTTAAATATTATTGTTTAATGCAAAATTATTAAGCATCAAAATTATGTGCAATATTCATATACATCACACTAATTTCAGCACTCAAAGATATCAAAACCAAACACATAATTCCCATTTACCAAACTAATTTTAGAACTATTCTCAGAAGTAATTATGCACAATTTTCTAACAAAAATCGTTGTAGCAAATTGTACTTGGTCAGTGTACACTGACCCCCCAACCCTGAACTGTACCTCCAGCTCCCCTCAAGCTGGGAGAAATTTCCAAAGAGATCAACAACCTATTTTTATTTCTCTATTAGGTATTACATTACCAATTTCCCACATTTGTGGTCCTCTGGGATCACTTTCCCAGGCTTTTCTTTTAAATCTTGCTTTTATCTCCTGTGATGCTTTATGCTTTTCCAAGCTTAGCATCTTTCCGTTGATAATCACTAGATAAGAGATTTAATGGATTTTCTCTCATATCCATCAAATATTATGTAGAACTTTATGTAGAATCCTCCTCATGGAAGAATTATTTCATGCAAGGATGTTAATTCAAAGTGTCTCATTCGCAAGTATTTACAATCCTGTTATTTATTAATCAATAAAATTTATCTATTTACATGATATCTCAATGTAATTTATGGCTTTTCCACCATTCACATTATATACTCAATTTAAAATAACAACAATCAACCTTAAGGTATGAAGGGGTATTACATTCGTCACCCCTTTTATTCTATGTTTTCCCTCATGTTTATTGTACCAGCTACTTCCCTCTAGAAAAAACCTGGATAATTTTTAAAAATTTCTTCTTCTCATTCCCATGCGGACTCTTTGGGAGTAAATTTCTTCCATTAATGCTTGACCCAAATGACAACTCGATTCTAGAGCCAAATCTATTACTTGTCGAGGATCCTGATAGGTTCTTCCAGAAAGTCTTCTATGGGTTCCACTTGTAGAAATTTCTAGTCAATAATGTGAGAACTGCCATGTACATATTTCCTATGTAAAGACACATGGAAAAAATTATGAACTTTAATGTGACTAGGCAGTGTTAATTGATAAGCTACATGTCCTATTGCATCGAAAATCTCAAATGACCTAGAAAACCGTGACGGCAATTATGGACATGTTCTCATTGTTAATGTAATTTTCCTGGCTTTCGCTCTCAAATATACATTATCTCTTATTTTAAACTCTTTTTGTGTTCTCCTTTATTATGCATAACTTCTTGGTCAATCCTAACATGTTTTAATATTCTATTGAATTTTTCATACTGTCTGCTCCATTTCATGCAAAGAATCTAACCTGAGAATCAATTTATCTTTTGGTTGACTCGAACTAGGTGTTGTATGGAATTTTATGCCATATAATGCTTCAAAAGATATCATTTATATAGATGTTTGGTCACTTTTTTTGTAGGAATAATTGAGTAAATTAATAAAATCCTCTTATATTGTAGGTTTGTCCATGAGATAGATTGTGACTATGTCTTCCAAAACCTGGTTGGTTCTCCCACTTTATCAATTCGTTTGAGGATGGTATGTGGTGCCAAAATTTAATTTGGTCCCCATGACCCCAAATAATGGCTTCCAATAATTTGAGGTGAATTTGGCATCCTTGTCTCATACTATCATCTTGGGTATTCCATGTAACTGAGAAATATCTCTCAAGAATATATGAGCAATTTGTGCCATGCCAAAAGTGGGATGCCTTACTTAATGAATCCACCACCACCATGATTGAGTCATGATGTGTGCTTTTCCTTGGTATCCCTAGGATAAAATCTAAATAAATTATTTCCAATTTCCATTTAGAGATACGTAGTGGATTCATTAGCCTAGCAAGGTGTTGATTCTCAATCTTTACCTACTCACACTAAACATTTTGACAACTATTTAGCCACCTCTTTCTTCATTCCAGAACAAAAGAATTTTTTCCTTAATTTTTTTACCATCTTTTGATATCCTCGGAGTCCTCAATAAGTTTTCTTATTATATTCATCAAGTATCGATTGTTTCAAAGTATGTACATTGGGAACATATAATCGTATTTTGTAAATCAACAATTTTGCAGAATTCTTTGCATAACCACGACTATTAATCTGCTATGATTTTTGCTAAATTTCGAGGTATTTCTGGTCACTGTTTATCGAATTCCTAATGTTCTCTCAGAAATATTTATTAGTACTACTAATAGCCACTTCCATTAGATTATGAGAAAGTCTGCTGAAAGTGTCTCCTATCTTGTTTTGTTTCCCTTTTATGTGTTTTATTTCGAACTCAGGTTCACTAAGGAATGCCATCCACCTAGATTGTTTAGCATTGGTATTTGGTTGGCTAAAAAGATATTGTAGTCTTATATCATTAGTTAACTAAAAGAATTCCTTCCCTAAGAAATAATTCCTCCCCATCTTTGAGGAATATACGACAACAACTAACTCTAAATAATATAAAACATAGTTTATTTTATGTATTTTCAATTTCCTATACTCATAACATATAACATAATTATCCTATAGTAAAACTCCCCCTTGTCCTTCCATACAAGCATCAATGAAAACTACAAATTCCTTAATTGGATCTACAAGTTTCTAGATACTAGCCTTTGTAAGTAAATGTTTCAACTTGTTAAAATTATTCTCACATTTTGTAGGCCATTGAAATTTTACTGCTATTTTTTGTAAAGATGTGATATGATATGTTATTCTGAAAATTTCCTCTGTAAAGCTATAGTAATATCCCACGATTCCTATAAATGATCAAATTACAGACACATCCTTTTGTATGAGCTAGTTAACCATGGAGTTAACCTTTGCATGATCAACTACTAGTCCTTTCCTTGAAATATATGGCCCAAGTATTTTATTTTGGTTTTGTAGAACTCACATTTTCTAAATTTGGCATATAACTCATGTTCCCTTAAAGTTTGCAGCACCAATTTTAAGCTTTCCTTATATTCTTCTTCAGTTTTGGAATATACAAAGAGATCATCGATAAATATCGAAGTTTATCCAAGTATTTGTTGAATGTAAGATTCATCTAGCACATAAGCGTTGTTGGGGCATTATTAAGACCAAATGGTAACACTACAAATTCGTAGTGTCCATATCTAGTCCTAAACATTGTTTTATGAATATCTTGACTTCTCATTCTTAGTTAATGATATAGACTTCTTAAGTCAATTTTGGAAAAAATAGTTGCGACCCTCACTTGATTGAATATGTCATCAATACGGGGAAATGGGTATTTTTTTTAATGGCCAGCTTGTTTAGTTGTCGATAATCAATGCATATTCTAAATGTGTCATCCTTCTTTTCGAAAACTAATACACATGACCCCCATTATGACACACAAGACATAACATAGTGCTTTTCAATCCTAATTTCCTCTCCTAACCCTAATTCAATCTTGTCATCACTATTTGCATTCATTCGTCTTTTCTATCATTCATGGCTTTCGGTTATTCTTATAGCTGATTTCTGCGAATTTTTTGTTTTAGTATGAGGCATGCGGCGATGGACTCTATTTATGTCACATTGGGAGGTGGGTAGAGTTCAAGTCATGTCCCATGCTCGTCATATGACTTATTGGTAAGTTTATACGTGGTTCCTTCATCGAGAACTCAGAGTGGATGGATCTCTAAATGGTGTTGGAATGGTGTTTTTGCCCCCTTCTCATTTTGTCTTGTCACGCTGGTGTGCAAATCCTTTGAAGATTTTACCATTGTTATGTATTTTTTGAGAGTAGAAGTTTGTACGCATGCATCCTTTGGGTGCCTTTCGAGGTACCACTCTATAGAGGGTCCCCCAACTCATTTCACACACAAATTATATGTTCTCAAGTAATTTTCTCTCGATTCTATGTACCTCTTGCTTAAAATGTTGATATTGTGAATTACATTTTCCTTCTAAAATTTTGAATTAAGTCATGGTTCGTATTATGCATCAATTTTTCTCCTTTCTAATTATTTCACTAGAACCGAGCTTGTATTCCCTTTTTGAAGTACTACCTTTTGCAGAACTCTAGCCTCTACAAAAGTACTTGGTGCATAAAACATTCAAAAAAAGATCCTAAAACACTAAAGGGAAATCTGGATCCCCTCTTAGGTAAATACCTAGTGTTAAGATTTTTGCTTTGTTGTTGTGGTGCATCACCATGGTAAAGAGTTTACAATTTTAGGTTTTTCTTGTTTGTGGTTTTTTTTATTCCTTGGGTTTTCTTCTCATTTTTGGCATTTCCAAATGATGTTAACCCATAATATTTATTTGTGAATTTACAACAAAATGATGGTGAGAGGGCATATATAGGGTTTTTTCCTCTCGATCCAAAGGAATACAGTGATATATACGTACAAATAAATATTCAATTTCCAGGTGGATCCTTCCATCCTACCATAGTCCAACTAAATTTGTTTCGTCACGGGACGAGGTTACTTACAATTATGTCTGAACTCAAGCCCTCCTAGTGGTTTTTGTTTCTAGCTCGTGATTGATAGGGGTTATTGTTATTACTTGTAATGTTCCTATTGATTAAAAGTGAGGTAGAAAGATTTGGTTATTAAACAATCTTAGCTTGTGACTCCTTTATCAATATAAATTTGTCCCATGTGCCTATGTTTTTGTTTCTAGGTTTATTCAAGGCTTGCTTCATAGTTATGGAGGAAAACCTTGTACATTGTACTCTCCAACTTAGTTTTTGATATATCAATCACTCATAGAGTCCCTCTTTAATATGTGCAATTTTTATCTTTTTAAATAATTATAATATGCATGTCATATTTACAAAACTCAAACTATGAGTCAGTATCGGGAGCCCTTTTATTTAATCTCTACAGTGTCATAGGGATAGTAGCATACTCACTGCAATCTTGTATGAACATTTGTATTTGTTCCATATTTTGAATATTATTCTCTTGTTTATTTAAATAGTGTTGTTACCTCTTAATTTAATTCAATCTGATTCACTGGGTATTGTTTGAATACTCTTTTCATTGTATCTTCGTTTCTATGATTTGAGTTTGTAATATATGCCTCAGTTGATAACAAAACCAAAAGAATTACTTCCTTAACTATTTTCAGCCCTTATAGGTTTAGATAAAAATCCCTTTCTCTGCATGTCGACACAAGAATCTATGCTTGTTCTATTTGTATACATTTAGTTTAACAATTTACTAATTTCATGTGGTAGTCAATGGATATAAAATTTTCACTTTAATGAGCGTATCTACGAGGGTAGTATTAAAATTTTACAACAAATAACTCATAAATAGCAAATCTGAATTTGACTAGCTATCAATAATGTCCACTGGTTTTTGCTGTAATTTCATTTCATATCTTCAAATGAAAAATCTTTGATTTACAGTCAAATATCTTTATTAGTGAAAATTTCCAAATGACTAGTAACACCATACTTCCTTAGAACTCGATGGCACTAGTTTAAGTAATTACTTCTTATTTGATCTATGTTGACTCGTGCATGTAGTAAATAAATATATATTAGACCAAAGGAAAAAGTTAGTCTCTGTAGATGTAGATCTTCAATGTTATACCAAGCAATTCCACTTCGATTTTACCATAATTAGTGTACAAAATCTACCGGTTATAACTTCTTCAGTTTTTCCTACAAATTGTTGTTGACAAAGTCTTATAATAATAGCTATCTAAAATGGAATGTTCTACAAATAACCTTCAAAACCTTATTATACATACAACCCTATGAAACCGTGGAATAAATCCTCTTTTCATTTCCTATAGAATTTTCTTTAAAATACGATATGTTATCACTAATTTTCCAATCACTATATGCATATATTCTTAGATATTATTGTTTAATATAAAATTATTAATCATGATAATTATGCACAAAACACATATACATAACCCTAAGTTCAACATTAAAAGATATTGAAACTAAAAGCAAAGTTCCTATTTACCATACTAATTTTAGATCTATTCTAATAAGTAATTATGCACATATTTTCTAATGAGAATCATTGTAGTAAATCATACCTGCGCCACCCAACCATGAACTACACTTCAAATTCCCCTCTTTTTGAGAGAAACTGTCAACAAGATAACAAAATTCTATTGATTTCTTTGCTAGGTATTTCATACCTTTCTTCCATGTTAGATTTTTCCATTAGCGGCATCCTGATTTTATGGTCTTCCACAACTACTTTCCTAGGATATTCCTTAAAATCCTACTTCTATATCCCGTGGTGGGTTATCCTTGTCCAAGCTTTGAGTCTTTCTTAGCTCGATTTAATGTATTTTCATTCCTATTCATTAAATCTTATCTAGAATCTTTGTCATAGAAGAATTATTTCACGCAAGGATCTCAATTTCCAATGTCCCATTCCTAAATATTTCGAATCATGTTATTACTAAATCGATAAATTTATATATTTACATAAACTGTCAATGTACTTCCCAATAGAAACTAATTTTAAAATAACAATAATCAACATTATGTACCAAGGGGTATTACAATTTTCTCTTTTCTTTCCTCCAAGTGCTACCTCCTCCTTGATCAAATCATTTTCTATATTCGTCAATACTCATAAATAACATAATCTGTTTAAGGTTGGATAGAACAAAAAAAAACTCACTATTTGGTGATGAAACCTGTGATGAAGTAGAATATCTAAATAAATTTCTCTTTAAACTTTGGTTTATTAACAAGTATTATAGATCCATATGTGAATAATTTTCTCTTAAAACTTTGGTTTTTTAAGAAACATTATATATCCATCTTGTCCAGAGATAATTGAAGTGCTGCAACAATATGAATTTGAATATGAGTTTGAGTTTTTGATTACTTTATATAATACATAGACTTATTATTATTATTATTATTTCAAATGATATATAATATGTAAATTGTTGATATTGTAATAATTTAATTAGCATGAGAGTTGAAATATTTTATTTGAGAATTGCATTGTTCTTGTCAATTTTCTTTTTCTTTTCTTATTGATATATTTTTAAAAACCTTTCGATATTACCTTCAATATGTTTACTTTCTATTACTTCTTCTTCTTATTGGACATTGAAATATTTTATTACAATTTATATATCTATATTTATATATGTTTATATTTTTTCTAAATTTGATATTAATATTAAATGATACTATTTCCTATCGACATGGAAACATTTGATAAGATTATTATTGTCTCCATCCATAGGATTATAAAAATAATATTGGGCCTCCATTTAAATATGCATCATACACTTTACGAGTGCTTAAATATGGACGTGGGACAAAATCAACTTGGAATGTCTCTCTCCATGCCTGTTGAATGTCGTGTAAAGGCCCATAGTTCGGTGTTAGGAAGACTTCACGCCAGGTTTTCTTGTTTCAGAATTTCAACCCTTTTTCTACAGTATTGTCCACGATTATTACAGTGTTCAGAATTATGAGGCAACGAGCTAAAACAAATATGAAAACTTACGAGTTGTGATTCATCAAATGTAATCATAATTCTATGGACATGGAAATTATTGGACGCCTAATCCTAAATGGGTTAGTGTGGAAGCCGAATGGACAAAGCAGTCCAAGAGACCTTGGGATGTGAATCCCAACGGTCACATAATGTACCATAAATATACATCATTTGTGAATAAAAATGTACTACATGATTTATCTTTCCTATCTGTTCTCGCTCACCATGTGTATTTAACATGGTATCAGAGCCATGACGTGTGGCCTGTGTAGTTTTCTTCATCACAGTGTATGCCTTAGGTAGAAAAGAAAAAAAAATTGGCATATTTATTTTCCCTGTGCAGCTCCCTTCAATAGCGCTGGCTTGGTCTTCATTACCTGTAACTTTCTATGCATACCTGATGCTCCTAAGCACTGTTGTCAACGCCTCTATCCTCTGAAATATCTCTCGAATGTTTTGACTGACCCAATTGCATTTTTAACGTTGCATCCTGTAAAGTCTGCGTTTTTAACGCTGCTGGATTTGTCTGTCTCAAATTCATTGCATGTCTTCGAGCACAGTCTGCCCTTCGTGCTCTTGCACGTTTTGACATGGTATTAAGTTTAGTGCAGCAGGAGGGAATAAAACAAAGACACCTGGTCCTGGGCGACTGAAGCTGTCATGCAACCTGAGGGATTCGATCACTTGAATGAAGTAACGCTGCTGAAGAACGCCTTTGTCCAGAGCGGAAGGCAGACAAACATTTTTTACTGCAATTGAGATGATGATTGCCATTGTGACAGATTCAAGTTGAAGACCGAAAAAAAATTAAAATCTGATGAAAAAAGACAAGCATTACACTTTCTGACGGTTAGCTACTTGGACATGCATCTCCCCTGTGTGTCTTGTCTCGTTTTATTTCTCGTTGTGTCGAAATCAAACAAATTGTTAATGCTGGCCTGTATTTGTCAGTAACCACTGGATGGTGAGCGGACATGAGCCGAGATTTTTAGCGTTGGCCTGAACGCAAGCATTTTTGAGCCGAGATTTTTAATGCTGGCTTGACTGTAATCATTTTCTTGTGCTACAATTCTCCTCGCACCTTATGTAAAAGCCGATCCTGCCATCTGTAGAACAGTGAAGAAGTTTACGAGTGCAAGATACCTCGTTTTTGTGGTAGTTGTGATTTAAGTTTATTTGGTCACCAGCGCTGTTTTTGAATTAGTGTTCAGTTAATGGTGCAGTGTTGAACGCTGACTATTTATTCAAGGGCGGAACGATAGTAAGCACTATTCAATTTAGCTTTACAGGTTTAATGGAGCACTGTCTGCGGCGGTCGGTCCCTCCTTCAGCGTCGGGGTTACCTCCCATTTCGATGTAAATGAAGCACTAACTGTGCCGATCGGTCCCTCTTCGAAAACATCAAAAGCTTCAAAGGTTATGTCAAAATTCCTTTGATTTGGTTAGAAATACTCGAGTCATTGTTCAAAGCTCAGAGGTATATAAGACTACAATGGTTTAATCGCTTGTTCCAAAAAATGTAGTGAGGCCTTCCAAATCGAATCACTCTGAATATATACTCTTGGTTGTACATCCCTGTTATGAATCTTCATAGTCATAAATGGTTCTAGTCTGCTACATTCAGTTTTGATGTTACTATGATGCAGAGACTGCTTAAGAGTCCCATATTATAGTCTCCTTTAATGAGCTCTTTATCGTTGTCGGGCGTTTCCCCGTGGCTTCGTATGGATGGCACAAGGCAGGTGTTTGTAACAAGATAATCAAGAGGAGAATTCATGTACGAATTGAGCATGTGCAACTGTCTAGGTGTGCATAGGATGCTATACTAAGAAAAAAAAAACAATGACCAATTGAAGGTAGAGGGCAAAGCACGTTGTGAGATTATCAGCACCAAGAGGCAGCCTGAGGGCCCTAAGCCAAGATTTATAGTTGAGGGCGTTGTTTTGGAGACAGTCACACCCATTACATATGATGTTGTTAATAATTTGAAGGATGGATACTAAGGTTTTAGAAAAGTAACTGGGTTTGGTTCTTTAATGGCAATGACTATCTATGAGATTTTTTTACCTGAATGGATTTAATTTTTTTCCAATGAGTACACAACTATTTAAGCATCAGTTCTTACATTGAGTATTGTCAACCTATATTTATCGTTGTTTTTTGATCAATATTGTTAGTGCTCGATTGACAAATTTTACTTCTCACGACACGACACAAAAGAAGGGTTTTGTTTACCTTTCAAAGTATTATGACTTGTGCCAAGTTTAACAGAGTTTGATTAAATGGTAAGAAGTGTTAAGAAGGCAAAATTTAAGGCATGGTGTTATAATTATTGAAGTTTTTTTTATTTGAAAGTGAAGGAGAACTTGGAGGAACCAAGCAAGTTTGCAGTTGCTGCTGCCCCAATTGTGGCATTGTATTTAAAACCCATTATAGTTTTTGTCTACATATATATATGCATTGATTCGCTGATTCATTCGCTGCACATTTATATAAGATATTGTTGTGCACTGTGAGTGGATATTACTCTTATGCATTAAGTAATAATTGTGATCTGTTTTTCAAGGTGTAAATTTGACATTGAAGAAAAATGGCCAGAATCAATGAAGTATTAGAGTTCATGAAAACTCTTATACAATCTACTGTTGATGACACATTACAAATCAGCATAGGATCTCTCTCAGAAATTCAGACATGTCTACAAATGCACAGAAAAGATGATTTTTGCAGCTTGAATCACAGCTACAGCAAGAAGAGCTACATCAAAATAGACATCATTCTGAACCTATTTTTGTTCAGAACATTGAGACAACCACCCATCAGCAGCAAGTCAATAATGTTATAGTTTATTCAAATAAAGCAACAATAGTACATGCAGATGCAGAAAATCATTCTGCACTTCCCAAGCCCATCATCAGACCTTGGGAACAACTTGTCCACAACAAGCACAGAACTAGTTTTGGATATGACAAGGACTTGTCCTTTCATATTCCAGACTACGCCAAGCCCATTCAGTTTCAGAGTGCTGGATTCATTTATGATAGTTCACCTGCCACTCATGATAGTTTAGCTCCAGCTGTTCCAGACTCTGCTCCTCTTCCACAGCAACAACAACAACAACAGATCGTGAAATGCCAACACTGTGATCGAGTTGGCCATTTGAAAGATCACTGTTTTGATATTCATGCATGTAAGCACTGTCATAAAACCACCCATTTTTCAAACAAATGCTTCAGCAACAAACGTCGTGCAAGAACAAAGATTCATCTAGGATGGATCACTTCTTGGCAATGGGCATCAACAGCCAAGAAGATACTCCAAACACATGTCAGAACTTGTTCCAGAGTATTGAAAAGTCTTGCAGTTGAGTTTTCTCCATCATCTCACCTTGTATTTGACAGGGGGGAAATGATGGTCATCTACAAGCTTCAAAGCCACATCAAGCGAACCTGAGCCACAACCTGCCACACCAATCTCAAAGTTGTAGCCAGAGACACAGATGTCCGTGAACATGCCTTCAGTAGGCAATCTGGAACACTTCCTCTAGCAGAAGACTTCAGCTTCTTTCCAGTTTTGGAAGAGTTCAGGAGACAAAATTGAGAACAATTCCTCTAGCAGAAGACTCCAGCTACATGCCAGTTTTGGAAGAGTTCCAGGAATTGCATTAAGCATTCCGAAGTTGTTGGTCATCCTTAAACCATCACAGGTTGAGACTTCCCTTTACAGTTTGAAGTTTTACCTTTTATGCGGGGTGAGACCTCCCTTTTATGGTTGAAGGTTTCCCTCTTTAAAACAATAGGATCACTTCCTCTAGCAGAAGACTCCAGCTTCTTGCCAGTTTTGGAAGAGTTCCGGGAACTGCACTAAGCGTTCCAGTGTTGATGGCCATCCTTAAACCACCACCCTTTATACCAACATTTCAGAGAGCACATTCAACCTAGTGCTGCCATGCATTTTTTCAAATTTTGTATTACAGCTCTCTTCTTGGACTCATACATAACCCTTCGGATTAAGGGGGGGAATGGTTGACATCTAATCCTAAATGGGTTAGTGTGGAAGCCGAATGGACAAAGTAGTCCAAGAGACCTTGGGATGTGAATCCCAACGGTCACATAATGTACAATAAATATACATCATTTGTGAATAAGAATGTACTGCATGATTTATCTTTTCTATATGTTCTCGCTCACCATGTGTATTTAACAGAAATCATGATAATATATTTTCAATTTTTATTTTTACGAATTAGTTTTGTTTTATTGCTTCAATACCTCTTAAGAATTTATCATTTAGGTTCATGTTTACATTTCAAATCATTAGTTACTTTTAACGGTTTTAATCATTATATATAACACATTATCTCAGTTTTTTTTCTTTAAATAGCATGCTTTAGGTTTATAGTTAAGATATATTTAGTTTCCTTATACTTAAATATTAAAAAAATGATTAACATTTTGTTTCTTATTACCTCTAAGTTATATATATATTATTTATATATATAATTATATATATTTTCTTTTTTTTTATTTTTTTATTTTCAAATCATGTTCATGCTTATTAGTTTTTATATTTTCTTTTATTTCAAACTAGGGCAACTCTAAAAATTGAAAGACATTCATAGACATTAACCTACGATAAACATCAAACGCATATTCCTTGGTATATCAAACTCATAATGAGAACATGGATGACAATATATCATGGAAACCATTTCTAGAAAAACCATAAGACTTATTTAAATAATGCTTGTTTGTAGGAAGCAACCTATTATTACAATAACTTCTATGCAATGACTTTTAGGAAACATGAAACCCCTAAATTTAACAAATTTGTAGGAAACAATCTATGGGGAAGCGAGTACTATTTTTTTCTTTGTAGGGAACTAACCAATAATAGACATCAATCCCCTCCTAATCCCTAGTGCACTCTACTTTTCTATGAGATTTCGAATTTGGTTTTATCAATTTAGACCTTCAAACCCTCTGCAACAACAAACTCTCAACTCATAAACCCCAAAAACTTTCTTTGGCAATCACTGACTCAATTATGTGACATTACTTCAGAATTCTTGGCATTGGTAGGGGGAGAACCTTTTCCATTTCCATGTAGATATCCAAATAGTCCATGGGTGACCATCCAACTAGGCCCCTCGGGCTGGTCAACTCATTTCTCACCTCTAATTTGAAATAAAGCCAACCATGTACCCCCTCACTCTGCTCTTATCCAAAATGCCTCTAACAAACCTATGTAATTTGAGAATGGCTCTCATGAGAAAACCCAATCATTCTTACATTGGTGGTCTCATATTACCCTTGCAAATAAAATTAATTCATATGTCGAACCCATGGCTGTTGACTTGGCTCTTCAAACAAGACTATTCTTGTGGCCTACGGATATTATGGCAAAGAAAAAATTATAGACATAAAAAAAGAAGCATAATCTAATTCGAAATAAATGACATGGGAATTTTATATTTGAATCAAAATGAAAGTACATGCTGTGACGTCTGAGAGCATGACTCACATCATATTGGGCCTTTCTCTTAGCCTAATATTTCATTGACTCACTGTGATCCTAACACATTACAATCAAATCATTAAAAAATAAATAATATAAACCCAAAGAGAGATGAGGAATGCCACGTTGATTCTAGACACTTATAATTTAATTAAATTCTATAGAAAAACTAGAAAATCATGCTCCTTTCCTGAGGCTAAAATGTTTCTCCTTCATGAAGGTTTTGAGAATAAAATTCTATTTGGGTTTAATTAAATGCTCCTGTATCAAATTCCCTTTCTTAGAAATATTCATGATTTCCCTATCATGTGTTTTCATTACTAAATCTTCTTTTTTGCAACCTCGGTCTTCTTTTCTACACATATAATTGAGTGAGTTGCAACAATTCCTGCACGAACACCTCAATTACTCTCTCCTTTTCTTGGAATTTCAAAATGAGAGGTTTTCCTCAACTAGAAACTCTCTAGTTTCCTAACCCCTCCACCCATTGCATAGTTTCTCACCTACTTTGACAATTCTATCGACAACTGCAGTTGTGGAATTAATCTCTTGCAAAATATATTATTTTCTTCTGGCACTTTGAAACCACTTGATGACAAAACGAATTTAGGTTTGTCAAATTTGACCTCTAATTGTGCATGTTATGAAATCAGCTCACAAAAATATATAAAATATAGATCAACGACTTAGAAGTCACCCTCCTTGAGGGGGAAGCCTCCTTTACATTACAGAAATTAACAATTCTTAAATGATACAAATGATAAGTCCCCCTTTCTATATATAGGAGTCTAAGCGTTCCCAATGCAATGAGAGGCTACATAACAATAATATTGTAGGGGCACAATACTAATAATCGTCAGCTTCTATGGGGTACAATAATAACAAAATGGGGACTATATGGGCACAATAATACAATAAAGGGTCAACACTAGTAAAAATAAGGGTTTACACTAGCAGTATATGGACGTAACACACCCCTCTACTTGAAAAACTATTGTCCTCAACACTTGAGCAGTTCTTGATTGTTCTGTATAAAATTCTCATCCTCCCATGTGGAATATTTTGTGGGTAAGTTCTTCCACTTTATGAGATACTTTGAAATTGATCAATTTCTTAAGTGCCCATTTCTTGTTTCTGTGACTTCTTCGGGTTCCAATATGATTTTTCCTTCTCTGTCAAGTTCTAACATTATTGTGTGAGTTGGGATCTTCTGAAACTTTTGAATCATTTCCTACACTTCTTCATCATTGTTACATTCATCTTTTTCTTCATTTATCCAATCTAGTTGGATAATAGAAATGGCACAAAATAATGCTTCCACTCCCTCATCCTTATATATGATTTCAAATTCACCACGCAACACCTTTGTCACCCATTTTTGTTGTTCTTCTGAAGTTAATTCTAAAAATTATTTAAGACTATGATGATCCACTTTTACCTTTAGTTGTCTTCCCATTAGGGAACATCTGATGTTTGGAGGAACACTTCCTTGAATAAAATTAATACCATGATCATGAACATGAATAATTGTGAGACATTTGGGATTCACAAATACCATGGAATGATTGTCCAAGACATTTTGCAGATCTTGAGAAATAGATGATTTCGATGTGGGAACCTATAGCAAACATAATTGTGCAGTTACGCCTTGTTGTTGTTTCATTAGAAGATTTGTCATTCTATTAGAGCTGATTATCTTTCCAATTTTAGATGAGATAACCCTTAATTCAACTTCCTTTCGTGACGAAAAAAAATTCATGAAAATTTCTTGAAAAGTAAAAGCTATTATACCAAAGGATTGTAGCCACTGGACTTATAGTACAGCATGAGCACCACCCATTGGAATGGAAATCCTTGGGATATTTAATACATATTCTCCCATTGATTGCTTGATATTATGGCACTCTCGAGAGTAATTTATGGTTGCTCCACTTGCAACTATCACTTGAAACCTTGGCGCTGGATATAGGAAGCAATTCAATTTCTTGGCTATCTTACAATGAATAAAATTATGGGTATGACCCAAACCAATCAACACTATTACCCTTTTCTTCTTGATATGTCATTCTATTTTGATAGTTTGAGGAGTGGTAATTCGTGCCAATGCATTACAAGATATGGTCACATTCGTTTGTTCTTCTCTAGAGTTTGTTCCTGGTGTATGTCCTCTTCTTCTCACATTTACTGTTCCTTTTCTTCCTCCTATTCACAATCTATTTAAAATAATTTCTTCTCAGCACACTTATGACCTTTAATGTATTTTCTATCACAACTGTAACAAAGCCATTCTGCTCATTTTTCTTCCAATTGTTGTGGTAACAACCTTGTACATTGCGGAAGGCTAGGGGCAACAACACTTCCATCTTTATATTTATGAGCGGTAGGCTTCCTTGCTGCCATAATTTTTCTTTCCAATTTTCTTTGCAACCTGAATGCCTTCTCGAATGAATAGGGTTCCCAAAGACAATCCTTATGTTCAATGATATCCTTTAATGTCCTTATGAAGACATGAATCCTCTCTTTTTCTAGAATATTATTTACCCTTATATTCAATTTTTAGAATTCCTGAGTGTGCTTTACCATTGGCTAAATAAGGTGTTTCTCTTCGTATCCTCATAATGTGCTATCATTTTCTCCATGAAAATTGAGAAACTTACAAGTGTTATAAGAGAACAAAGCCCTTTATACCATAAAAATTTATTTGGTTCTAAGTACAAATATGCAATATGTACCATTTGGAACAACTGCACATCATGTAGATCAAAATATTTATCCATTTGTGGTATCCATGATATGGGATCCTTGACATCGAAATTTGTCATATTGATCTCTGTAATACGATGGGTCTTCAATCCAATTTTATATTCTATGAAATCATGATTAACATTTATTTTTTTACCATGATGAGTTTCCTCTACTGCCTTTTCGTCATTAGGAGGCCTTTCTTGTAGTATCTTTGTCCCAACATCCTTCAAACCTTCCATGTATTTCTTCAAATATTCCATGCCTTTCTTCAAATCTACTTCCATGGCACATATAAAACTATTTATCTTAGCTTCAATCGCATTCCTCAAATCATCCATCCGATTTTGCTTACTAGGTGTTTTTATTTTCTTGATTCAAGTCATTATTTTTCATTCTCTTAGGATTTTGATCTTGAATATGTTATATCTCTAAAATTTCGGATCTCCATGGTTCGAAATTGCAACCTATGGTAGCCCTATGAATCCTCTTTCCAATGCCACTAGCCTCATCAATATTTAATTCTTCAATAAAGAGTTATGCCCAATCTCCTACGACGGCATCATTATAAATGGGTTGAGGAGAGAACTTTTATGACTTGCCACGTGTCATTGTTTTGACCTTCAGATCTCAAAACAAATACACAAGAAAGTACAATCCATTGAGAAAGTTATGATTATTTCCTAAGGTAGCCTGTTTGGAATGTAATTGAAGAGTCTAAAAAAACCCTTAATTCTTGGACCAAATCTCTGAAAATAGAGTGCAACAAGATCTAAAATTCAGCCTCGAGCTTAACCATGATTTTGGATCAAATGGGTTTTAATTTCCTAGTTTGAACCTTCGTAGAAAAAAAATTATAGCTAAAATTCCACAATGATCTATTCGAGATGGGATTCTTGAGCTTGCAAAAACACTAGCTTCCTTAGATCATATTTCCAAAAATATAGTGAGACAAGATCTCAAGTTTGGACTCGTGGATCACCAAGATTTTGGCACAAACAAGTTTTATTTCAACTTCGGAAAAAAAACATTATAGCGTGGATTCTACGATGATCTATTTTGGAGTAGAAAAACCCTAGAATCCAAAGCTCTCATACCAAATGTTATGAAACCAAGTCACGAAAAGATAGAAAAGATAGATCAGTGACTTAGAAATCACACTCTCAAGTGGGGAAACCTCCTTTACATTACAGAAATGAACAATTCTTGGATGATACAAATGACATGGCCTCCTTTCTATATATAGGAGTCAAAGCCGTCCCAATAGAGTGAGAGACTACATAACAATAATATTGTAGGGCCACAATAATAAAAATAGTGGGATTCTATGGGGTCCAATAATAAAAACATGTGGATTATATTGGCACAATAATACAATAAGGGGGTTGCACTAACAACAAAAATAACTTACAGTAGTAATATAGGGACCTAAAATTGCACAACAATGAACTCTCACCACTCAAACCCCAAAATCTTTCTTTATCGGTATGCTCCTTAATTCCATGATGTCATATTAAGAAACTTAGCTTTGGTAGGGTTCATCCTTTTTGCATATCCATATGAATAACTAACGAGTCCATGAGCCGACCAAGATAATGGGCCCTACCTGAGTCAGGCGTTGGGAAGGTCTACTCTTTCCCACCTTCTACATTGAATTATGCTTCACCATGTAGAACTTGATTCCTTTGCTTTTATGACTACCTCTCACAAACATTACTCATTTGTGTATGGCTCTCAGAGGAAGATCCAATCCTTCTTTCCTTGGTGGTTTCATATTACCCCAACAAATGAAATTAATTCATAAGCCTAGCATATGGTCATCAACATGGATATGCAAACAAGACTATTCTCATGACCCATTAATATAATGGTTATGAAAAAACTAAAGGCATAAAAAAAGTGGATGCAAAATAAACCACATAAAATTCTCATTTGAAGTAAAATGAAACTACATGGTATGGCCTCTCATAGCCCAGCTGCCATTATATTGGGCACTTTCCGCAGCATGATATTTCATTGTCTCGTTTTTATGCTAACACTATGCACGAGGCTCCTTTTAAAACTAATCAAATAAAACCCTAAGAGAGATGAGGAATATCCTCCTCTTTCGACATTGGGGCTTCTAGAGGTTTAAGATTTAATCAAATTTCATATACAAAGAAAAACTTCATGTTCCTTTCCTTAGGCTCACACAATGCTCCTTCTTGAAGCTTGTGAGAATAAAATTATATTTGAGGTGGGGTTGATGGTACTACATCAACACTTTTATGAATTATTCCAAATACCTCATAAGTCATTTCTTTTAATTGGGAACTTCCTTCAGTACAAACTCTTGAAGTCACATGCTCTATTATCTTTCCTAACAATTATTTCTAAGAACTATATGTTACCAACATAATAAAGAGATATCATTTATTGATGTGACATGCTTGAGGACAAAGCCTCCTTCTATAGTCGAGTGTAAGGGTGATATGTAATTTTTTCCATGCTCAATGTGCAGTTAAGAAGTGTCCCTTTTGAAATAAAAATAAAAGAAAGCTTTAAGAAAATAATACACGCTATATTCAAAATACAAAAAATACATAAATATTTCATTAGTTTTAATTAAAATTATTATAAAACATAGTCTCACTCTAACTATGCTTTGTTTATCGGTTATTTAAAAAAATTTAAACCAATTTTAAAAAAACAAGCAAAGTTGATATTATTTATAATTTTATATTTAAAATGGAAATATAAATATATCATTTAAATTTTTATGTTAACTAATTTATTTTTAATATCAACTTTATAAAATACATATATATAGGGACCAAAATCAAATATTTAAATGTGAAAAGAGAAGAAGTAATTGAAAGTAATATTGATTTATATATTCCAAAATAATATTAATAAAATAAATCAATCCATATATGTCGACAATACAATCCATAAATCAAATATCTCAATGATCATGTTTATTAAATTATTTCAATGTCAACAATTTTCATATTATCTACGATTTTAAATAAAAAATAATAATAATAATAATAATAAAATGTGTAATAATTTATATAAAATGAGTAAAAATTGTATTCTTAATTTTTTATATCATTTTCAAGTGGCATCACTATTTTACATTTTGACACTTTTATTAAGGTAAAATTGGAGAGAGAGAGATACATCTTAACCATCATCTATCATGTTACTAGAGGGATGCAACCTTTAGAGGTGCAATTTTTTTTTAAGTATTGCATATAAAAATGGTTTGCATATCAAGACATGTGATCCATCTAGACTCTTGCTAGATACATGGTTATGATAGATCTATACTAGTTATAATTCAATTATTCCTTCATATTAGAATCCCATAATACATTCAATCTAACCTTTTGAAAATTTAAAACATATATACCACACCACCATATCATATGACTAGAGTTCAAAAATGTTTTATAAAAATATATGAGAGAAAGACAACAATCTATTTTTTATATGAGTAGATCATATAATGCAACAATCCTGTTAACACTAAAAATTCTTGCAAAAGAAGGCATTATTAACCCTTTAGATGATACATTAGAAAGCTTTGATTTTACATATAGTTGGCTTATAAGAAGATGAATATTTCTCTATTAGATATGAAAATATTAATACAATAAAAATATACACTATGTAAGGCTTTTATTGGATCAAAGTTAATTAATTCCAAAATTATGATCAACCCCCACTATGGGTGTGGGAGAAAAATATCTTGATTGTTTCCTTAATATATTGAAATATTTAGAATTACTGAAAGTCTTTTAAAGCTAAAAAAAAATTGGCCAAAATTGGAGTTTTGAATTACAAATGAAAAAAATGTTTACATAGCCTCGGAATTTGTATATTATAATAAAATATGATTTCAATATATAAATGTTTTATCAATTCTAGTAGTAATCAATATTCAAAGGACCACGAGGCTCCTGACATGAATCCCAAAAAGGGACCTGCATGAGTGCTCTAAGGACTTATACATTAGTATTACTACTACTAAGAAGTGGAGCCAACCACCAAGTGTGTGATAAGAGGTTTGGCCCTTCATATTATTTTATCTTGTAAGGAAATAAAGTTAAGTTGTGAGAATGAAGTGTTGAAACATCAATAAAACTAGGAACACAACAAATATTTTTATTTCCAAATACATGGACATAAAAGAATTCAATTGTGAAAATCATGCCAAGTATCTTTTAAATGAGATATTAAAATAATGACGTAAAATATATACTTCTGAAGACTCTCTAGAGGTCAAACTTGAGGTGTTCTAAAATTTTGTTAGTGATGATGAGTTCAATACATAGCCTCTCACAGTCTTATAAAATTAACTATTTGGCCATCAAACCTATGATGAAGTAGAACTTAGTTTCTTTTAAGAGAAACCTTTCATTTTGATGTTCATATGTAGGAAATATCCTTACTAAGCATCAAATCCTTTACATCAAAGCATATCATGTCACTTGCAGGGATCTAACCTCATGAGTTCGATACCCAATCAACATAGGGGAGAGAGAGAACTTGAGAGATATTTTACATAACAAAAATATTAAAATATTGTATTTATAAATGGCATAGCCACATATTTTGTTATTAATATGTATCTCAAATTCCATTTGTAAATTTGATGTACAACTTTAAATTCTATCATTTTATAACTAATATTGAAATATTTTTGTTATATATATATTATATATATATATATGTATATATATATATATATATTATATATATATATATATAATAAATAATTAATGTAACCTAGTTTAATGTGAGAAAAGATTGTTCTAATATATTATTATCTTGTTTTAAAACTTTGTGTTTTAAAGTTTCAAGTTGGTGACCTTATATTATGGTCATGATAACAAAATAATACCTAAATAATATGGAGAATTGAATAAACTACTTGATATTTAGGAGTATATTAACAATAGTGTCAATCACATTTTATTCAAATTATTCTAGCAGACTAATTATATATATAATTAACTCCATATTATTATTATAAAAATAACTATTAGATTTATATAAAATCATATATTTGGTTCAAATAAATGACACATGTTAATCTAAATTTAGAAAAACATTGTGAGTATCAATATAATATTGTAATTTCGTGCTAAGGGGTTATATATATATTTGAGGGTATATATATATATACCCTAACAAAAGGGGAAAGAAAGATACATTGGTTTGAGTATTTCATAAAAGAGTTACAAAACTTAAACGTAATGTGAGTAAAAGTGTGCTTTGAGACTGGTAATAGGTGATTTAATTTGAATTTAGTTTAATGATTTAGGAGGCAGTGGTTCAACAATTGCGTTTGGTGGTTTGGTTTTTATAAGTCCCATGGTCCATTTCAGAGCAAGCCTGTGTACTGACTTTGGTTTAGGTATTTTAGAAATCAGTTACAACACATATAATATCATATAATATAATATAATTATATATATAGTACTGCTGAGAAAAGGGTAAAAGAAGATACATTGGTTTAGGTACTTCAGAAAAGAGTTACAATAGGGAAAACAACATACATTGGTTTGGTTATTTCAGAAATCAATTCCAAAACATATAATATATATATACCAGTGTTAAGAAAAGGGGAAAGACACATACATTCATTTGGGTATTTCAGAAAAGAGTTACAAAACTTGATGCTAGTAAAATTGTGCTTTGAGATTGGTAATAGGTGATTTAATTTGAATTTATTTTAATGATTTATGAGGCCCTGGTTCAACAATTTTCTTTGGTGGTTTGGCTTTTATAAGTCCCATGGTCCATTTCAGAGCAAGTTTATGCACTTTTTCTTTATTTTTGCAAATAACAAGAAAAATATACATATCTATAAAATTTAGCTTAACCATATTGAAGGCTGAGTTCTTGATTAACACTTGAGGTGGCTTGGGGGTATGTTAGTGCACTGGTGTCATCTCTTCTATACCTGAAACATATGGTCATGAGCTCCAGCAGTGCCAGATACCCGTCGACGTTTTACAAGAGACGAACTCCTCTGTGAGAGAAATATGAGCGATTCTATAGCAATTTGGGAAACTATATGCAGAGCTATGTTTTCAATATCCTGCCCAAGAAATTCCCACTAGATATTTTGGCTGAGGCCGGCGATTATGAAGACGAAACGAAAAGAGGATAAAAGGGGGGTTTTGAGTGTAGGGTCATCTTGAAGGGATTTTTCCCAATTACATATTCCGTTTCTTACCCATTCAAGTTTCAAAAAAATCATAAGACGAAATGCAAAGAGGATAAAAGGGGGGTTTTGAGTGTAGGGTCATGTTTAAGGGATTTCTCCCAATTACATATTCTGTTTCTCACCCGTTCAAGTTTCAAAAAAATCAGGTAGAAATTTCGAGGTAAACTGAGAATAATGGAGAAATATTATATTGATGATTTCATATAATTTTATAATTGTGTACGGATATACATGCATTCCAAAATGAACTAAAAAAATATCATTAATTCCATACAGTTGTTGGGAGATATAAATTTTCCTTGATATATAAACATGTTCTCACAACATTCCTCAAAATTTCAGCATTACACATTATGATATACCAAATTTCTGCTTAGAAAATGGCTTAGCTAAGAGTGGGTGATGTAAAAAGGGAAGAAGCTTGTAGGCAGACATGCTTTGGGAAGCTTGTAGGCAGACATCCTTTGGGTGCCTTTCGAGGTACCACTCTGCAGAGGGTCCACCGACTCATTTTACAAGCAAATTATATGTTCTCAAGTAATTTTCTCTCCATTCTATGTGTCTCTTTCTTAAAATGTCAATTATCCATGCAGAGACAAGTAATGGATTAGTTCTTCCACACCTACAATTCTTTTTGGTATTGTGAATTACATTTTCCTTCTAAAATTTTGAATTAAGTTATGGTTTGCATTATGCATCAATTTTTCTCTTTTCTGAGTATTTCACTCAAAACCGAACTTGTATTCGCTTGGGGAAATACCACCATTTCAAGAACTCTGGCCTTTGAAAAATTACCTCGTGTGCAAAACCTTAGAAACAAGATCCTCAAACACTAAAGGGAAATCTGAATCATTGCTTAAGTAGATACCTAGTGTTAAGATTTTTGATGTGTTGTTCTCGTGCATCACCGTGGTAAAGAGTTTACAATTCTAGGTATTTATTGTTTCTGTTTTTTTTTTTATTTCTATTCCATGGGTTTTCTTCTCATTTTTGGCATTTTCAACTGAGTTTAACACACAATATTTATTTGTGACTTTACAAGGAAACGATCGTTAGGGGGAGTGTATAGGGTTTTTTTCCTCTCTTTCCAATTGAATGCAGTCATATATAGGTACAGATAAATATTGTCCTTAAACTTTTATTTCCTTTTCTTTTTTATTTCCTGTTTTGCATGGTCTAAAAATCCTTCCGAAGGCTGATGCCATCCATATTAAATTTTCAAGTGGATCCTTCCCTGCTACCATAGTCCAACTAAATTTGTTGTGTCACGGCTTGAGGTTACTTACAATACACTTCGAACTCAAGCCATCCCACTGGTTTTTGTTTCTAGCTGGTGATTTATAGGGGTTATTGTTATTCCTTGAAATGTAGCTACTCATTAAAAGCGAGCTAGAAAGATTTGGGTTTTACACATTCTTAGTGATTCCTTTATCAATATAAATCTTTTTAGGTTTATTTAATGGATGCTTCATAGTTATGGAGGAAAACCTTGTACATTGTAATCTCCAACTTATTTTTTAATATATCAATCACTCATAGAGTCTTCTCTTTAATATGTACATTTTCTTTCCTTTTAAATAACTAGGCATGTTGTATTTAAAAAACTCAAGCTATGAGTAGCTATAGGCGGCCCTTTTAATTAATCTCTAAAGTGTCATAGGGATAAAAGCATGCTCACTGCAATATTGTATGATCATTTTTATTTGTTCCATATTCTTATTTAAATAGTATTGTTATCACTTAATTTAATTCAATATGAGCCAATGGGTATTGTTTCATTACTCTTTTCATTGCATCTTTGTTTCTATGACTTGAGTTTGCAATCTATGCCATACTTGGTAAGAAAACCAAAGGAATTACTTCCTTAACTATTTTCAACCTGTATAGGTTTAGATAAAAAGCCCTTTATGTGCATGTCTACAAAATAATCTCTCCTTGTTCTATTTGTATATGTTTAGTTTAACAATTTACTAGTTTCATGTGGTAGTCAATGAATATACAATTTTCACTTTAATGAGCGTATCTACAAGGGTAGTATCAAAATTTCACAAAACAATAACTGATAAATAGAAAATCCCAATTTGACTAGCAATCAATAATGTCCATTGTTTTTCGTTGTAATTTCTTTTCATGTCTTCAACTGAAGAATCTTTGGTTTACAATTAAATATCATTATTATTGCAAATTTCCAAATGACTAGTATAACCATATTAATTTAAGTAATTACTTCTTATTTAATCCATGTTGACTCATGCATGTAGTAAATTATTTACTTATGAAATATATATTAGAACAAAGGAAAGAGTTAGTTCATGTAGATGTAGATGTTGAATGTTATACCTAGTAATTCCAAATCCATTTTCCCATAATTATTGTAGCAAATCTATCTCTTATAACTTCTTCACTTTTTCTGGTTAATTGTTGTTGACAAATTCTTATAACAATAGTTATCTACAGGGAAACCGAATGTTCTACAAATAACCGATAGAACCTTACTATACATACAACCCTATGAAATTGTGAATAAATCCTCTTTTCATTTCCTATAGCATTTTCTTTAAAATAAGAAATGTTATCACTAATTTTTCAATCAGTATATGAATATATTCTTCGATATTATCCTTTAATGTAAAATTATTAAGCATCATAATTATGTACATAACTCATATACATAACTTTAACTTCAACATTAAAAGATATCAAAACTAAAAGCAAAATTCCTATTTACCATAGTAATTTTAGAACTATTTTCATAAGTAATTAAGCACATATTTTCTAACCAGAATTGTTGGTACTTGGTAAGCACATTAGCCACCCAACCATGAACTACCCTTCCAGTTCTCCTCAAGATGAGGGAAATTGTCAACAAGATAACAAAAATACCTTTCTTCCATGTTAGATTTTTCCACTAGTGTCCTCCCTATTTTGCGGTCCTCCACAACTACCTGCCTAGGATTTTCCTTGAAATGTCACTTTTATGTTCCGGTGTGCTTTATTCTTGTCCAAGCTTAGAGTCTTTCCCCAGTTAAGCTGTTTAATGGATTTTCTCTCCTATTCACTAAATCTTATCTAAAACTTTATCTACAATCTTTCTTGTAGGAGAATTATTTCACACAAGGATCTCAATTCCAAATGTCCCATTCCCAAGTATTTCAAATCTTGTTATTTAAAATCTTGGTATTTATAGATGAATAAATTTATATATTTACATAAAATTTCAATGTACTTCACAATAGGTAATAATTTTAAGATAATAGCAATCAACATTAATACAATTTTATGTTTTCTTTCAATCAAGCGCTACCTCCACCTTTTTCAAATCCGTTTAAATATTCCTCAATACTCATAAATAACATCATATATTTAAGGTTCTTTAGAACAAAAAAAATCTCACTATTTGGTGATGAAATTTGTGAAGAAGTAGAATATCTAAATAATTTTCTTTTAAAACTTTGTTTTTTTAAGAAACATTATATATCCATCTTGTCCCAACATACTTAAATTGCTACAATAATATGAATTTGAATATGAATCTGAGTTTTCAATTACTTTATATAATACATAGACTTATTATTATTATTATTTCAAATGATATATAATATGTAAATTGTTAACATTGAAATAATTTAACTAGCATAGAGATTAAAATATTTTATTTGTGAATTGCATTATCCTCATCATTTTTCTTTTTCTTTTTCTATTAATATATTTTTAAATACCTTTCAATATTAGCATTAATATTTTTAATTACATTACTTCTTGTTCTTATTGAAGATTGAAATATTTTATT
>APFE031224383.1:0-13457 GCA_000404065.3 Pinus taeda
CTTAAACCAATTTTTTTTTTTTTTTTAATATATGAATCTTTGGACATAGGTGGACTGTGGTTTTAAGTGATAACACCATATATGACAACGGCCACATGGTGGAAATATCACTACTTTTTTTTCACATTTCCACGACATGGAACTTGTCTATAAAATTATAAAAAAACCAACCAAGTCCCTTATAATATGTAGGTAAGCTTATAACAGAGTCTGATACCTCTATTATGCTTGTCTTCATTCAAGTGTCATAGCTACTATACTTAACACTGTGAATCACAACTCTCTCAGAACTCAACTCTATAGTGTAATTAAAACCTTTGGAAATTGAATCTGACAACTCTATGAGAAAGAAGACCAATGGAAAGGTATAGCCCCCCAAGTTTTTTCTCTTATTTTCTTTCATCTTCCATGGATTATGATCCTGGAACTATTAGGAAGGCAGTGGATTCAAACAAAAATGAACTTTGGAACAAGGCCATGGTTAAAAAAATGGAAGCCTTGGACAAAAATTGGGCACGGGATTCGGTCAAGTTATCTACCAAAAACAAACTTGATGGTAGCAACTGGGTGTTCGAGAATAAGTTCAACATAAAATGTGAAGTTGAGAAGTACAAAACTCACCTGCTATTCAAGGGATTTTCCCAAGTTGAGGGAATTGATTTTGGTGAGATTTTCCTCCTATTGCTAAGTTAACTTCAATTAAAATTATTTTGTTTATCATCATTGTATTTGATCTTGAAGTAGAACAAATGGATATCAAGAGAACATTCCTATATGTGGATCTTGAAGAAGAAATCTACATAGAACAATGAAAAGATTTTACAATAAGTGAAAGAATAAGTTGTTTTGAAAATAAAAAAAGTCCTACATTGCTAAAACAATCTCTAAGAATGTGATATGAAAAGTTGACACTTATATATTAAGACTTGGATTTCCAAGAAGTAACGTTAGTCATTGTGTGCATTCGACACATGTTGCTGGTCATTTTGTTTAAGTGGCATTATATGTTAATGTATGTTGTTAATTGGAAAGACAACAAGGAAAGTTATCAAGAATGTAAAATCTTGGCATTACAAACTAAAAGAGATTGTTTAAACAAGAACTTTAATTGAATATGAAGAAATATATTAAGACAATGCTACAAAGCTTTAATATGTAGAAATCTAGATGAGAAAATGTTCATATTCCTATAGATGTAAAGTTATCTCTAGAATAGTCTCCCAAGATAGAAGAAATAGAAGTCATGTCTTGTGTTCCTTATGAAAACATTGTTGGAAGTTTGATGTATATTATTGTTTGTACTACACCAAACATTGCCCATGCGGTAAGACTTTTGAGAGAAAAAGCATAAATTTATCAATTTTTCCATAATAACAACTTTGCATTGATTTCTTCTCATCAACCCTAATTATTCTTAAACTTCAAAATGATCCTCTTATATAATATTATTATTGTAATGCTAAATATTATATACATATATAATTTCAGATTCAAAGCCTTCTCTGTTTCCAAAGTTTTAGTGTCCCAAGATTGAAGAAGTAGAAGTCATGTCTTGTGTTCTTTATGGAAACATTGTTGAAAGTTTGATGTATATTATTGTTTGTACTACACCAAACATTGCCCATGTAGTAAGACTTTTGAGAGAAAAACTTAAATTTATCAATTTTTCCATAATAATAACTTTGCATTGGTTTCTTCTCATCAACCTTAATTATTCTTAAACTTCAAAATGATCCTCTTATATAATATGCAGTAAGACTTTTGAGAGAAAAAACATAAATTTATCAATTTTTCCATAATAACAACTTTGCATTGATTTCTTCTCATCAACCTTAATTATTCTTAAACTTCAAAATGATCCTCTTATATAATATTATTATTGTAATGCTAAATATTATATACATATATAAGTTTTCAGATTCAAAAATTGTAAATTAGAAATCAATTCTTAAATATTATTAAAGTTAACAAAGAAAAAAGTTGAAATTAATTGTTTTATCAAGCAGTACCTTAGTGGCCGGAGGAAATTCTTTAAGACACAAGTTCAAGTGAGTGATGAATAAATAAAACTTAAAACAAAACATTACCTGTTCCTTATTTTGGAAAAAAAAAATCTCTTATTTTGAAAAAAAAAAAATCTCTTATTTTTGGAAAAAAAAATCTTCCCTCTTTTGGAAAAAAAATTTCTCCCCGCGTTTGGAAAAAAAAAAGTCTTTTATGATTTCACTCCTATAATTAACTCACAACATTTTTTTTATGATTTCAGTCTTATAATTAATTGACAAAATTTTAGAGTAATTATCGGAGATGTGGTTGTTTGTTCAGTTTAATGTATATCATAATGCCACCATGGGAAAACCTAGATGGTGATTATTCTATATCGTTGATCTTGGCACAAACCCATATAAGTTTATAGGGAGTGTCCCATGACTAGTTCGGAACGTTATTCAACATTTAAGGTGGAGAGTCAAAGTTCGAGTCCTCCCCATGTAGTAGGTTACCCTGTTAATGCAGAAGTACACACCACACCACACACAAGTGTGGAAATTGATGAAACTTGTCCTTGCGTCCAATTTTACCTATAAATTGAAACAAGAATCTCATCAGCTTTATGGATGCATTTTAAGCGTTCAGTAGAAAACAATGAGGTATTATAACAACATCTTATGTTTAAATTGCGGTACACAACACACCTACGAGTGAGTATATTTCCTTACCATGTGAACACACAGCACTACCCAATCATTTCTCCCACGGTATAACAAGCTCAAAGTTCTTCCCGATTGAAAGAGACAGATTTGAAATCACTAAAACAACATCAACCTCAAGGCTATTATAACGATCCATTTCAGGTCTAAAATCAGTTTTGATTCTCTTCATAGAGAATGATGCTGAAACATCCAGAATCATTTTATCCCTGATTGCCTCCAATTTCATGTATGAATTAGCATTATGAGAACGAACAGCAGTGGTAGTTCCCAAAACTGTAATGTTCTCCAGAAGCCATCCTTCCCCAATTGCATATTCCCCCATTTGGACTTCTGATCTCAGTCTCACTCCTCGCTCTACAATATCTGCATAAAACTCTATATAACTTGACTTGCCATGCTCTATTACCATTTCCAAATCCTCTCCATTGTCCACATATAGGTCCCCATATGCTTCCTTCCTACCACCCAAGGCAACCACCAGACTAAATGGGCTTCTTCTGGCTTCCCTAGTTGTCATACCCATTTCTTGCATCGGCAAAATAGTCCCCTCTAATACATGGACATTGATGGTATCTAGTGGAGCAAGAAGACTAACATATGTGCCACTCTCAACTGTTATTGACTCTGATACATTGTACAAATTGTACCAAGTTCCCTTTGGAAAATAAGCATCCACAGTACTTGCTCCTTGCTTTAAAACAGGGGAGACCAAGACCGCTTTACCCAATAGAAACTGGGTGCTGATTCCCAGTGTATTAGGATCCTCAGGGAATGTAAAGAACAGAGGCCTTGCAATGGGAGATCCTTTAGTGTGAGCTTCAAATGCCAATGTGTAGATATATGGAAGAAGCCTGTATCTCAGACCTAATGCTTTCCTTGCAGACATTGTGACTGATTTCCACAGGTAAAGCTCTTGGTGCTTCGTTCCCTTGTCTGAGTGATCTCTAGCAAAAGGATAAAAGGAACCTAATTGAATCCACCTATTGCAAAGCTCTTCGGTTGTGTCTTTTGAAAATCCACAAATATCAGCACCTACCATTGGGACTCCAAACAATCCAAAACTCAGCATTGTAGGTATGGAGTACCAGAGATCATCCCATGTTGCAGCATTGTCTCCTGTCCAATGTGCAGCATGGGCCCCTGATCCAATAAAGGTAGAACGGGTTAGTATGAATGGCCTCTTCTTTATTACTGATTTCAATGCTGTGTTTGTCATAATAGCCTCTGATAACCCATATAGATTATGAGCATTGTACTCCAAGATATTATTATAGTGAACTGCACTAGCAGCCATGGTTTTGTTACCCAGTGGTCTGTGTGTTCCAGAAGCATTGACTTTGTAAGGGGGATCATCCCATCTGGTGGTGTTCGCATCGCTACAAACTAAGCAGCAATCTGTCTGTGAATCTTTCCGTGGGCAATCCCCTTCCTTTGGCAAGGAACATGTGACCCCACTACAGAAGTTTGAAACTTCATTCATATCAAGCCAAAGACCATCAAATGCAATTGTCTCATGAAACTCAGAGATTTCTTTTGTCCAAAATGACTGTGTATTGGGATTGAGAAAATCTGGAAAATATACTGGGCCTGGCCACACTTGTGCCAAATATGGCACACCTCCTCGTTTAACAAAAATGTCATCTTGTATCCCTCTCTGAAAAGTCTTGTATGTTTCATTTAAGCTTATTCCTGCACAATTAAGCAAATGAATTGTATGTTCAGAATATACTAACAAGGCTCAGTTCAGTTCTTATTTCTTTCTCTGTTCTTTTTCTCCAATTCTAGGACAATAACAAATTGAACCTACCTGGATCAATAATCAGAACATATTTCTGCCCGTTAGCATGGATTCGTTCAACAAACTTTTGCATTTCCATCTCAGGGAAATTCAGAGGATCTAGAGTAAAATCCTTGTAGTCATCCATATAATCAATGTCTGTCCAAATCGTTTCTAGAGGAATTTTTGCTGCTGCATATCCATCTACAACTGATTCAACAACCGAAATATTTTCATATCCATACCTGCATTGGTGAAAGCCTGTGCAATCCAATCCAATTATATAAATTAACAAGACTGTAAATACAAAATCATATCCTGACTAAGTATATTAAAACTACTTCAGAAAATCACGGAAAGAGCTGAAAGGATGTGGTTACGAGAGTAAATGGATGGCAATGTGATCACATGTTCAGAGTAACTGCTGCCAAGACAGTATTAAACTGAACTTTGTCACTGATCATCCTGTAAATCAGTGATAAAAATGAAAGGGTTTGAATATTTTTCTTTTTCAAGAACTTGATTTACATGTTCAGAGTAACTGCTGCCAAGACAGTATTAAACTGAACTGTCACTGATCATCCTGTAAATCAGTGATAAAAAATGAAAGGGTTTGAATATTTTTCTTTTTCAAGAACTTGATTTTATAGGTTAAAAGACTTCCCTTCTACTATAATTTATAACAATGCATAGCATTTCTTGCAACTAAAAAGTTAAAAATGAACATTGCATCATTCAATCATCCCAAGTTTATTCCTGTTAACCATTTCTTACCAGCTAACAAATTCATATACATTTTTACCATATGTTTTTGGTGTCTGCTGAGTCCTAAGCATATGTGAGAACTCATATATCCTCCTCAAAACACAGTAGGTTGGAGCTCTGAAAATTCATGAATTTTAACACACTAATATCAGGAGAAACGTTTACACTTCTTCCCCATCTGTTGGCTGAAGCAACAATTGTGTGGCCCCCTTTCACATAAGCCACATTTAAGCAGCCTTATGTGTTCGAACTTCGTCCTCTCAAGTCTTTGGAGGATTTTGGCTATACTCCATGCCTTTTTTTCTCAAATCTCTGTTAATATAAAAACAATTATATCTATGTGAGCAGATTCAGTAACTTTCTAGGGGTTAAAATTTCTTCCTAGCAGCCTTTTTATAGTATGGCAATACAAATCATCCAAAGGAGGGTCTAATCATAAGTGAAGTCTCCACCTAATATACATAGAGCAGAATTTTCTTGCATCAAAAACGATAGAAACACACAAATATATTCCTTCAAATGTGAGCTTGTTTCTTTTGCAGCTTTCCATTGTCTGTAAAAATGTGAAGTGACAGTTCTATCCAATCAATCAATTATAATGGAGGCAAATTCAATTGGGTAGATTTTGAGAAGCATATGAAGGAAACCAATTTCTTACCTAGCTAAATACCCTACAAATTCCAATTTACTCTTCTTACTATTATCTAAGTTTATTTTACACAAATTCACAATGCACTAAGGCATGGATAATCTTAACACCAAAAGGAAGAGTATTTGAAAATTTAACTTGGGACATTTGAGTACCAACCAACAACTACGTAGAATCCTTGGCATCACTCAAAAGGAATACTTATATTGAAACTTACAAAAGAACACCTCAGAAGATCTAACAGTACTTAGAGACTGACAAGTAGTAGTAGCTCCATAAATGGGAATTTCAAGTTCTTTGAATGTCGAGATAGAAAGAAACATAAACAGATTTAGAGAGTCTCTAAGGAAATTCCATGTTTGGGAGGGAAAGCACATTGTGTTGGAAAAAAATATAAACATGTCTGAATTTTCCATGAAAATGAAACACAAAAAAAACAAGGAAAGCTTAATGTTATCAGGACTAAGATCTTAGTATGGAAGAAAGGAGGAGCTGTGGTATCTTTGCTTCAACATATAACATTATGACTCAGCTAGCAGGTTATATTGGGAACGCTTTCCTTCTCTCCGTGCTTCCTCTGTTCTCAACTCTCTGTGAAGGATTGGCTTCCAACATTAATTCCTTGCAAGTGAGACCAAGAACTATTGAAGTTCTCACTCCCTACAAAGCAACTTCACAAGACCAAGTCCCAGCTTCAAAAGGTTCTCAACTTCAAGAGACCAAATCCCAGCTTCAAAAGGCTCTCAACTTCAAGAGACCAAATCCCAGCTTCAAGATGCCTTTGTACAGAGATTAGGCAACAAATAAGTTCCATCGAATAATTGTTTTTTCTTATCCCAATATGCTGGAATCTACGGTCATCTTTCAAGGAAGTACCTCCCATCATAGTGGAGCGAAGGCTTTGATTCAAGCACTTCTTACTCTACTCCAAATGACACTCCTCTAGAGGATACCCTGTTGGGGGTTCCTGTAAGGCAGACAAAGATATACTTCGACATATTAACAAGTGGCGAATAGTTTTGTCAATCACGGCAAAGCAGTATTGAGAAATTACAAAGTACAAACTATAAGGATGACTATCTTAGTAAGTCAGTTTCAATGCAACTGTTTATGTAGGTAAGTGTCACGCTAAGTATGTATTGCCGCTAAGTGTCACGCTAAGTATGTATTGCTTCAAAACCAACGGAACACCCCTGTTCCAACTGCAGGAGGCATGAATCCACCTAATTTGGCCTTACACTAAACCGTTCGTCATTTTGTTAGAAATCAAGCGGGAAGTAACGGACTTTACTGGAAATTGACAGTATATAACAGAAATGAAGAAGACATCCATGGCCATCTCCCTTCTTATATCTCATGGTCATTAGTGAATATATTTCAAAGCTCGTTGCTTCTTGCTTTCCGGATCTTTGGTCTGTGTAGGAGGATGTTCGTTACACTCACAGCCCTGAAATTGCAAGTGGTACAACAGGAATAACCAAGTTGGGTTATATTCCACATGGTGATTGTTGATTGTTTCAATGTGGACCCACTTGACTATGTCAACCATATGATCAGATCTTATAGAGGATTAGAGCCTATTAAAGGAGCATACAAATTCATTTGTGGACAGCTTTGGGTAGCTCAATAGTGGGCAGTTTGGGATAGCTCAAGGCGGGAAGGCAATCCAAGCAGATGAGAAGGAAATCGTCAAGGGAACTAAAATAGAGAAGAGGCATGTTTCTCAACAAAGGGGATTGGAGATGAAGATCATGGGTTCTAGTGGAGTAAAATAGTTCAGAGAGGTCTTGAGGATCATGGGTTCACTCATGGAGATCAAGATCCGTGTTGGAAGAAGATAAGATGTTGAAAGGATATGGAGCATTAAGTTTGTAGAGTATATCTGATGATCAGTCTGCATGTGAGTGAGTGACATTTTTGAGGTTGTGATTTAATGAACAGAATAGCTTTGTTTTGGTTTCTGGATTTGTTTAGTTTCTATAATAAGGACTGTGTTATGTTATGCCCCTTGAAATTTGTGTGGCTACCATGGTTTATTGCTGTGCATTCTGAGATAGACAGCTTGTAGCTGCACCATGCAAGTGATTGGAAATTCCGATCATAAAAGTGGGAAGAATGTGTAAAAAGATGAAAAATAAAAGGAATGTGTTTCTATTGAAATTCATACTGAGATAATAAGGTTGGACCATCACACACCCTTGCTAGAGTCTGAATTGACGAGCTGTATGGACAAATCACTTAAATACAAGTACGGGAGCAGCACAGGGAGCATATGTAATGTGCTGGCTACTAGGCAATATCCTATGTAGAGTATCCTATCTGAGGGCAGGAACAATGCAAAATATGAAAATGCATTAATACTAAATATTCTACGATGCTTTTAGTAGAAAATGATTAGAAATAAGCATTACAAGTTACCGATGCAGAACTGTCTACTTTCTTGATGAAAATGAGTAGGCAAATGGCAGTACCCTCCAATCCAAAAAACAATTGCCTGGAATTAATGGTCATTTTCAAAGAACTAGACTAGTGTTGGTTAAGTTTTAAAGTTGGGAAAATATTTTCTTGAAGGGAATTTAGAGCATATTGACCACTTCCTTTGCCCTCAGGAATCAGCACACGTCAAGGAAAATCCTTTTCTGTTTTCTGCAGTTTAGGCTTGTTGTACAAGAGATTTAAAATGGATGATATAAAAATGTTAGTTAAAAATTTTAAATTTTTCATTTAGGCAACCAAAATTATTGTCAAATGAAGACCTATTTGTGAGGGATGAAACAAGACATTACAAAGTACTCTTCAATAGAACAAATGTCCATTTTTTCCAACTAAAGTAGCTTCTCATATCAAGGATTTGAATGTGCCTTCTATCAATATTCGATCCCATGGGATTCATCGGGTATTCATGGAAAATGGAATATGAAAGTAAAGTCAGGTTTTTACTGTCTCAAACTAAACCACATACCTTGCAAACAAGTCTGCAGGCAAGGCCTCCCTGTCAAAGCACCATGCTCTATCATATGCAGATGCACTTAACTCCATGGAATACTTGTCTGGTGTAAAGCAAGATTCAATAACTCCTCCTCCATTTATCAAGCTCTGGCGAGCCAATGCATTAATTTCCATAGTGTAACGCAAATGTGGTTGCAACAGCTTGAAGATGGGATGCATACAGCTCAGCTGCCTGTTAGCTGCAATGATATAGGGCTCCATGCAAGCATGTGTCCGTAGCCTGTATATTGATCCAGAGAGTTAAGGTCTAACATAAGCCTTTACACGAGTGAAAATGTTAGGCAGGCCATCTTAGAAGTTTATTACTCAACTCCTGATAAACAATTTGCACATATGCAAAAAAAGTGCTACCATTATGTAAATGTCAAAACTTTTCTTTTGTACCACACTGCCATATACACAGGCAGAGGTCAGCAAGGGCGTTTACGTCCAGAAAAGCATAACACAGGCAGAGGTCAGCGAGGGAGTTTATTGGACAAACCCAAGCGAGGGAGTTTATTGGACAAACCCAAGAGAATTACATTGCAAGCAGAGATGAGAATCGAGTAAAAATTGACGGTGCAAACAGAGATTAGTAAAATTTATTTTCTCCACTAGCTAAACAAGAGCAAATGCTGGAAGAAATATTTATGGATAATCCTTAATTCTGTCCCCGTAGTCTGCACAGAAGCAATGACAAAGATATTGGTGGGTGAGTCTTATCTATTCACACTAGCAATCCTCCAGAGAACAGGAAGGTGATCAAATTGTGATTTCCGCAAGGCCTTTCAAGAATGGACAGGAGTCAACCAGAGCGAATAATTAGTGAAAAACAAACTTCAAACTTGAAGAAAAAAGCCAACTTACCCTAATTCAAAAGCCGGCTACAGATGGGCAGGAACCGCATAAAAGGGCTTAATTTCTCGCGCTCAGCCAACAAAAGTACCAACTGTTGTTGCTGTTGCAGGGGCATGAGCCGTTCAAATCCAAGAAACCAAGATTGGTGAACTACCATCAAAAAACTTATTTCAAAACAATTTTATAAACAGGGAGCAGGAGCCATATACACCATGAATCCGGAATTCATGAAAACAGCGGTTGAATCTGTGAAAACAGGGAGCCCTCCATTTGGAAAAAATTAACTCCGCCCTCCATTTCAAAACAAATTTAACCTTCTCAGACCAAATTGATCTTCACAATTTCACTACCAAACTAGAAAAAAACAAACAGTAAATCAGAAATCGTGATTTTGATCTCCCAAAACCAGGAGCAAATATCAAAATGGGGCGATTTTAAGAAAATCCGATTGGGTAAATATCAAAATGGGGGCGATTTTAAGAAAATCCCATTTCGGTTAGCGTATCTGCCATCGGCAAAAATAAAAAAATAAATTAGTTTTTAAATAAAATGAGGGCTAATTAAATAAAAAAGTTTTTATTATTTTAATTAAAAATTCGCCCCATTAAAATATAAAAAACCTTAAATTTCGCCTTTGGGCGGTTATTCGCCCCTAAAATTACCCCTGTAAATGAGTTTGTTTACACAAATATGTAAAGGATTACTCATATTGTAGTTTAGACGTTAAATTTAGTGTTTGGATTGTATCCTTTGAGAATACATAACTCATATTTCAAGAAGAAATTATCATTGTAACATCAAAAAATAAAAATAGATTTGAGCTATCATAGTTTTCAAGATTGATCAAGAAGATAAATAACATGGGGATTCGTGAGATTTTGGCCATATGAATAATCCTCTAAACCACAAAAACCATAATCTATGATAGATAACTAAGGAAAATGGATTTGTACTTAGGGGAGAAATAAAAGGTTGCTTTAGAGTGTGAGGTTTGTCTCCCAAAAAGATTTTGCTTGGTAAATTATGTTGTCTAATGATTTGTTGTTTACTATTTATTTACAACTATTGTATTTTATATTTTTCCTCATTCTTCACTTACAAGTTTCACACATTTGCTTCCATTCGTTTAATATTCATTTAATATTAGATCCATATATATAAGGTGTTAAGGATAACTTTTTTGTTTCATCAATATTGTTTTGAGTTGGAACTTGTGTAGAATGGAAACTCGTTCAGGAATGTGGCAATCTCGGAAATAATATAAATTGTGAGTGACATTAAAACATTTGTATTTGGCATCGAACATGCTTGTAGAATCATGGGTTTGTGGGTAGATGGAAATTCTACCAATTGGATGCTCGCTTTTTTCGAGTGCTTGACATAACTCGTGTTTTGGAGCTTCTACATGAAACACTATAAATCAAGGATGCCTAATGAACATGCTGGCAGTCCACACTATCGACATGACAGTGTAATTGAATAAGCATACAAGAAATATAACGAGAGCAGACGATTATCTAATGTGACCTAAACAAGACTCAGATCCAAGAACGCACTGTAGATTTCCATCTTCAAGAGGAATGAACGGTTGTTTGAGATCCCAACTAATGAATGCAAGAAAACATAAATGGACGGAGAATATGGAGAGAATGGACGATGTCTCTAGCTTAAAAAAATAATGGTGGCTCCTCCGAGCAACGCTGCTCCAAAGATGCCCGTGATCTTCTCTACCTTAGCTGTGGCCGCGGCTCCGCTTTTTGGTGCTGAAGCAACACCTGGGCCTGCTGCGAAGGGGCTAGAGGCCGGAGTCTGAGCAGTATTCGATGCAGACGGTGTTGGGACTGAGCTTGGCGTTTTGGCAATTTCGGAAGGGGCAGAGGCCGGTGGAGATGCTACTGGTGATTCAGTCGTTGCTCCCTGGGGCGTCGCGACAATGGGAGCCTGTGCTGGCGAGGGAGCATTTTCCCCTGCTCGCTTGGGCGTCGCCGCAATGGGAGCCTCTGCCGGTGAGGAAGCCTTTGCTCCTGATGGAGACTTTGCCATTGAGGCTGAGGTCATCAATCCAAAGGCAAAAGACAAGATGAGAATTGCATGGAATCGGGCCATCTTGTTCGCAGGAGGTTGCTTAGTAAGACCTGAATAATAGTTGCTTAGCAAGTCCTGAAGGCCAAGATGTTGCCTGGGGAGATACACGAGGGCCCGGGGGAGGACTTGAATACGATAAAGAAACAATGAAATATATAGGTTCCTCGTCAGTTCAGGTCAAGAAATCCTTGAATAGCAATGTAACAGGCACTGTGGGGTGTGAGCTGGCTTGCCACCGGCTCCCGAGATCTCATCGGACTGTTTGCATCCCTTCACTAGTATTATATATGTATTTGGACCCGCTTTGGAGCCAGATTCAGCTGCATAAAACACGGTCACAGTTCAGTTTAGTTCCATGTAAATCAGCTTGGCCCTTAGGGTAAAATTTCGTACTTGCTTCCAAGATCTTATGGAGAGATTTGTTGTCCAAATAAAGAATTTTTTTGTTTTCCAATGTATATTAGATCTTTGAATTCAGCGCGAAATCCAGACCCAAACCATGGATAGGTTAGTGTCCATGTGCAATTTCCATGATTAAGATGCTCGAGAAATGCTATATTTTGGTCATTAACAGGTTTTTTAACAGAATAATTGGTTTTATGTGTAACAATTGTGTATTAAATTTGGGGATTTGGCATTGAAAAATCTAATTAAATTAATCATTTTTATTAATTAAATTAATAATTTTTATTAATAAATAGAGAAATTCAGCAATATTTTATTTGTTAGATTTTGTGAAATTAAGTAATTGATGTGGTCGTTAGTGTAATTGTTAATTTTGAAATAATTTTTATAAATTGTAAATTATTTAAAATAATCTTCTGGTTAGAAGTTTTGTAGGTATTATAAATGTCTAAACTAAATTACAATTTAAGGATTCAACATCAGTTAGAATCATTAAAAATAATATAAAAATAATAATCTTTTAATAATATTTAAATTAGTTTTATAATAAATATGATTGATTATATTTAAATAATATTATATTTACATTATAATATTATTATAGCGAGAAATATCACGGTTTAGTTAATACCATGAGTATGTAAAACATCTTGGATCAAGATTAGCTAGCTTAATGTCATTTTCTTCTTTTATAATATTGGTTTTATTACCAGCATAGATCCATCTTAAATATGGATGAGAGGGATCGACTTTCTTCAACTGTAATTTTTTTTATGAGCCGATATTATTTAAATGTTTTGTATGGTTACTTATTTATTTTTACTTTTAGATTTCTTATAATTTTTATTTGGGGGAGGAAAATTTCAATTCAATTTTTATGACAGAGGTTACACATCATACTGTGTGTAGAATGAACCTCTCAGCTTAATGAGCCTCTTGGCTTCATAATTAAATTGTCCAATTTAATGTGTCTTTGATTAATTATTATGCGATTCTTTTGTAAATGGAAATTATTTATTTATGGATTTTAGGCATATGTGTTTCATTTCTTTTGAGCTTAGCCTCAGAGTATCCACAACAAAACCATATTTCTGTGAACATTTCAAAACTCAAAAGGGATCCATCATCATGACCAATCTTTAATTATGATAAAAATTACTATCAATTAAATTCAATTCCTAAACAAAAAAATAGATATTATTCTTAATAAATTAATAAT
>APFE031224389.1:1362-16376 GCA_000404065.3 Pinus taeda
AACAATAAGGGGTTACACTAGTAGTATAGGGACCTAACATGCCCCTCTCCTTCAAAAAGTGTTGTCCTCAACACTTGAGTAGTTCTTGATGCTTCTGTATAAATTCTTGTCCTCCCATGTGGAATATTCAACGAGTAAGTTCTTCCACTTGATGAGATACTCTAAAATTGATCTATTTTATAGCTTTCAATTTCTGGGTTCTGTGACTACTTCAGGTTCCAATATAATTTTTCCTTCCTTGGCAAGTTCTCGCAATACTATTTGAACTGGGATCTTTTGTAACTTTTGAATGAGTTACCACTCCTTTGGGAATATGGCTATATATAAGGCCTGATGTTTGGAGGAACACTTAGTGGAATCAAATGAATAGCATGATCATGATCACGAATAGGTAGGAGGCTTTTGGGAGTCTCAAATACCTTGGAATGATTGTCCAAAACATTTTGGAGATTTGGAGAAATACATGATTTCGATGCGAGATCCTCTCGTGAACATAATTGTGCAATTACACCCCGTTGTTCTTTATTTAGAAGCTTTATCATGTTGTTAGAGTTGATTACCTTTCCAGGTTTTCCTTTGATACCCCTCAATTCACCTTCTTTTCCTTCCGAAAAATATTTCAAGAAAAGTTCTTGAAAATTAAAAGCTATTGTACCCAAAGATTGTGGTCATTGGACTCCTAGTAAAACATCAGCACCACCCATTGGAATGGAAGGCATTGGGCTATTCAATACATATTCTCCCATGGATAGCTCGATATTATGGCACTTTCTAGAGCAATTTATGGTTCCTCCACTTGTAACCAACACTTGACACTCCTGTGCTGGATATAGGAAGCAATTCAATTCCTTGGCTATCTTACAATCAATAAAATTATAGGTACTGCTCGAATCAATCAACACTCTTACCTTTTTCTTCTTGATATGTCCTTCTATCTTGATAGTTTGAGGAGTGCTAATTTCTTCCAATGCATTACAAGATATGGTCGGATTGATTTCTTAAGACTTGATGTGATCTTTCAATTCTTGAACATTTTTCTTCTTGATATGTCCTTCTATATTGATAGTTTGAGGAGTGGTAATTCCATCCAATGCATTACAAGATATGGTCGGATTCATTTCTTCTTTCTCAATGTGATATTTCACTTCTTGAACCTTTTTCTTCTTGATATGTCCTTCTATCTTTAGAGTTTTAGGAGTGGTAATTCTTTCCAATCATTTACAAGATATGGTCGGATTCATTTATTCTTCCTCTGGGGTTCGTTCCTGGTGTATATATTGTTCTTTTGACATTTCTTGATCATTTTCTTCCTCCTCTCCAAAATAAATGTAAAATAATTTCTTCTCAGCACACTTATGACCTTTAATGTATTTGTTACCACAATTGTAACAATGCCCTTTTTCTCTTTTTTCTTCCAATTGTTGTGGTGTAACCCTTGTAGGTTGTGGAAGGCTAGGAGAAACAACACTTCAATATTTATAGTTGTGAGGGGAAGACTTCCTTGTTGCCATAATTTTGCTTTCCACTTTGTAGCAAAGCCCTTTTTCTCTTTTTTCTTCCAATTATTGTGGTGTTGCTCTTTGTATTCTCATAATGTGCTATCATTTCCTCCATGAGAATTGACCACGTAACAAGTTTTTTAAGAGAAAAAAGCCCTTTAGACCATAAAAATTGATCTGATTCTAAATATGAAGATGCAATACATACCTTTTGTAATAGTGGTACACCATGTAGATCAAAATATTGCTCCATCTGTAGCATCCAATTTACTGGATCCTTTCCATCAAACTTCCTCATATCGCCTTTTCTTGATTTCAGGAGCTTGATCTTGAAATGATTGTAACTCTAAAAATTTTGATCATCCAGTTATGAAATTAATATATACAATAGCCCTCTGTGTCCTCTTTCTAATGCCACTAGTTTGATCGAATTTAGATTCTTCAAGAAAGAGTTACACACAATATCCTAAGATGACCTGATTATATACCTTTTCAGAAGAGTGAAATTGTATGAAGTGCCACATGTCACTCTTTTGGCCTTAGGATCTGAAAAATATATACAAGATAATACAGTCCGTCCTCTTTTTGTAACTTCTTACAAAATTTCAATCTGATGCACAAAACAAAATTTATGACTATTTTCCCCAGGTCACCTGTTTGGAATGTAATTTAGGAATCTGCAAAAAGACCAACTTCCTCATACCATATCTCCACAAATATTGCACAAAAAGCTCTAAAATTCGGACCTAAGGTTCATTGCGATTTTCTCTCAAATGGGTTTATTTTTCATTTCTGAAACATCGCAGAAAAATATTTATAGTGAAAATTCCACGATGACCTATTTGGAGCAGCGAAACCCTAGAATTTAAAGCTCCGATACCAAATGTTATGAAACCAGCTCACAAAAGATAGAAAACATAGATCAACACCTTAGAATTCAGCCTCTTCGAGGAGGAAAGCTCCTTTACTTTACAAAAATGAACAATTCTTGGACTATACAAATGACAAGACCTCGTTTCTATATATAGGAGTCTAAGGGGTCATAATATAATCAGAGCCGAGATAACAATAATAATGTAATGGCACAATAATAACAATAGTGGGCTTCTATGGGGCACAATAATAACAATATGGGGACTACATGGGCACAACAATATACTAAGGGGGTTGTACTAATAATAATAAGAGGTTACACTAGTAGTATAGGGACCTAACACATGTTCCTCTATGTCATCTCCTTCTGTATCTTCCTCCTCTTGTTTTACTTCCTCTTCACTTAGTGTAGGACTAACATCATAAGTGAGAGCTTTGATGTCATCCTCTGCTAGCATGTCTTTGAAAACTAACCATGTTATAGGGGTTCTGAGGTTTTGGAGGGAATCTTCAATGAGGATACTAATCAACCCATGGTGAGCTAATTATTGGGAATTCCCCTCCTTCACTTTAATGCTTGAGTCTATGAGTGATTGAAGAAAGAAATATGGTATGTTGAGCCTTTGGTGAGGGGGTGTTTCTACTCCAAATCTTAATTCTTCAAGGATCCTGAAATGATAGCCATAGACAACACTATATCTACCCCCACATGAGATGTACTTGATTAGTTGGTAAACTACCTCACTCCATAGATGTGTCAGACTTTCCCTCCTTACTCCATTTTTTTCCTCAGTGGGTTCTTCACCTTCTAAAAATAATTTTCCTTTGGCAACCTAGCTATCTCCTTTGTCTTATTTTCTCCATGGGATTCCTAGGGGAAGTGTGGTGACCCTGCTGATGAGCTCAGGAGTGAGATCTATAGTGAGGCACATTATTACAACAGTGGCATGGAATCTTTTGTGTGGAGTGAGGGAGAGAGAAAGTTCTTGAGCCACCTCATCATCATACCCTCTAAATTTTTCGAAAAACTCCATCCAGTTATGTCTTGTGAAGATTTCAAGCACTTGGGGGTGTTGTTGGATTCTCACAATGTTTGTGGGCTCTCTCCTATTAAACGCTCTTGTCATCTTGTTGGTGAATCTTGAGGAGAAAATGAGAGGGTTGAAACAATTTTTCAAATGTAGGAGAAAAACAAAGTTGACTGTGTATTTAATTCCCTTCACATAGTTGCTAAATTCACTCAAATCTTGGTTAATTTACTTGCAAGGGGGGATGTAATTTTAGAGCCTACCTCTTTAGACTGCTTGTAGTGGCCAAATCTCATGATATCACCTCTCAGCTCTTCTCTGCCAATCTTGTAGGCAGTCTTTGTGTATCCTGTAGATTGTATCCTCTAGGAATTCATGTGCATGCTCCTGTAGGAATTCCTATGTAGTGAATGATGGATCTTTGCTTCCGGTGGGTGGCTTAGGTTATGAGAGCAACTTGAGTGGGGGAGTTTCAAGGAGGTGAAATGCATGAATGCATGGGAATGATGTTTTATTTCATCTTATGGTGATTCAAGGTGAGGTGGTGTGCTGGAAGCAAAGGTACGTTGCCATTTTTGGACCGTTGGTCCCCACTACCACCTCATCATTTCCCACTCCTTGTAATTAGCTCCCACCTCATAGATCCAAAGTTTTGGGCTTGTATGGGCATGACCCAAGTTCAAATGTGATTTATCCAAACAAATCTTGGTACTTTTGGCCCTTTCAGCAACAGTCTGCGGGCCCGAACTAAGGTATCACACGAAGAGATATTTGAGGGTGCTAGAACCAAGTTTCCGCACCCTAGGGATGTCTAATGAGCTTTGGCAGTCTGCGCACGTTGCTACGTGCATATTTTAGTACCTCGCAACCTGTGAGGCTGCCTTCACGCAGCCTTACTCAGGGCGTGATCCATATTACTACCCAAGTCCCTTACTATTAACCTGTTATTATCTGATTACATAACTTATCTGTGTAATTCTAGTGATAATTAGTAGTATATCGAGTATTCATATAAGGCTGCATGATAAACAAAATAGTATAAATGCATAGAAAATCATACAAAACCAAATACATGGTATTTAGAATCAAACTTCTCTTTATTACTCTTCTTCTTTGGTTATAGACTCAACTTCTGCGCACTCAGCTACAGGGGTCCGCACACTCAGCTACGTACTCTACTAGCCCTCTACGCAATTAGCTACAGAGCCTCTTCCTACTACTACGACCCAATACACTTAGACTCTTACCCTATGCTCAAACGATTCATTCTCATTTATCTCCAATTAGCTATCCTTACAACTTAGAACCTCACTCTATTTATACAATCCCATGGTCTACGGATCATGGGTAGGTCGACATGACATTACATTACAATACAATACTAGGTTGGACAACCTTATGACTCAATATACATTTCACGCTCCGTGCCCACAATTCGCGGAGTCTTACCACATATTTGACCAAAACTTTGGCTTTGAGCCCCAAAACATGTTGTTGGGGGATTCCATGCCCAACAGTCCCCCAACACGAACATCATGACTCACCCTCGAGTCACTTTGTTGGCACAGAGTCTCTCCAACTGGTCCTGTTTATTGCTTATCTTTTTTCAGTCTCGGTGTTTGAGGTGATTTCGGGATTTTTGACGTGACCCCAGTATCTTCGGGAACATTGTGTACCATGTGCATCCGCCGGCCTTCAAATCCCAAACCTCTCCTGGTAGTCACCATCTTGTTTGAACTGTATGTGGACTTTCATGAACTTAGGGGCTTGAATATCACTCGGCGCTCAACACTATGTGCTCTAATCAACTGCTCAAATCTCAAGTGAACAAGTGTTGTCTCGTGGCTAGGCCCTGGAGCTTTATAGCGCCTTTTTAATACAAATTCGACCGTTCCCCCAATTCTGGGCCATCAATGCTTTCTTGGTGGCAGATTGTCCCAAATCTTGCCCATAATTCGCATCTTAAATGCCCACTGCCTATTCCATTTGGCCTTAAATTGGACATCTCGTCATGAACAGTGACACCAACGGTCACTTTTGAGCTTATCCACGCAGTAGCGCTTTCCCTCGTGCGCAGTCGCAAACCCTGTGACATCCTGTTACTATCCGCATTTTCTAGAGCGCGCAGCCCCGTGGCAGAATATTTTATAGTCCCACGCTTCCTTTCAACTTCTTGGAGCACTAAGACTGTGTTTCCTACGGCTATTCATGCGGTTGCACCATCTATGCAGGCCTTCATTTCACCCTCCAGTTGTAGTGCACATAAAATCTTCATTTGTCCCTGTGACAGTCGGTGTCATGCACTCTTCTTTACGTAGTGCATCCCCTTGGCTACTGCGTCTGGTGAGATGCGGACCTAGCCATGGCTGGAGACTAACTAATTCTCGGTGATAGTCTTCTAAATTATTCAAATGATTGCACACACCTTGCCTCGCCATACTTGGTATGTTGACAAGAAATGCTCCCTTATTTCATTTTCTAACCTCTTTCCCTCTGCATCCATTAAAATTCCTTTCTTCCTTAAGCATATGTGGTCTGATTCAAGCTCGCGAAGTTTATAGTTTCCCAGTCAAATTACTTTCTAAATCCTTATGTGTTCGACCTCTCGTAATTGTGTGATTTCTTCGTCCTGGGTTACGCGTACTATCACATATGTGGGTGCTATTACATGTGGATTCCTCTTTGCATTCTCTTCAAAAATTATGGTCCCTACTATATTCCACACCTTTGGAATCATTTCCACGGTCAAGGTTTTTCACATGGTCCTATAAGCCCATAGGACCGTTGGTACGCGCAAGTCCCAATCAGTGCGTCTCGCCCAGTGAACCCTGTTCAGTACTTCGCACACTCTATCGAATGCTTCTTCGTGGATAATTGGTAGTGCATGTCACCTTTCTTGTTGTTGTGTTTCGTTCTGATTCTCTATTCTAGGAGAGGTGTGTGCTTTTACAGGTTGTATGGCATATGTTGTACCCATCGGGAAAGGTGGGCACGCTAGTTGTTCCACCCCTAGTGATTGAATCTCATCCTGAGCTGGGGTTCTCCAAATCGTAGGTGCATCATCCTTCCACATCCGCGCCAGTCCTCAAAAATTCCCTGATGCATACCTCACCATCGTGTGGGTGTTGCACGCAGTGCCCACTTCAGAGCATTGAATCGCTACAATTCTGGTACTACGCTTTCAAATTTGTTTAGGAATTCATCCACCACTATCAACCCATCATATTTAGGTAGACCCCTTGCCTCTGTTTTCACGCAGCGCAGTGAACTAACCATCATGTTGCAATTAAGCATTGTTACTTTGTGTAGCCGATTCTACCATCGCTCTATCTCTTCGTCTGAATCTGAAGTGTAGGAGCTTTCGTGCTCCCACAAAATCCTTCCATCTGTAGTTGAATTCACCCAATCCTCTTCTCACATGGTTATCTTGTAAATACAATCAAGATCGTCATCACTATCATCATCGTGCCCTGGTTTAGTGTCTCGCGCTCTTTAGACTAGATCTAGCGGTACTACTACGCGTAGTGACATTTTTCAAAGATCATTTTGCGCTTCTTCATATTTATGACTCCATTCATATCAGTGGCCTAGTCTATCCCTAGTAGTGCAAGGTATGGATTACTTTTGTCGACAATCTCTATCACTTCAAAATTCGCCTGCGTGCTCGCCCCTTTAGTATCTACAGCTAGCCCTTGCATTCTTCCCATGAGCAAGATCTTCTGTTGGTTTCCCATTCATAACTGAATAGGAGACTGGTGAGCACCAGTATTGCCACAATAATGCTGCAACTCCTTGGGCTTCCTACTTTACTTTTATCAGCCCAGTAGTTCGTAACAAACTTGGAAGTGACAATGTTGTATGCACAAGTACTAGCTCTTACTGAAGGTTGTCACTTGGTCAGCTCGCACAAGATCACTAGGAGCTTAAGCCAGCTTCTATGACTTTCCTTAAGAAGCTTTTAACTATGATGAAAGAAAGCTAACTCGACAGAGGCTATTCTATTTGCAGAAAGAGAAGGAAAAGTGAAATATAACGCAAACCCTAGCAAACCCTAATTTACCTACTAACCCTACTTTTGCAGGAAAAGAGATGAAAACTGATGAAATGAGTGCCATTGACTACGGAAAAGGTAAATTTCATTTATTCAAGCTACTTCTGAAAATAAATGAGGAATACATCTTTTTGTGCTTTTGAGTGTTTTTATGTGAAATTATTATGCTTGTGATTTATCTAGATGTGATTGTGCAGAGGTTTGGTGGCGAACGAAGATGGAGTTGGATTTTATAGAAGGTGAGGAAGGTGTGGGGAGGTCCTAAGAAGACCCTAGTACCCTTCTGAAGACTTCCATTGCAATCGAATTTCGAAACACCGCTTACAAGGAGTTCTACAGGAGGCTGCAGGGGATCTACAGGAGGATCTACAGGAGGAGGCCGAGAGCCATTTTTGGAGTTTTGAAGATGGAAAAATGATGGAAAAGGGTAACTGAAGGCTAGATAAAGGTGTTGAGGTGTCTAGAACTTGTCAAGGAAGATCACGAAAGAACATGATGGTTGGATTTGTTCAAATGACAAGAGAGAAGCTTATGGAAAAACGTAGAAATTAGGGCAGATTGGCGAAATATTGAGAATGACTAGGAAAATCTGTGAGAAGTGAGCCGATGCTAGCTGCTTTATGGATGTATGGTTAGCTAAGGTGTCCTACAAGAAATCTACACATCTACTTATGAAAACTAATCAAAGAAAGAACTAACTCTACCATGAAAACAGAACTTTTTCTAGCTTGACCTAATTTCTGACCTACAAACAGAAAATACTGAACAATAACCTTTGAACAGAAAAGCATGTAGAGAGACCTATTGTAAAATCATAGGAAATGATCTAGGAAACTGAATCTGAATTAATATGTCAATCTTTCCAAATCAAGTCATCACACGAGAAGTTGCATGGAAGAGCAAAACTGTCTTTTTGGTGGAAACAGTAGTGCCTTGACCTCAAATCATAGTCCTCGGAAGGTAGAAAGGAGATCATGGCCTACTGTTAGCCTTTTTGAATCTTATTCTATCACTGTAGTAACCTAATTGAGCAACTGAAACACAAAACAATTATGCAAACTATCAAAATCAACCTAATCTAACAAAGTAAAATGAATCTATGTAACAAAAATTAACTCATGAATTGAAGCAAGAAACATATAATTACAAAGCAAGAGGTGTTGGGTGGCTTGGGTTATGCCCTAACCCAAGAGCTTCATCCCTCTGAAAGAGATCAGTGCTGGCTCAAAAATTGTTTCATCTTCATTATCAAAAATAATAGTCACATTACATAAACTGTTCTCAAAAAGGAACTCGAAAATAAGCTAAGCAAGTGTTGCACAAAATTGTGAAAAATTTACTAATGACTCGATAACCTACTGAGGCTTTAAGCCCCCTTATTTATACAAATGGAGTCCTCCAATACTCCTCCTAAAATCAAGGAGATCGGCTTCTCGGAACTGGAGATAAATAGCAGTTCTTATTGACTTTCTTGGCTTCCCCTTTTTATGCATCAATGTGGATTTGTGCTCTGAGTTGTTGATGGAGGATTCGCGGAAAGGGGTCATAAATGAAGGAGACACCCCCCTACAAATCCTCTTCCTTATTTTCCTCAAGTATTTGTTGCCATTTGCTCATAAATCCCTTGACTTTGTCCAAAATTAACCGAAAAAATTGCATCAGGCAGACATTAGACTACATGGAAAAACGACTAACCCAATTCACTCTATTAGCATAAATATATTCTAAAAAATGAAATAAACTAATAAGAATGGTGGATTAATTTGAATTAAGAGGCAAAATGAGCCCATATAATTACCCATTTCTATGGTTCATCATCACCCCCCTACTGAATGGGTTGCTCATCCTCTGAGCAACTAGTCTAACTCTTCATCCTTGATGGCTCTGATAGATTCCCTGACATCCCATGCCTCTGATGTGATATCTTCCTCTGATGTGATATCTTCCTCCTCTTTTACTCCTTCCAGCAATCCCAGCAGTAGTGGCAGACTGAATTTCAGGCCAATCCAATTGGCCTTCAAGCTTTGCATAGAGTGCTTATACAGTGGCACTCTCCTCATGGCTTCCCTCATCCTGTTTGGGGAGTGATACTCCATGATCCTTAGGCTCTGTGGCAATTTATTCCACCTTCTCATGCAGGCATGAATGCAGTCATCTCCAAACAATCTCTCCATGTCCTCAAAATGTGCAATAGCTTGGGCTTGCCTATCAACATAGTCTGGGACAACTTGAGGATTAGCTGCAAGGTGTTGGTGGGCATAGATGAGAGCCATGGGTTCTGCTGGTTCTTCTCTAATCATCAGGGGTTCATTCAGCTCTTTTTCCATCATTTTTTGGATCTTTACTGCCCTTTTCTCTTCATGGCTCATCCAAGATGCCATGGCCATTAGCTGCAAGTCTCCCAACACAACATTGGGATCCCATAGGTTCATATCAGTAAGGGCCAGGTTATGCAAGTAAAAATTTGCTTTCTTCGCTTTGTCCTCAGCTAAACTGTGATCACACAGATGCATGAATTTGCTATAATCCTGAAAAGGTATTGTGCCCCTCTAGGCCAGTGTCTTGATCTGAAATTGGAGCCATTGATCCTTGAGGTACACTACATATGATTTGGTTGGCTTCCTGCACTGTAATGCCTCCATAGCCCAGCTGGCCATGTAGGCTAATTCGGCTTCCTTTTCCTGTAGCTACCTTCTCAAGATCAACACCACATTCTCTACCTAGGATTCCCTTTCATGTTGTTGTCTTATTAATGTCTCACTGTCTGCCTGGGGTTCCTCTTCCTGTTGCTGTTTTTTTAATATTGACAGTTCATTTCCTCCTTGAGGTTCCCTTTCTTGTAGCTGCTTCTTTAACATTTAATTTTCTGCCACTAATTGAGATCTTCTGATGCTTTTTGTATGCCTGACCATGCTCAATTCTTTTCCCATTTCCCTCAATTTTTTTTCCATGTGCCCAATGTATTCCACCCCTTGTGATTTTTCAATCTACATCCATGTATGGGTCCTTACTCCTTCCTTTTCCAGCTCAAAGAAAAGAGGGACTTTGTGGGATAATTTCCCCCCTTCCAGGAGGTTTTAGTAAGAGCCTGAGTTAGGCTAAGGTCCAGGCTCTGGTATCTCTTTTGCCTTGTCTTCCTCTTTGGTCTATTCTGCTACCTTCTTTTCAAGGTTTTCAATCTCTTATAACTTTGCCAATGTCTCCTATAGAGATGTTTGCGCCTCCAGTAGGACTGTTTTAGAGTCCATTAGTTTGATCCTTTCTTTCCAAGTAGAGGTCTTAGGACTTCCTCTTTCGTAAGTGATGGGGGTCTTGGAGGGAGATTCTTCCTTTGTTGCAGTAGGGACATCCTCAATGATGATGGGCTCCTTTGAAGGTGGTTGAGGCTTCCCCATATTTATTCTGGTGCTCTTTCGAGCCTTGAAGTACATAGATGTTTGTCTCTTCCTTTTTCTGTTGGGCTTGGTTGGAGTGCTAAGTGCAACAAGAACAGATGTTGCCTCTCTTGCTAGTGTCTCAGGGGACACTTCTTCTTGCTTTGCTTCTTCTTCTTCATCTGTTGTTTTTCCTGTTTCTATTGATTTTGTTTTTGTTGTCTCTGGTTCTGTTTTCTCCCCTGCTTGTTCAGTTTCTGCCTTTCCTGTGGCAACCTTTTTCTGCATTGCCTTAGGCTGCTTCCTTTTAGTTCTTGGTCTCTTATTTTTCTCTATTGTGGCTTTCCCCTTTTCTGCTTTTGATTCTTTCTTCTTCTCTACTTTAGGCTCATCTTTGGTGGTGTTATGTTTCTCCTCTCCTATCTGGTTTCCTTCTTCTTTCGTGCGGGGTTCCTCTTCTTCCAATTGAGTGTTTTGTTCTTCTTCATGGATTTCCTTCTCAGCTTCCCCCATTTGTTCCTCCTCTTCACTTCCAAATGGACTAAGGTCATCAGTGAGAGTTTTTATATCATCCTCTTTAGTCATGTTCATGAAAATATCCAAGGCTATGGGGATTGTGTAAGTGTGGAGGGCATCCTCCATCGGCTATTTAATTAGCTTATGGTGAGCCAATTGGTCTAGAACCCCTGCCTTCAATTTGGTGCTAGATTATATTAAGGACTGGAGGAGGAAATATGGAATACTGAGTTTTCTAGATGCAGGAAGGTCCATGCCATATCTTAGTTCCTGTAATAGTCTGAAATGATACCCATAGACTATGTTGTATCTTCCCTCACAGGATATATATTTCATGATCTGACAATGACATCACCCATGGATAAGGTATACTTGTCCTCTTAATGCCATTCTTATCCTCCACAAGATGTTCATTAGGCTAGAAAAAGGTCTTTTTGACCACTTGACCCAGTGGTTTTTCTTAGTTGCTCTAGGGTAGCCCAAGTGGAAGACCGGTGACCCTATGGATAAATTGCGGTGTGAGTTCTATGGTTAGACCCTTAAAACTGACAGCAGCATGGGTTTTTGAGTGAGGTTTTAAAGACAATAAAAATTCCTCTATGACTTCCTCATCATACCCATGAAATTTTTCAAATAAAGGCATCCAATTTGCCTTGGTAAAGAGGGCTACCACTTCTGGATGTTCATGTAGCTTAGTTGAATTTAGAGGCTCCTTCCTCATAAAACCCCCTGTCATGATGTTCAGAGACTACTGAAATATCTCAAGTGGGGAGGAAGGCAATAAATTTCAAACCCGAAAACAGAGGAACAGCTGAGGTTTTCTTTCTGGAACCAGAGAGAGAATTTTTCATGTTCTTCCTTGTTAACAAAAACCAATTGCAACTTTCCTTCCCTTCAAACTTTGTTCTTAAACTTAATTTACTTCTCGGTCTATTTGAGGGAAATAATATCTTAAAAAACAAAGAGATACAGGACAGTGTTTTTTCACAAAATAAACAGACTACCCAATGCAAGTTCACTTTTTTTTTTTATTTTACAGGCTTAATTCTCTAGAGTTGCATCATCTCTTTACAGAGGAGAATACCATGGGGGGAGAGAGACAGTATTTCAATGCAAAAAGTAAATGGAGAACTGTATATATTTTTAAAAAAACACAAGCAGACTCTGTTCTCACTTTTCCCTTCTTTTCAACTTAATACTCCGCTTCGAATCCCACCACCTTTTGAATATATATGCAAATGAAAAGTGGATTTTATTAAGACTACCTTTTTCAGCCCGACTTTGTCCTAAAATCCTAAATTTTCCTCTGTGATGCTGCTCACTAGCCCTCCTATAGAAAGGCTCCTATAGGACTATGTTTTCGCTCCTGTAGAGTCTGATAATGCTCCTATAGAGCCCGATAAGAGGAAGGATTGTGAAATTTATAGAAAGGGACTGTTTCGATGCTCTAGAGGTGGTAGGTAGGTTGCTACAACCGAGAGCTTGTTGATACAAATGAAAATAAAGGTGGTGGAGGTGGTCGATTGTAGCGTACTTAAGCTTACAGGAGTGTTCTGTGGTGATGAGGTGAGGTGGCAGGAAGGGTATGTTACCCTCATCCTGACCATTGGTCCCTACTTCAGTGTCATGATGAAGCCTTTATGCCTCCTGCCATAATTATTTCAATCATTCCTGTTGATGCTGCCACTACCTGTTTTGAGATTTACTCGAGCGGACTGATCACATGTGCTGATTGCACCCACTGAGTGTTGTTTGAAATGGATGAGGCATTGTTTGAAATAGACGAGGTGTGTTGTTTGAACTGGACGAGGGTGTTGTTTGAAATGGATAAGGGTGGCCAATTAGCTAGCCACCGATCTCATTTAATCGCAACCATCTCACTTGTCCATGCAGATTTTAAATTATACTCATGCAACAGAGGAACGGGTTTAGTCACTTACCTGTTAGTCACTACCGTTTTGTTACATGCTCAGACTTTGGCGTTCTATTCATGGATTGTTGTTGCTGGCACCCGTGGCTTCTAAATTGGTGACTTGGCTACTCCTACTGGTGATCTTCAATCAAGACCAGTTCCTTGCGTGTTTTATCATGTGTGGTTGCACTCACCCTGCCTCTGAAGCTCGATTTTTAAGGGGATCAGCTGCTACAGGAATCTTGCAGGATTTCATGTAACTGCTTCTCCCTCTAAAAATTTTGGTTGAGGCTTGAGCTGGGATTGGAGAGGTAGCTGAGGAACGTTTTGTCAATTAAGGAAAAGCAACCGGTATGCACTAGGTAAGAGATAATCTAAGAGTGCTTCTTGTTTATTCTTCATTTTTTTTAAAACAAAAGAAACATGATTTCTGTGTTTTTTGTACAGGGAAGAAAGAAGTGAGTGGAAATGCAGTGGTGCAAGTATGGAATGGAGAGTTAGGAGGATTAATGGTGGTAGGGGGCTCCACAGGTCTTTTGGACAAGTTTCTATCCCTTTGATCCTTTTCTTGACTAGATTTCGAGCTTTCTGTGGTTTCTATAGGAGCCTCCTATAGAATGCACAGAGCCTCCAGTAGGATGCATAATTTCGAGAACAGGTGAGACCAAGGACTGGGAAAAGACAATAGTGATGGAGAAATGGTCTATCAGAGGTGTATTTGGCTCAGCCATGTCCCTTTTTCTTCTGTGGCCCTCCTCCAATCTGCAATGCATACAAAAGAAGTTAATTTTTTGTTCCTATATTTTTCTCTTCTTTTTCTCTATTTTTTCCTTTTCCCCTTTTTCTTTATGAGACAGTTGGGGTGCCTCTAGGAGGTTTTCACCCTCACTGCCTACCCTGGGTGCCTCCAAGGGGAGGTTTTCACCCAAGGATCTTTTATTCTCCTCATTTTTTTTTTAGGGTGTGGGTGGAGTGGAGGCAAAGACTTTCTCCACTACCAACACTATTTTACTCAGATTCTCAATGAATTCTTGCTTGGAGAGGGGCTTCCTGTAGATTTTCAACCTATGCCCATTGACAACCATGGGGATGGCTTCTTCATTGATGTTCCTGATTAGAACTGAACCATTCTCATTGGAGCTTTCTACTATGTACAGTCCCAGCAATCTTGTCCTCGGTTTGCCCTTGAAATCCTTATACCTTGAATCATACAGCAACGCCCAATATCCTTCCTAGAATTGTTTCTCTTTGAGGTGTTTGTCATGCCATATTTCCCTTTGAAGCTTGACTACCTCTGAGTGGACAAGGGCCTACAATCTATGTTCATCCAATCCATTTAGCTAAAGTAGCCTTTCCTTTTGTGCATGGTTGAGATCTAGGTCCAACTGAGCTGCCATCCTTAGTGTGTTATATTCAAATTCCACTGACAGCAAAGCGTTCTTCCCATAGACCAGCTCATAGGGTGTCAACCATATGGTAGTCTTCCAGGTGATGTTATAGGCCCAGGTGGCCTCAACCAATCAATCTTCCCAATATTTTCTGTTGCTGCTCACTACCTTGGTCAAAATCCCTTCCAAAGCTCGGTTAGTGATTTCCACCTGTCCATTTTCTTGTGGGTGGTAAGGGGTGGAAGTTTTGTGCTTAATTTTGTGATATGTGAGTAGGTCTTCAATCAGGATAGAGGTAAACTGACTCCCTTGATTTGTGACTAATTCTCTTGGATATCCAAATTTGTAGAATATATTCTCCCTCAAAAACTCA
>APFE031224389.1:19533-62054 GCA_000404065.3 Pinus taeda
TTTCAATTCTCCCAGAAGTTGAGTTTCTTCTGGGGTCAGTTGTGTTGTTCCTAATAATCTCTCAAGAAAGGGTGGAGTGGCTTTTGGTTCACTTTCCTCTTTTTTTTCCTCATCCTCCTTAAGGGGAAGCTGGTTATCTGGGACACCCTTCCCAGATCGTAGGTTAATCTCCTGAATCTCCACAACATAAGTCGGGCATGATGTGTCCCCACTATCTATTTGTTGGGCCTGTCTGTTATTAGGGTTCGGATTCGATTGAGTAGGTATCTGGGGTTGCCTTGGTGGATCAGGAGGCAATGGTTGTGGTTGAGCAAGTGGTGGAGGGAAAAGAGTGGGAGGAGAGTTGTACTCGGGCCTCCACCCCTGATGAGGTGCATTCCACTGAGGCTGTAGCTAAGCATAAGAGTGAAATGAATGAGTTGTCGGTTGAGCATGGTATTAAGATGGATATGACCAAGGAGGGGGTGTGGACCAAGAAGGATGAGTAGGGGGACCCCAAGAAGGCATGGAAGTGGCTTGATTGGGGTTGTAATATGTTTGGGATATCCCTTACATTCCCTTCTGGTACAGTTTGGGCCCATGTGGCCTCCTTTGGTTCATGAAATAGAGTGGTTCAATGGCTCCTTTGTCCCTCAGGTATGCAGCTTGAAGTCCGGGAAAGGAAGGGAACTGATTCGTAGAATGGTCTTCTTCACATACTGAACACGCTTCTATAGAGTTCAATCGACATTCGTTCCTAGGATGCCTTCTAGTGCACCTAGGACAAAAAATGGCCAAAGCCCTCTCTGCTTCCTCTTGTTTTCTTTTAATATGCAAGGTATCGATTTGCATGGCAAGATTCTACATCATCTTACACTTGAAATATTCCAGGAGATTTCCAAATTCACCTCTAAGGGATGAACTGGATGAGGATGTACTGGCTAAAGGTTGACTTCCCCTACCTCTCTTTTTGGCTGCCCTATAATGGTTTCTACACACAGACTTTATGTCTTCATAATATAGTTGATAGATGTCCCTCCCAGCCAACAAATGGAGGGTATCTAGAAGGTCTTCAGGGACTGATTCGGGGTCAAGTGTGCACCTAGCCGTTTTATAACTGAGTTGAAACCTCTCTTCATAATCTTCCAAGAATTCATCTCTTCCCATGGTCATTCGGAATATTTCTTCCTTGCTATCCTTTGACCTACAGTAGTATTGGTATTTGCTATTAAAGGCTTGTTGCATCTAAGCCCATGTTGTGATGTTGTTGCCAGGTAACCCCATGAACCAGCACAGTACTGCATCCTTGAGGGTAGAAGGAAACAGTTGCAACTTCTGCTCATCTTCTGCATAGTCATAGGTTCGACAGATAACAGCAAATTCAAACAAGAAGGTATCAGGATCTTCGGTAGTCAACCCATGGAATTGAGATAAGGTTGAAGGACTTATGTTCTTCATTTTAGTGTCCCCATTGGTCTCTCGGATAGGAAAGGTACCCTCTACTCTTTCCCCATTCCCTCTAACATTTTTTTTTTCATCCATGGTCTCAGGAGGGATGGTTTCTTGCTCTTCTTCTGCTATAGGATCTTCGTATATCTCTGGTGGTTCACCTACTATTTCTTTTGGATCACTGCCACCGAAGAAGAGAGAAGGGTGACTTTGTGATGCGGTGGGGGTGTTTGGTAGGAATTTTCCTGAATTATCTCTGTTCCTACGAAGCATGAAAGGAAATTTCTTTTTGGGTGATTTTTGTTTTTTTTTTTCTGCTTCCACCCACAAAACTGAAATGGATTGAACAACAAATTGCAACTAACTGAAATGAACTTGGTGAAATGAAATTACAGAATCGAAATGAAAGCAAGGAAATGACTAATCTACTTTGCTGGAATGGAAAATGCAGAATTGAAATGAAAGCGAGGAAATGACTAATCTACTCTTGCAGAAATGGAAATTGCAGAATTAAAATGAAAGCAGGAAATGCCTAATCTACTTTGCTGGAATGGAAATTACAGAATTGAAATGAAAGCAGCAAATGCCTAATCTACTTTTGCATAATTGAAATTGCAGAATTGAAATGAAACAATTACTCTACTTTTGCTTAAATAAACTACTTAGCAGAATGTTGCAATAGAAAATAGAAGAAAAGAAGTAATCACAAAATACTCTGACGTGTCCCCGGCAACGGCGCCAAAAAGTGGTGAGCACCAGTATTGTAGAAATAATGCTGCAACTCCTGGGGCTTCCTACTTTACTTTTATCAACCCGGTAGTTTGTAACAAACTTGGAAGCGACGGTGCTGTATGCACAAATACTAGCTCTTACTGCAGGTTGCCACTTGGTCAGCCGACGCAAGATCACTAGGAGCTTAAGCCAACATTTATGAGTTTCCAAAAGAATCCTTTAAATGTGATGAAATAAAGCTAACTCGACAGAGTCTATTCTATTTGTAGAAAGAGAAGGAAAATTGAAATGTAACGCAAACCCCGGAAAACCCTATTTTGCCTACTAACCCAATTTTTGCAGGAAAAGAGATGAAAACTGATGAAATGAGTGCCATTGACTACTAAAAAGGTAAATTGCATTCATTCAAGCTACTTCTAAAAATAAATGAGAAGAAAACACCTTTTTGTGCTTTTGAGTGTTTTTATGTGAAATTATTATGCTTGTGATTTATCTGGTTGTGATTATGCAGAGGTTTGGTGGCGAAGGAAGATGGATTTGGCCTTTATAGAAGGTGAGGAAGGTGTGGAGAGGTCCTAAGAAGCCCCTAGTACCCTTCTGAAGACTTTCATTGCAATCGGATTTCGAAAAACCGCTTATAGGGAGTTCTACAAGAGGCTACAGGGGATCTACAAGAGGATGCCGAGAGCTAGTTTTTGAGTTTTGAAGGTGGAAAAACGATGGAAAAGGGTAACTAAAGACTATAAGAAGGTGTTCATGTGTCTAGAACTTGTCAAGGAGATCAAGAAAGAGCATGATGGTTGGATTTGTTCAAATGGCAAGAGGGCAGCTTATGGAAAAACGCAGAAATTAGGGCAGATTGGCGAAACATTTTGAATGACTAGGGAAATCTATGAGAAGTGAGCTAGTGCTGGCTGCTTTAGGGATGTATGGTGAGCTGAGGTATCCTAAAAGAGATCTGCACATCTCTTACAAAAACTGATCAAAGAAAGGACTAACTCTACCATGAAAACAGAACTTTTTCGAGCTTGACCTAATTTCTGACGTACAAAAAGAAAATGTTGAACAGTAACCTTTGAATAGAAAAGCATGTATAGAGATATATTGTAAAATCACAGGAAATGATCTAGGCAACTGAATCTGAATCAATATGTCAATCTTTCCAAATCAAGTCATCACACGAGAAGTTGCATGGAAGAGCAAAACTATGTTTTTGGTGGTAGCAATAGTGCCTTGACCTCAAATCATAGTCCCCGGAAGGGATAAAGGAGATCAGGAGCTGTTGTTTGCCTTTTTGAATCTTACTCCATCAGTGCAGTAACCTACTTGAGCAACTGAAACACAAAACAGTTATACAAACCATCAAAAGCAACCTAATCTAACAAAATAAAATGAATCTATGTAACATAAATTAACTTATGAACTGAAGCAGCAAACATATAAGTACAAAGCAAGAGGTGTTGGGTGGCTTGGGTTATGCCCTAACCCAAGAGCTTCAGCCCTCTGAAAGAGATCAGTGCTAGCTCAAAAATTGTTTCATTTTCATTATCAAAAATAATAATCACATTACATAAATTGTTCTCAAAAAGGAACTCGAAAATAAGCTAAGCAAGTGCTACACAAAAGTGCGAAAATTCTAAGCCCCCTTATTTATACAAATGGAGTCCTCCAATAGTCCTCCTAAAACCAAATAGCTCGGCTTCCAAGAACTGGAGATAAATAGCAGTCCTTCTTGACTTGCTCGACTGCCCCTTTTGATGCATCAATGTGGATTTATGCTCCAAGTTGATGATGGAGGATTCAAGGAAAGGGGTCATAAATGAAGAAGACACCCCCTACAAATCCTCTTCCCTATTTTCATCTAGTATTTGTTGCCATTTTCTCATAAATCCCTTGACTTTGTCCAAAATTGACCAAAAAATCTACATAAGGCACACATTAGACTACATGGCAAAATAACTAACCCAATTCACTCTATTAGCATAAATATATCTAAAAACATGAAATAAAATAATGCGAATGGTGGATTAAGTCGAATTAAGAGGCAAAATGAGCCCATATAATTACCCATTTCTGGGGCTCATCAAAGACCACTGTAGCGCGGGTCTGCCCATGCGTTCCCTTGTTTGTTTTGGCAGTACATTCGCGTCCAATCCAAGATCCAGGATTACCTTTTATATTTCTGGTGCCCCAATTTGCACAATCAACCTCACTTCCCTTCCTATGCACAATGCATGCTTTCCAAGTTTCCGGACCATGCGCGGTTCTCCTGACCCCGCGCACCAAGTGATAAGTTCCTGTAGGAATTTTACTGTCACGTAGCAGTTTCATGCATGTCCCCAGAAAGGTAATGAGCATTGAAGGATCCATCCCTGGTTCTAGATTATCCTTACTACCTAAAGTGGAGGCCTCTGTGAAGCTTTTCTTAGCTTCCATGAATGTCTCCTTCAAGCATTCTAAATCAAATTCAGGTTCCTTTGTAGGAGCCTTGTGAACCCACGCACTTTCTTCTGACTACTTACCTTTATCATCGCCAGTGGTCATACTGCTCCTGAGCATCATGTTTAAATTTGACTCTTCTTCGCTCAGCTCAGACCTCATCATCTCCAAATTCTAAGTTGGAGGGGGCGGAAGTACCCCTTTTTCACGCAGTCTCGCTATCAATGTAGGGCAGTCTTTTGCCTCATGATCAAACTAAGTAAAGTACAAACATGATGTCCTTGTCGGGTTTGTACAATCGCGGGCATAGTGTCCTAGCCCTCTGCAATTGTAAAAAATTAGCTTTCCACGATCCCTTCCTCGTCCCATTCCACCTCGACTTCAACCGCGCCCCTAAAATCCAGCATGCGCCATTCCTGCATTTGAGTAGAAGGCTCATGTTTCGGTCTACACCCTGTAGGCAGGAGTCCAACCATCATTAGTTCATAGCTTCTGCAGGTGTTTTCATCATGGCCTACCGACCTGTAGAAATTACAAAACAATTGTTGGGATGTCTGTGTGTACTTCTGCAATAGATGACAAGTATCGTAGTGGGTTTTCCTCCTATCTAACAGATCGAACACCATAATGCAGGCATTGCGCTTGGTCCTGCCTGTGCCTCAAGTCTTAACGGCATCGACCCTCCTCCTTTCAAGTAATTCGCGAACATTGGACAGTGGTCCTTGTCATGCCCCTGGCCTTTGCATTTTATGCACCATACCTCCTCGTGCACCTCTAGCCGAGGTGTCCTGTCATGTTTCAAACTCTGCATCTGCAGACACATATTTTGCATTTGTGTGTGGCTTTGTTGGACTCCCAGACCAAGGTCTTGTATAAGGGTCTCATGCAATATCATTGCCATCTCCAAAGCTTCGGCCTAGGTAGAAAGATTTTGTTGTGACAGCGTCTTCCTTAAGTATGGTGTTAATGATGCTACAAACCATGTGCAGTGTTGTCCATCCATCAACGTCATGTTGGATTCACAAATCATACCCTTTAGTATTTGGTCCAGATCCTAGGGGGTCTCACCCAGGAGTATCATGATCTCTTTAAACCTGATGATTGATTATGTTTCCGACCTTGTCCTACTAAATTCTCTGTTTAGCGCGGTCTAGATTTTTGCAATTCCTGCGTTTGGATGGTGATTATAATGCTTGATGTACCATGTTAATGCATGATGCTACATTGCACTCACCAGCATAGCCTTTTTTATCTTGTCATCCATGACTCCTTGTGCTTCCCATACCACTCTTACCACGAAGTAGAATTGGTCTGAATCTTCATTCCCTACTCCTCTGAATACCGGTAGTTTGATCGCACTCACCATACTTAATTGTGATGGTAGCGGAGGTGGGGTGGGTGGAGATGGAGGTGAGGAGGGTGAGACGAAAAGTGGTGTAAGTGGAGGTGGTAAGCGTGGAATTTGCTACCTTATCAGACTGACTATGCTTCTTGGAGAAACTTTCGAGAGCTCTTCCTCGCTTTCCCGCAAGGCGGAAATTAAGGGACTGGTTTCTAATTCTTTACTACTTCCTCTTCTATAGATCTTCCCACTTCGCGTAGCCCCAAACATTAATTTATTCACATAACCCACTTTTCACACAATAGCATCTTAATCCAAGTGTTCAAAGATTTGATATACTTACCTCGCGTCCCCTTGAGGAAATGTCGCTCCGCCTCATTGTAGTTGACGGTCGTATCTACTGCGAACTCAGTGATAAATCCTCCTATAATTTGGTCAAGCCAATGATCCACATCTTGTGCGATCTTATCTCCTGGCGCTTCTATTATGCGCACTTATTCAGGAGTCCACACGATTGATTTGTCAATCATACACCTTCCCTGACTATCTGCTAGCTACATGATCCACTCATACAACTCAGAAGGAAAGGATGCAAAGAAAATTTTGTGGATTTCTGTATACAAGTAGTGCTTCAACCATTGTTCCTTAGATACTCAAGGATTTTTATATTCCTGTGTTGAGAACTCGTGAATCTTCTTGTCCAACCACCCTTCAATTTATTTCTTTGTTGGATTCCAGTGGCACGACATCAGACATCCCTTATGCAGATCCCGGTCCCAGCAACAGAACCATGTGTTGGCTTGTATGGGCTTGACCCAGGTTTAGAGGTGATTTAGCCAAACAAATCTCGGTACTACTAGCCCTTTCGGCAACAGTCCGAAGAGCGTGGACTAAGTTCTCACCCGAAGTAGTATGGGAAGGTGCTAGAACTAGGTTTCTACACCCTAGGGATCTCTGATGAGCTCTGGTGATTTGCGCACGTTGCAACACGCATATGTTAATCCCTCGCAACCTGTGAGGTTGCCTTTGCGTAGCCCTACTCGGGGCACAATCCATATTACTACTCAAGTCCCTTACTATTAACCTATTATTATCTGAGTACTTAACTTATCTGTGTAAGTCTAATGATAATTAGCAGTATATCCAGTATTCATATAAGTGCGCGCAATAAACAAAATAGTATAAATTCATAGAAAATCATACAAAACTAGATACACAGTATTTAGAATCAAACTTCTATTTCTTACTCTTCTTCTTGGGTTACAGACTAACCTTGGCCCTACGCACTCAGCTGCAGGGGTCCACACACTCAGCTACGGACTCTACTAGGCCTCTGTGCACTCAGCTACAGAGCCAATTCCTACTATTATGACCTAATACACTTAGACTCTTACTCTATTATCGAACCATTCATACTCATTTATCTCCAATTAGATATCCTTACAACATAGAGCCTCACTCTATTTATACAACCCCATGGTCCATGGACCATGGGTAGGCCGACATAACATTACATTACATTACAATACTTAGCACGGACAACCCTATGAATCAGTATACATTTCATGCTCCACGCCCGTAATTCGCGGAGTCTTACCACATATTTGACCAAAACTTGGGCTTTGAGCCCCAAAACATGTTGTGGGGGGATTCCATGCCCAACAATAGTTTAAATTATTTTTATCCTTCTCTTTTGTCTTTGAGTTGACTGCAGCCACATGTGAGAGGACACCCAGTTGTGCATGTGTTGACTGAATGAAGCTGGCCAAGTTAACTGGCCACCTTTTCACTTATAAACCAACTATCTCGTAACCCTTACAATTTTTGACTACATGAAGCAAATGTTCAGGTAAACAGCACTCGAACTCCACATGAAATTTCATATGGTAAGACTCCTACTGTAAAATACTTTAAATTTTTTCAAATCAAATGTTATATCAAAAGGACTAACGAAAAACTTGGTAAGTTTGAGCCCAGAGCAGATGAAGGTATTCTTTTTGGTTACTCTTCTCAAAGTAAAGGATATAAATGTTATAACAAAATACTTGGGAAAATTGTTGAAAGTATTGATGTTGTAGTTGATGAAGCATGCAAAAATCCAAAACAACTAAAAACCGAAGAATATGACAATGAAGAAGATGGGGATTATTTTCCCACATCAAATCACAATGATTCTAAAGAAGAAACCAATGAGCACCAGAAGAAGAGATAACGGTAGAAGAAAAGACTCCGTCCAGGTATGTTTAGAAAAATCATCTAGAAACTCAAATTTTAAGAGAAAGAGAGGCAGGTGTACAGACAAGAAGAACTATTACAGAAACCTCAAGCTATCTAGCATTACTATCCTCCACCGAACCTCAAAATGTAAATGAAGCATGCAAAGATGAATGTTGGGTCAAGGCCATGAATGAAGTACTTGAGCAAATTGAAAAGAATAATACTTGGGAATTAGTTCCTAGAGCTCATGATAAAAATATCATAGGAACTAAATGGATATTCAAAAACACGTAGAATGAAAATGGAGAAGTTATTAGAAACAAAGCTAGACTTGTTTGTAAAGGATATGCTCAACAATAAGGTATAGATTTTGAAGAAACTTTTGCACTTGTTGCAAGACTTGAAGCCATAAGGAAGTTTCTTGCTCTGTCTAGCTTTCATAAATTCAAAGTATACCAAATGGATGTAAAATCCACCTTCCTTAATGGAGACTTAGAAGAGGAAGTCTATATTGAACAACCAGAAGGATTCATTCTTGGAAATGATGCAAAACTTGCATGAAAACTCAGAAAGGCTCTCTATGGTCTAAAACAGGCTCCAAGGGCCTGGTATTACTGCCTTGACAAATATCTCCACCAACATGGTTTTTCAAAAGGGTCAGCAGATAGAAATCTATATACAAAGATTGACACTGATAAATTGTAATAATTGTTGTTTATGTTGATGATATCATTTTTGGTAGTAATGAAGAATCCATGAGTCAGAATTTTTCTTCGGTAATGCAACAAGAATTTGAAATGTCCTTGCTTAGTGAGCTTACCTATTTTCTTGGTCTACAAGTTCATCAAAATAAAGATGGTATTTTTCTTTCACAGACCAAATATCTCAAATAGATCTTGAAAATGTACGACATGGAAGATTCTAAACCTATATGTACCCCAATGGTAACAGGATGGAGTCTCAGCTCAAATGATGAATCAGCAGTAGTACATCAACCAACTTACAGATCCATGATTGGCAATCTGCTTTATCTAACAGGTACCCAACCTGACATCATGCATGCAGTAGGAATAGTTGGAAGATTCCAAGCAAATCCAAAGGAATCACACCTTCATGCAGTCAAAAGGATTTTCAAATATCTTCAAGGAAGACAGAAATTTGGTTTATGGTATCCTAGAGATATAGATATTACTCTTCATGCATATACAGATGCAGATTGGGATGGAAGTGTTGATGATAGAAAAATCACTAGTGGTGGTGCATTCTATATGGGTTCCAGGTTAGTGTCTTGGTTAAGAAAGAAACAAAGTTCAATTATGTTATCTACAGCTAAAGTAGAATATGTGGTTGTTGCATCTTGCTGCACACAACTACTTTGGATGATGCAAACATTGCAAGACATTCAGATCACATGTACTCCACCCATCTCCATTCTATGTGATAATACAAGTGCCATCAATATTTCAAAGAATCCAATCATGCACTCCAAGACCAAGCACATACCCATCAAATACCATTTTCAATGTGAGCAAGTGCTTGAACAAAAGGTCAAATTAGAATATGTTCCCTCCAAAGAACAGGTTACTGATATATTCACTAAACCACTACCCAGAGAAACATTTGAATTTCTGAGACAAAAGCTGGCAGTAGTTGTTGCATCATCCTGCTGTTAAATCAAACTTTTCAAGTGCATTCGCATACACAAGCGGGTTTTGGTCGGTTAAGTAGCGTATATGTTTTTTCAGACAATAAAAATAGTGGGGCGGGCTCTGATATGGGTGCTCTAACTGATATTGATGATTAATATGCTCTATTCATTAATTTTATCTTACTAACAAAGATGCCTTGATCTTTAACAGATTAAGAATGCACAGGTAGCACCTCTTCAGGGGGAGCATTAGCCTTCACGTACTTTCATCTTTGTTTTATCATTGTGGTTGCTGAGTCTAGCTATGGCTTCAGATATTTATACCATTTGTTGCTCAAGTAATGTAAAAGTCTAGGGTGTGATATGTCTTCTCATACATTTGAATGTGTCATCTTGGAAAAATGATGTAATTTATATCCCCACTTTACATGGGATGGATGATGTAATATTTTTTGTTTTTGTCATGTATAAACAATTGGTATATCCCCACTTGGTTGGGTGGATGAGTCAAATTTGGTATATCCCCACTTGGTTGGGAGATGGATGTATGTATGATACATTGGTGATAGGAAGTTCATCCTCACAGTTGAGTTATAGAATCATTCTTTAAGAAAAAAAAATTGCAAACTTTGCTTGTGCTCAGGGGGAGCATGGACTCAATCATGGGAGCTCAATCAGTACATTTCAGCATATCAGAGAATTCAACATGTACTCAGGGGGAGCATGACTAGCATAATGTATGTCAAAGGGGAAGCATGACCCTTTGCCTTTGATGTCAAAGGGGGAGAGTGGCTTGGTGTTGTTATTGCCATCAAGTCCAAAGGGGGAGATTGTTGGCATTATGATATAGGTGTTATCCTTGATAGCAACTCACTCAGATGAAAGATCACAGTACAGCATGCTAACAACAGAGAATTACATATCAGACTACAAAGAATGAAGAAAGAGAGGTATACTCAGGTTCACCTTGACCAAGTTGTGTATACACGCAGGTTCACTAACTAGAAGTAGCGTATACGTACACACGCACTTTCACAGAAGGAAAAGCACTTATATCTTGGAAAACTAAGTTTTTGGTCTGAGGTATTTGGTCCATGCTATTTTGATCCATGGTATTGGTCCAAGATATCTGGTCTGAGGTATTGACCCTAGGTATTTGATCCAAGGTATTGGTCCTAAGTGGTTTTGGTCCATGGTATTGAGAAAGGCATAAAACTATAAAAGGAGGAGAAGATCATTAGGCCAGTAGTGATCCAAGGTATTTGATCCAAGGTATTGGTCCTAAGTGGTTTTGGTCCATGGTGTGAGATCTAGTATGCAGGTTATTAGCTTATGGTGTTGTGCTTGATCTGAACCAAGGATGAACCTTAGCGGCTGATGAAGAATAAGATCTAATGATAGATCAGGATCTTAAGGCTTGAAATGAATTATCATTATGTGGTTTGATCATGTATAGTCTAGATCTGAATATTGACGCATGTGTTGTTCTATAAATATTATGATCTGGGTATAACTGAAGTCTGAAATAGCTGCAGAATTATAAATTAATATTTGCAGATGTGTACACTGGTTAGCTTTGATAAAAGTGCATATACATGCAAGTTCGACACATGGAAGTAGCGTATACCTCATAAAATGTATTTGATGATTGAATTATGATGTTGCTAATGGATCCAGTCTGAAAAATTTATGAAATGTGGTCCTTGAAGGAAGAAATAAGGTCGTAGCCTTTTGTAGATCACCACCTATGTACTAGTAAACATATCAACTAGTACAAGAGTTAGGGGGTTGTAGCTCCCTTCCAGTGGAAGCCGAAGAACAAGATAAGGTTGTAACCTTCTATAGTTAGAAGCCTGGGTACTAGTATAAGTCTACACCAGTACAAGATTGTAAACAAATTTTCTTATTATTAAAAGAAGACAGAGATGACAGTAGTAGATGGTTTTTACCCACATTGGGTTTCCACCTTATATCTTGGTACTCATTTGTGTTTCTTATGTTTGATGTTTAACTTGCTTTTACTGCACTATCTAATAAATCTCTGATATACTGGTTAAAGTTCAATGCATGATAAATTGGATAAATCAAAAGTTCTCTGCATATACGCTGGTTGCTTTCAGTACAGTCGCATGTACATGCTGGTTCACTTAGCTGAAGTAGCGCATACAAATATGTTTGGGAAATAAAATTATTAACCTGATAATACTGATTCACCCCCCCTCTCAGTATTATTTCCAACAATTGGTATCGAAGCAGGTCCTTCAGAAGAAGCTTGATCACTTGAAGGGAGATCCATCATCATGAGTAATCAAGAAAGCGTGGGATCCATCAGACCGCCAATATTTGATGGGAGCAGCTTTTTTTATTAGAAGATAAGAACCACAACCTATCTACAATCACTTGGAATGGATGTCTGGGAAATCGTGGAAGGAGGATATACATTTCCATCAGCAATTCCTACAGATATGGCAGGTAAAAAGCAATATGAAACCAATGCTAGGGCTATCAATTCATTATTGGGAAGTCTATCACAATCAGAGTTTGTCAAAGTTATGCAACTCAAATTAGCCAAATAAATATGGGACAAAATTGTTCTGAGCTACGAAGGAGACTCTCAGGTAAAATGTGCTAAACTTCAAAATCTCAGAATTCAATATGAAACTCTTAATATGCACAGTGATGAAAGTATAGTTAGTTACTTATTACGTATAAATGAGGTTGTCAATTGTATAAATAATCTGGGTGAATATATAAAGGAAGTTACCTTAGTTGAGAAAGTTTTAAGATCCTTGTCTGCTAAATTTGAATCACAAGTGTCTGCCATAGAAGAAAAACAGGATCTGCAGACTATCACTATGACACAGCTTCACGGAATCTTAACTTCCTTTGAGATGAGAAAAGGATGTCCATCAAATATGAGAGAAGCCACATTTAAATCTTCAACAAAAGGAAAGTAAGAACTTAATGAATCAGGACATATTTCAGAAGAAGAAGATGAAGTAAACTTTGTTAAGAAACTTCAATGGGATTCCAGAACATTTAAAGATAAACTTCCCTTCAAATGTTTTGCCTGTGGTAGAGTTGGTCATTATGCTGCTAAATTTCCTCATAAAGATAAATCTGATAAAGGGAAGGAATATACAAAATGGAATAGAAAACAAGTTGTAAGTAAAAAGTGTTACTATACGCATGAAGACAACGATGGTTTATCAAATAGTGATGAAGATGAAAATAGTAATGTCTATAGACTACTAATGGTTTATGACAATGATAATTTTTGAGATGCTTTAGAAGAAGATTACCTTCATGAAGAAATATCTAAACTCAAAATCTATTTAGAAGAAAAGAATATGATTATAGATGCCTTTACATACCAACTTGCTGAAAAAGAAAAACACAATGAAAAACTAGAATGTGAAATTGTGTGTCTAGGATCTTGAGAAAACAAAATCTCTCAATCATAGATTTGCTAAAGGATCAGAAACCTTAAATGAAATTATCAAAGTGCAGTGTTCTCCTCTAATAAAGACAGGTCTTGGATATACTGAAGAGCATCTCAATCATAGAAGTCATCAATCTCCACTAAAAGATATCTTGATGCAGCAAAGAATAGTGAACAGTATGACAATCGTCAGCAAAGGCATAAAGTAGATCACCAAGTAAATCAGACTCAATTTGCTTCAAGGATTAACAGAAGCCACAACCAACCTCAAGTAAACCATACTTAATTTTCTCCAAAGATGAATATTAATAGAAACTACAATTACCAGGTCAATAAAATTCGATAATCGCAGGAACTTCTTAAATGGTCAATGTTTCTCATGTCATAATTTTGGACACAAAGCTACTCAATGTGTTGCTTAAAAAACCATCATGACTAGAGAAGCACGAAATCAAAGGATTGTGACAGGGTCAAGAAAATTTCCTATAATAAATTTTCTCTTCTTGAAAATTATATAGAATGCTCAATCTGTAACAACTTTGGCCATGAAGAATCTGAATGCAGGAGAAAATTTCAGCAAACATCTCAAAAGGAGCAAACTCCATTAAATCCCAAGATATGGAGAAGGAACGAACCTCAAACAGAAAAATGTGGTGTAGCCTTGTATGCATAAGGACAAGAAAATCAGTGGTACATCAATAGTGGAAGCTCAAAACACATGGAAAGTGACAAAGAAAAACTTCACTCATATAATGTCTTAGAAAAGGAAAAGAATGTCTCATTTGGAAACAACACTCCTACTGTCATAAAAGGTAAAGGCTCTATTTTCTTGAAAGAAAAGGTTAAAGCTAGGAATGTTATGTATGTAGATTATCTAAAGTATAACCTGTTGAGTGTCAATCAAATGTGTGATCAAGGAAATGAAGTGGTGTTTCGATCAAATGGATGTGTTGTTCATGAGCCTGATACAAGAGAAACCGTGATCAAGGTACAATAACTCCAAACAACTTCTACATACTCAAGGGAGGACAACAACAGTGTTACTAAGCAAAAATGATGAAAATTGGTTGTGGCATAGAAGATTGGGACATCTAAGCTTTTATCAAATAAGAAACGCATGCATATTCCAGGTTGTTCGTGATCTTCCAGATATCAGCATCCCTAAAAATAAAATATGCAAACCATGTCAATTCGGTAAGAAAACTAGAGCTCAATTCATTGAAAAGGAAGGGTCAGCTAGTAAGCCTCTTGAACTTGTCCACACTGATTTATGTGGACCATCAAGGAAAATGTTACCTCATGGAGAAGAATACTTTATTTTGTTCATTGATGATTTTTCCAGAATGTGTTGGATAGGTCTTATAAAGCATAAAGATAAATCATTTGAAAATTTCAAAGCCTTCAACACTGTTATGCCCCTATACCAATAGGTGTCATATATCATGATTGACTTGATATGTTTTGTGATATGTTCATACCTTTTCTTGTTGCAAAGGTTTTCCATATTTGTAAAAAATCAAAAAATTTAAAAAATGTAAAGAGGGTATACCCTAAAAGAAAAATCAAAGGGTGAAAAGAATAAAAAGATGGTCAAAAATGAAAGAAAATGAACCCCAAAAAAAGAAAGACCATGAAAGTGTGCAAGTCTAAATGCCACTACTTTTTACTTTTGTATAATAAAATATTGTGTGCAGTTTGTTACCTATGTCACAATTCATAAATAGTCAAATAGTGTAAACTTGGCTAGTTCATATTTCAATTTCATATTGTAGAAATAGAGAAAAAAGATCTGACCAAACAGTTTAATCTTGGCAGATAAGTAGATAGGTAGAGTGAAAAATGAGCTCAACAGTTTAATCTGAGCCCTTGGATGTAATAAGTGTAGACTTAGATAGGCATTACTATGTAAAAGAAAAGAAAGTTTGATAAGGGTTTTCCAGTCTAACTGCACCCTAATAAAGAAGTGAAAATGCTAGGTTAAGTAGGTAGGGTAGGTAGATGATGGTTGCAGAAATAATATGTGATTAATGATATGTCTAAAATGTGCAAATATTTCTACTTTCATCATAAGGAAAATGGAATGTATCACATGGAAGGCACATCAAGCAAGCAAAGTCAAAATAATTAACTCCCCTACTGACACCTATAAATTATAAATTAAACTCTTTAATTCTAAAAAAATATTTAATTCTGCTTAGGCCTGCCCTCATTAAACTCCCATCACCAACACCTCCCTGATAGTCGTCCGATCAAGCCCTCTAGATCTGACGACTGCCATGCATATCACAGGGCCCTCCACGACTGAACGTTAGTGCGTGATCGCGAAGCGGTTTTGTGTACAATGCCCTAGCCACGCGTCACTCATCGTATGGAATCGCTCGGCTAAGCCCAAATACCGCCTCCCCTATATGAGCGGTGCGATAAAAACTGCTTACCGCCTCCCACTAAAATAAAAAACATAAAATCCTCCCACTGACACCACCTATCCAAATCTTGAAACCCGCCAAATCCTTGACTTTGTATATAAAACAAAAGAAATCATTTTGTCGTTCTATTATGTGAACGCATATGTCTATGCAAACTTAACGACGAGGTCAACTTCTTGTGCTCCCAGCCGTCAACCAACTTCAAAATTTGCAGTCGATGCCACTCAGAATCCTCCATTCATGCCCAGTGTACCTGCATTCCATTTCCCATCCCTAAAAGCAGGTATTTACCAAATTCCCATCAAGAAACCCTCTGAATACTTGCTTTCGCTGCAAATTAATTGAAAAGAATCTCAATTCACCGTAATTCAGTTACCACACTTGAAATTCAAAGTTCCCCAGACCTTCTGTTTCATCCATTTCACTTGAAAAACCTGAGTTTCCTATCTGAATCCAAAAGAACCAGAATGGAAACCTCGTTAGCCCTAAATATTGCACCCATTACCACCCCTCACTCTGATTTAGACTATCTGCCCCTGGCAAATAAGGATTTTCAAATAAAAGACCTAACCACTAGTAAAGACCATCTGAAAGTGTTTTTCCAATGCCAAGATAATCACTTGAATTGCTATGATGCCATAGGACTGTGGGAATCCAATCTCCCAATGTACTTTCTCCCCTCCGTCTGCACTTTTCCTAATATAATCCATCAGTGCCATGCAAATTATGACCCCAACCTCAGAGCAGTGATGTCTTCTAATCAAACAGTCCTCTTCACAATAACTACTGACTCAATCATTGAGATGCTATAATTTCATCCTAGTCAAGCCCTCACCCCCATTTCCCTTGGAGATTTGCTTAAGAAATCAATTAATTTATCCCAATCTGAACTCAGTCGCCTCTGCCAAACTTTCATATTAAAAGAGCATCAACCAAAAGATCCCCCCCCTTATATATCAGCTTTCTTCACATATACAATCAAAATCATAGTTGATATGATAGCTGCAGTCATGGGATTCAACACTAGTGAGTATGTAGATGAGTTGGCCTTAGTGTTGATGTCCATCTTTACCCTTGGTCAGCCCCTTGTTGTCAGGTATAATTATGCTTCATTTATTGCTGAGAAAATACATGACCAGTTCATGAGAATGGAAAATGAAAAGGTTTTCAAGTATTCCACATTCATATATCACCTCATCCTCTACTATCAGTCTGACAAGTTCCCAAATTCTGTCAAGAAACTTGATACAAAAAGTAATCCAAGGTCAGTAATTTTTTGGACTTCTATCTTCCATGAATCTTTTGCTTATAATGAGTTAATTGACAAGTTTGTCCACCAAGCAACCACCTTGCTGATAGGATATCCTCCTCCTAGGATTAGCGATGAAATCAAAAGGGTCCTTTAGCTATCAAAATAGTACAGAGTAGGTGACTAGTATTTATCCCAGGATCACACAGAGATCAGGGTATATGGTTGTGAGCTTCCCCCATTCAAGCTACCAAGATATGTTCCAATGAGACTGTTTTCTTTGGAATATTATAGACAAATGATCAACTTAGATCAGGTTCATTTTACGAAGGCCAAGAAGAAAGCACAACTGAGAATCAATGATCACCTAGGCCCATTTGTCTGCAACAATAGAAAAGCAGGCAAAGCAGCTGAAAAAATCCTAGAAAACCACATGAGATCAAGCAAAAGCTTTGGTTGGACTCCATATGACCCCCATAGTTTCATCCGTGATAGGAGAATGAAAAATAGACTATCACCATATTTTCATCACAAAATCCCAGAAATTTAGCAATATGCTAACATGAATGAATGGAGGGAAGGGACTCTTGTAGAAATAAATAGTGATCAGGTCAATGTAAAATGTAATGAAATATCTAGAAAAGACACTTGACCTAGATTCTTTTGAACATGTGCTCGTTGAGACTTCTCACAAGCTAGCATCAAAGACTAGTGCCTCAATAGCTGATATCTCCTAAAGGCACTCACAGGAGATTAGTGCACCACTTGCAAAACCATCACAAGGAACAGACCAAGAAACTAGCACTCCAGCATTAGGGCAGTCAAGCATGTCAAAGCAGCCTGAAACTTATCAAGAGCAAGCTCAAACACAGACCCACCCAACTCAAATTAACATGGGAGATCCACCAGTTTTACAGCCTCTTCTGAATGAGGAAAAGGGCTTAAAGAGATACAGGGAAGTAGCTACCCCTGTCAGTGGTCCTTCAGATTAGCCTGGTGCTAAGAGGCACAGGCTAAATCCCCATTTAGAAGAGGAATTCTTTGAAGAAACTATAGAGAGTCAAAGAAAAGAAGGTGCAAATGGTTAGCATACTTTCCCAGCAGGTGGGACACCTTCTAGCTCACAAAGACAGGAGCTGGAAAGAGTAGCAAAGTGCGGAAGTATCATCCTTCAGACCTTCAACTAACAAGTCCCTGGACATCAAAGAGAAATTCAAAGAGATAAAATCCATATATGAACCATTAAGGGTCCAAGTCTACAATCAGTATATGAAGATGGCTCCTACCAATCAGAATAGGTTGATGTCAGCATATGACATCAAGGAAGGTAAAATGTAGATGAGATTTTTTAATCCCAAAGTACAACAACCTCAGCTAATTGTAGACTACCTCAAAACTGATTTTGAGGTCATGGCCAAGGACATTCACCCCCTAGATCAGATTGAATTACATAAGCAGATACGGGAAATGGTATATTCAACTTTGACAAGCAAGGCCACGATGGCACACAGACTAGAAAATTCATTGAATAATACCATTATTCAGTTACAACTAGAAAGAGCCTCCTCATAGGCTAAGGACAACATAATCAAATCATTACAGGAGTTGATTATTGGATTGGGTCATAACCCAAAAGATGTAAAAGCTGCAACGGCCTTAATAAAGAAGAAAGATGAAGACATGGCTACCTTGAGAAAGCAGTTAAAATTGCCTCCACTAAGACATCCACAAACTGCCAAATTTATTCAAAAGAAGTCTGAAGAAGAGCTTATCGACTTAGTCCTCAAGCTAAATGAACAGTTGAAGGAGACTGAGCAGGAATTAGAAAAATCACTAAAGAGCAGGTAGAGTGAGTCAACCTCTACCTCAAAATTTGATACCAGTGGTCTCCACAGCAGTCCCATCGACACTTGCAACAGCTCTTGCACCAAATGACCCTTTGGCCACAGCAGAGACAATTACATGTACAAGCACAGGTACAACACAGGCAGGAACTTCAGGTCTAAGTACTGAGGCGATAATCAAGTCCATGGAGGAGATGAAATTCCAAGTCTCTGAATTACAGAAGGTAAAGAAAAAATTTGTTACCTTATAATAGAAATATGATGTTTCAAAGATTAATTTTGTTGAGGAAGTGAGGAAGAATAAAGGCTTGGCTCAGTAGGTAAAAACATTGCAAAAGGATCTCACTTTCGAAAATCCTTTAATAGACATTAGAAAAATTCTATGGACCAACATCACTAAGTCAATAAATGATGTTTGGGCATTCATAAAAATTATTTTTTAACAGATTGACCTGGTGAAAGTGGCTCTTCAAGAAATTCAGAAAACTAAGGAAGAACTAGGAGGGAAGCCTGAGGAAGCTATCAGACTAATAAATTTTTTGAACAGCATAAATAAGTACCAGTTAGAAGAGTTGAATATTGAGGATATAACTGGGACTATCTTAGAAATCAAGAAGGTATTGACCAAAAGGTCTTTGATGCAGAACTTAGAAAGAAAATGTCAGAACATGCAAGAGGACTTTCATGAATTTATAGAAAAGTTTGACATTTTACAAAGCAAAGGACTTCCCAGTCCTCTAGTGATTAATGATAAATTGATGAGGCATGAGGATTATATTGAAAAATTGGGTCAGTATGCAAATAACCAGGCCAGTTCATCAGCTAGTGCATCTGCACCCAAGGCACTCCCTACAGGCAGAGTTCTCTATGATAGTCTAGAGAACATGTGTTTATGTTGAGCATGAATTAAAACATTTATTTCAAGTACAGCCCAATTTTGTTAAATACACTAAGGCTGATGAAATCTTCAGGAAGCTTCAAAGGACTAGGATACCAAAGGAAGAATGGTGGATAGATATGACAAAAATTTTATGATTTACCTTGGTAAAAAAGTAAATTTTCAATATTTACCACAGTTAATTTTGGCAAAAGAAGGTGAACAAGGGTAAAGCAGGTAAACAGTATTATAACAAATCAAAGAGTATCAGTAAGAAGATGAAAAGAAAATGGCCAGCACAGAATTACAAGCAAGATAGCAAGATTCTCAATCATAGGACCTGCCTCCAACTTATTCACAAAAACAGGGACAGTAAGCCATCAGTTCACTCTTAGTTTCTATCTTTGAGACCATCTATCTCTACTTTTATGTAAAATATAGTTAGTCTTCTTAGATTATATCTCTCTCAGTTATGGGATATTTTATTGTAAATTTTTGTATAAGTACTTCCCCATTCGAAGTACTTAGTATGGATTCTTTGACATTTCTGTAGAATTATTATTTTGGAATAAAGTGTTGTTGAACAACTCTTGTATGGCTAGCTGGATGAAGAAATAAAGCAAAGGAATTTTTACAGGATTCATGTGTCAAACATTGGACAAATAAGTATTCTATATCTTATGTGTTATTGTTTTCTGATTTAATATTTCACATGTGTTTCATCTCTGAATAATAAACGAAAAAATATATTTCAAAAAGTGCTTTATTGCAATCTGTCTTTAAAATCATTTTTATTCTAAATGTTTTCTTCTAAGCTATCATAGGCAGGGAATTCTTAACTACTCCTTGCTTCTTACTTTATCAGTGTGATCATTTAATAAAAAATTCTTAATTATTTTTTATTAGTGATCACTCATTTTCCCTCCTCTTGAAATTTGTTGAAGGATTCTTAACTGCCCTTCTTCCCTTTTGAGATCATTTCACCCTTTCAAGTTACCATTTTTCCCGTGTTTAACTATCTTGCCCTGTGAAGCCCTCCTTTGTTGGATCAGCTTAATCTAGTCAAGCCATCATCAGTTGACTCCATAGCCCATGGCCTAAAAAACTTTGTTCTATCCTTCTGCTCCTGGATTCCACCACCAAACACAATAAAAACCCTCAAGCTTTCACAACTAGCCTAATATCTCATAAAACAAAGTGAAATCTTAAAGAAAGAGCCCTCTCTAAGTACAAATTGGCTAGATTCTATACTTAAAGGTTGGTTTGTGGTTACCTCGAACCCCTTTCCTTCTTCTAACAACTTCAAGAAAAATCTGAGTGATAACAAAAGCTTTGATTGAAAATGAATCAGATCACAAAATCAAATGCCTTAGATCGGATCGAGAAGGGGAATTTACCTCCGATGAATTCTTTGACTTTTGTGAAAAACATGGAATAAAAAGGCAGTTATCCACCACAAGGACTCCTCAGCAAAATGGAGTGGTAGAAAGAATGAATAGAATTGTTCAACAAATGGCTCGAACTATGCAAGATGAATCTATAACACCTGCAACCTTCTAGGATGAAGCTGCATTCGCCTCCATAACTATTCTCAACCAAGCAAATGTTCAAGTAAACAACACTCAAACTCCACATGAACTTTGGTATGTAAGACTCCTACTGTAAAATACTTTAAAGTTTTTGGAAGAAAATGTTATATCGAAAGGACTGATGAAAAACTTGGTAAGTTTGAGCCCAAATTAGATGAATGTATTCTTATTGGTTACTCTTCTCGAAGTAAAGGATATAAATGTTATAAAAAAAGACTTGGGAAAATTGTTGAAAGTATTGATGTTGTATTTGATGAAGCATGCAAAAATCCAAAACAGATAAAAACCGAAGATTATGACAATGAAGAAGATGGGGATTATTTTCCCACATCAAATCACAATGATTCTAAAGAAGAAACCAATGAAGCACCAGAAGAAGAGATAACGGTAGAAGAAAAGACTTCGTCTAGGTATGTTCAGAAAAATCATCAACAAACTCAAATTTTAGGGGAAAAAGAGGTAGTTGTACAGACAAGAAGAACTATTACAGAAACCTCAAGCTATCTCACATTACTATCCTCCACCGAACCTCAAAATGTAAATGAAGCATGCAAAGATGAATTTTGGGTCAAGGCCACGAATGAAGAACTTGAGCAAATTGAAAAGAATAACACTTCGGAATTAGTTCCTAGACCTCATGATAAAAATATCATAGAACTTGAGCAAATTGAAAAGAATAATACTTCGGAATTAGTTCCTAGACCTCATGATAAAAATATCATAGGAACTAAATGGATATTCATTTTTTTTCCTTTTATTTATTTATTTATTTATTTATTTATTTTCCATTTTTTTATTATTATTATTATTATTATTTTATTTTATTTTTTTTCAAGTTAACTTAATTCTCTCGTTCCATTATCTTTAACTAACTCTGAATATTATTTTATATTATATATATATATATATATATATATATATATATATATATATATATATACTATAATTGTACATATATCATATAAAGGTCCTTTACATAACTAATTCCCACCTTAATACTAAATAACTTATAAATTTTTAATTATTAATTATTAACAATAACCCTTTCTAACTAACCATTAACAACATTTAATTTATTTTATATATTTATATTTTTTTGGTCACCTAATATAACTAATTTCCTTGACCCTGGTCATATAGTCAAAACTAGCCATTGGTAAAGTTAGCCGTTGGAGGCTCTGCTCAAACTGTTTAACATTCTAGGTTGGATCTGTTTCTTCAACTTGTCCTGACAATGAACCACACTAGTTGGTTCAAAACGCGTCGACAGAATTTCTCTGCATGTTATGGATCACAGAAGCCTCAATTCTATCGAAAAAGGAGAAGTTATTAGAAACAAGGCTAGACTTATTTGTAAAGGATATGCTCAACAAGAAGGTATAGATTTTGAAGAAACGTTTGCACCTATTGCTAGACTTGAAGCAATAAGGACGACTCTTTCTCTGTCTAGCTTTGAAAAATTCAAAGTATGCCAAATGGATGTAAAATCTGCCTTCCTTAATGGAGACTTAGAAGAAGAAGTCTATATTGAACAACTAGAAGGATTCATTCTTGGAAATGATGCAAACTTGTATGCATACTCAGGAAGGCTCTCTATGGTCCAAAACAGGCTCCAAGGGCCTGGCATTACTGCCTTGACAAATATCTCCACCACCAGGGTTTTTCAAAAGGGTCAACAAATAGCAATCTATATACAAAGATTGACACTGATAAATTGCTAATAATTATTGTTTATGTTGATGATATCATTTTTGGTAGCAATGAAGAATCCATGAGTCAGAATTTTGCTTCAGTAATCCAGCAAGAATTTGAAATGTCCTTGCTTAGTGAGATTACCTATTTTCTTGGTCTACAAGTTCAACAAAATAAAGGTGGTATTTTTCTTTCACAAACCAAATATCTCAAACAGATCTTGAAAAAGTATGGCATGGGAGATTCTAAACCTGTATGTACCCCAATCGTAACAAGATGCAGTCTCAGCCCAAATGATGAATCAGCAGCAGTACATCAACCAACTTACAGATCAATGATTGGCAGTCTGCTTTATCTAATAAGTACTCGACCTGACATCATGCATGTAGTAGGAATAGTTGGATGATTCCAAGCAAATCCAAAGAAATCACACCTTCACGTAGTCAAAAGGATTTTCAAATATATTCAAGGAACATAGAACTTTGGTTTATGGTATCCTAGAGATACAGATCTTACTCTTCATGCATATACAGATGCAGATTGGGCAGGAAGTGTTGATGACACAAAAAGCATTAGTGGTGGTGCATTCTATATGGGTTCCAGGCTAGTGTCTTAATTCAGCAAGAAGCAAAGTTCAATTGTGTGATCTATAGCTGAAGCAAAATATGTGGCTACTACATCTTGTTGCACATAACTACTTTGGATGATGCAAACATTGCAAGACATTGATATCACATGCACTCCACCCATCTCCATTCTATGTAATAATACAAGTGCCATCATTATTTCAAAGAATCCAGTCATGCACTCCAAGACCAAGCACATACCCATCAAATACCATTTCCTATGTGAACAAGTGCTTGAACAAAAGGTCAAATTAGAATATGTTCCCTCTAAAGAACAGGTTGTTGATATATTCACTAAACCACTGCCCAGAGAGACATTGGAATATCTCAGACAAAAGCTGGGAGTAGTTGTTGCATCATCCTGCTGTTAAATCAAACTTTTCAGAGAAAAGTGATTATACGTGTGTTTCCTCAAGTGTAGTCACGTACACATGCAAGTTTATGTGGGTCAAGGAGCCTATATGTTTTTCATACAAGAAAAATAGCGGGGCAGGCTCTGATATGGGTGCTCTGACTGATATTGATGATTAATATGCTATGTTCATTAATTTTATCTGACTAACAAAGATGCCTTGATCTTTGACCTGTTAATAATGCACAGGTAGCACCTGTTTAGGGGGAGCATTAGCCTTCACGTACATTTAGTATTGTTGGAATTATGGTTGCTGAGTCCAGCTATGGCTTCAGATATTTATACTATTTGTTGCTCAAGTCATGTAAAAGTTTAGGGTGTGATATGTATTCTCATACATTTGAATGGGTCATCTTGGACAAATGATGTAATTTATATCCCCACTTTACATGGGATGGATGATGTAATATTTCTTGTTTTTTTCATGTATAAACAATTGGTACATCCCCACTTGGTTGAGTGGCTGAGTCAAATTTGGTATATCTCCACTTGGTTGGAAGATGGATGTATGTATGAGTCATTGGTGATAGGAAGTTCATCCTCACATAGTTGAGTTATAAAGTCATTCTTTTAGAAAAAAATTGCAGACTTTGCTTGCACTCAAGGGGAGCATGGGCTCAATCATGGGAGCTCAATCAGTACATTTCAGCATATCAAAGAATTCAACATGTACTCAGGGGGAGCATGACCAGCATAATGTATGTCAAAGGGGAATCATGACCCTTTTCCCTTGATGTCAAAGGGACAGAATGACTTGGTGTTGTTATTGTCATCAAGTCCAAAGGGGGAGATTGTTGGCATTATGATACAGGCGTTGTCATTGATGGTAACTCACTCAGATGAAAGATCACAGTACAACAGGCTAATAGCAAAGAATTACAGATCATACTACAAAGAATGAAGAAAGAGAGGTATACGCTTCACCTTGACCAAGCTGCATATACACGCAGATTCACCTTGACCAAGCTGCGTATATACGCAGGTTCACTGACCACAAGTATCGTATACGTACACACACACTTTCACATAAGGAAAAGCATGTATATCTTGGGAAACTAAGTTTTTGGTCTGAGGTGTTTGGTCCATGGTAATTTTATCCATGGTTTTGGTCCAATGTATCTGGTCCGAGGTATTGACCCTAGGTATTTGGTCCAAGGTATTGGTTCTAAGTGGTTTTGGTCCATGGTATTGAGAAAGGCCTAAAACTATAAAAGGAGGATAAGATCATTAGGCTAGTAGTGTGCAAGTATCAAATATATGATGAAGTGTGACATCTAGTATGCAAGTTATTGGCTTATGGTGTTGTGCTTGATCTGAACCAAGGATGAACCTTAGCGGCTGATGAAGGATAAGATCTAATGATGGATCGGGATCTTAAGGCTTGAAATGAATTATCATTATGTGGTTTGATCATGTATATTCTAGATATGAATACTAACACATGTGTTGTTCTGAAAATATTATGATCTGGGTATAACTGAAGTCCGGAATAGCTGCAGAATTATGAATTAATATTTGCATATGTGTACGCTGGTTGGCTTTGATAAAAGCGCGTATACATGTAGGTTCGACACATGGAAGTAGCATATACCTCATAAAATGTATTTGATGATTGAATTATGATGTTGTTGATGGATCCAACCTGAAAATTTATGAAACGTGGTTCTTGAAGGAAAAAAGAAGGTCGTAGCCTTCTGTAGGTTTCCACCTACGTACTAATAAACATATCAGCTAATATAAGGGTTAGGGGGTTGTAGCTCCCTTCTAGTAGAAGTTGTAGAACGAGAGAAGGTTGTAACCTTCTGCAGGTAGAAGCCTGCGTACTGGTATAATTATACACCAGTAAAAGATTGTAAACAGATTTTCTTATTATTAAAAGAAGACAGATATGACAACAGTAAGTGGTTTTTACCCACGTTGGGTTTCCACCTTATATCTTTGTGTCCATGTCTATTGCTTATGTGTGATGCTTTATTTTGCTTTGACTGCACTGTCTAATAAATCTCGGATATATTGGTTAAAGTTCAATGCATGATAAATTGGGTAAATCAAAAGCTATCTACATATACGCTGGTTTCTTTAAGTAGAGTGGCGTGTACACGCTGGTTCACTTAGCTGAAGTAGCATATACAAATATGTTTGGGAAATAAAATTATTAACCTGATAATCCTGATTCAACCCCCCCTCTTAGTATTATTTCCAACACATTCCCCACTTGTCAAATGGCTCAAAAGTCACTCAGGCTGCAGAGGCATTTCATCTCTTGAAGTAGGTCTTCCTATCCCCTGGCACCTATCACACTAACTAGTGTATTTTTTCACATCCTAATGAAGAGTGGGCAAATAATAGCCTACTTGTAACACTTTGAATTTTGTCCTCTTTGCCGCAAAGTGACCTCCACAAGGCCCATCATCATAGGTCAAAAAGATGTCAAATACTTCCTCTTCCCTGACACACCTTCTCAAGATTTGATCTGCGCCAAGTTTGAAAATATTGCCCCCAATCCAAGTGAAGGGGGCACTTTTCCTGACTATCTTTCTATTTTATTTGGAGGACAAGTTTGGTGGGAACTATGTTGATACCAAATAGTTTGCTATATCAGAAAACCATGGAGAGAGAACTGAAATAGAAAATAAGTGCTCGTCCAGTAACTGGTCATCCACCATTCCTTTTTCACCTGCAGGCAAATTTACCCTAGATAAAAAGTTTGCAACAACTTTTTCCTTACCAGGCTTATCAACAATGGTTAGATCAAATTGTTGTAATACAAGGAACCATTTTATAATTCGAGCATTCACATATTGTTTGTTCATTAAATATTTGATTACAGCATGGTCAGTATGCACAAATGTTTGATAGCCTGTAATGTAATGCCTGAATTTGTTTAATGAATGCATAATAGCCAGGAGTTCCTTTTCGGTCACTATATAATTTAGTTCAGCCTTTGATAAGTTCTTACTGATAAAAATAGATAGCATAAGGCAGTTTTTCATCTATCTGACCTAGGGCTACTCCTATGGATTCGTGTCAGGCATCAACATGAATATGAAAGGGGAGGGACCAGTTTGGGCCCCGGAGAATTGTTGCAGTGGTTAACTTATCCTTTAGGATGTCTAAGGCCTCTTGACAACTTTTTGACCATATAAACTCAGAATCTTTGGCCAACAAACCAAATAAAGGAGAGGCCAACTTGTTGAAGTCCTTTACGAACCTTCGGTATTACCCAGCTAACCCTAGGAAGCTTCTTACATCTCTCTACTTTTGAGGAGGTGGGACCCTTTGGACGATGGGTATTTTGTTTGGGTCCACCTGTAATCCTTGTTGAGATATTGAATGACCTAGCACGGTCCCTGTAGTGATTAAGAATTCACATTTTTCATGACTGAGAGACAAGTTCATTTTAATTCACTTGTGCAGTACTTTGCCTAGGTTAGACAGGGCTTCTTGAAAATCATAACCATAAGGTGTAAAATCATCCATATAAATCTCCACCGCGTCATGGACTAATTCAGTGAAAAGACTCAAGTCTTCTCTCTGGAAAGTGGTTGTAGCATTGCATAGGCCAAAAGGAAGGACCCTATAGGTAAAAGTACCCCAAGGACAAGTGAATTTGATCTTATCCTGGTCTTCTAGGAATATCTAGATTTGGTTGTACCCACTGAATCCATCTAGGAAAGAGAAAAAACATTTTCCTTGCCAGGCCATCTAGCACTTGGTCAATGAAGGGTAGAGGAAAATGATCCTTCTTTGTGGCTTTGCTTAACTCTATGAAATTGACACAAATCCTCCACTTACCATTTTTCTTGGGAACTAACACCAAAGGAGAGACCCACTCACTGTCGGAGATAGGGTAAATGAATCCTACATCTAGTAGTTTCTGCAGTTCTTCTTTGACTATATCTTTAAGATCTCTATTCATCCTCCTTTGTTATTTCAAAACTGGCTTGCAACCTTCTTTGGTGTATATGTGATGAGTGCACACTGAGGGGTGTACTCCCTTCATTTCCTTTACTCCAATCGAAGGCTTCTAGATTTTCCTTTAACGTGTTGCATAGCTTCTCCTCTTCGAGAGCAGAAAGAGATGGATTGATTTTCAAGGTTCTCTATGGGCCGAATTCTATGGTTTTGACACGGAGTGGGTTGGAATCAGCCAAGCATAAGTCAATTGGATGATTGTTCTGGGTTTTCTTTACTACTTCTTCTAAAGGTAATGAACCCGGAGTTGGACTTTGGAGCAAGTGTTCAATCAAGTCATCCTCATCTTGTTGTCCTCCTCCCATGGTTGCTTCTGAAGCATAAATTTGGGTGAATGAACTTCATCTTCTTCCTCCTCCTCCAACCTAAAGGTAAATCATGCTCTAAAGAAGGTTGAGCAGGAGGGTATATGACTAACTGCTTGGACATATGCCCATTCTTGATGGTGATATTCCCAGCTCTACAGTTAATGTAAGCATCGACTATGGCCAACCATGTCCTTCCGAGGATGAGAGGATAACCAGTAAGCTTAGCCTTAGGCTAGAGAACTAAGAAATCTGCAGGGTACTCCCAGGAGTCAATGGGGACCATCACATCCTCCACAATTCCCTCAAGGGTTACTATGGAACGGTTTGCAAGTTGTAGAATTGTTGTGGTCTTCCTCAATGACCCTTGGAGGTTGAGCTTGAGCATGGTTTCCTTGGTTATCACATTAATGGCAGCCCCAAGATCGATCATAGTGTGTGGGACAATGGTGCCATTGATGTGCACATTTACTACAGGGCTTCCAGGGTCCAAATATTTTGGACATATTACCTACCCCAACATTAAGTCAAACAGCTGCCCAATGACATTAATGGTAGGGGCATCCATTTTTATCCTCCCTAGATGCTTGAATCATTTCTCCTTAATCAACTTATTGTAAATGGGAACATTTTTTATTGCCTGGAGAAGGGGGATCTTTACACATAGATTTTTCAATTCTCCCAGAAGTTCAGTCTCTTCTGGGTAGGCTAGAGTGGTTGGGCTAATATCTCAAGAAAGGGTGGATTTACTTTAAGGTTGCTTTCCTATCTTTCTTCCTCAAACTCCCTAGGTGGAGGGGGAGGTTGGTTATCTAGGAGAACTCTCCCAGATCTTAGGTTAATAATGAGCAGGGGGTCCCCAATAAGGTATAGCTATGGTTTGGTTGGCATTGTAATATGCATAGGATGACCCTTGCATGCCCTGGTGGTTTGGTCTAGGCCCAGGAGGTCTCCTTTGGTTAATGTATAAAAGCTGCTCAATGACCCTTTCAGCTCCTTGATATACAGTTTTGAGTCTGGGTAAAGAAGGGCACTTGTTTTTGGAGTTGTTTTCGTCATAGACCGAGCAAATTTCAATACAGTTCAATTGACATTCATTCCTAGGATGCCTCCTAGTGCATCTAGGACAAAAGATGGCCAAGGCTCTCTCTACTTCCTCCTGCTTCCTTTTAATGTTCATGGTTTCCATTTGTAAGGCAACGGTTTGTAGCATATCACTTTTGAAATCTTCCAGCATGTTTCCAATTTCACCCTTGATGGATGAGTTGGAAGATGATGTACTGGCCATAGGTTGGCTACCCCTACCCTTTTTCCTAGCCGCCCTAGAATGGTTTCTAAATATAGTCTTGATATCCTCAGAGGGTAATTGGTAGATATCTCCTCCTGCCAACAAATCTAAGGTATCCAGAATATCTTCTTTACTCCCCTAAGGAGGATCAAATTTAGTGACTCAAGATCAAGTGTGCACCCGACCCTTCTATAACTAAGCTGGAATATTTCTTCGTAGTCTTCTAAGGATTCATCATGGCCTATGTTCATCTTGAAAATTTCTTCTTTAGTATCCTTTGACCGACAGTAGTCCCAATATTTGTTGTTAAAGGCTTGCTACATCTGAGCCCAAGTTGTGATGCTATCTCCAAGTAAACCCATGAAACAGCACAATAATGTATCCTTGGGGGTAGATGGAAATAGTTTTAACCTTTTCTCATCATCTGTATAATCATAGGTTCATCATATAACATAAAACTCAAACAAGAAAGTATCGGGGTCCTTTATGGTCATGCCATGGAGATGAGGTAGGGAAGAGGGGCTTATATTTTTCATCTTAGTGTCCCCATTGGTTTTCCTAATGGAGAAGGCACCCTCAAATCTCTCTCTATTCCCTCTGTCATTTTGGTTTTCAGCCATTGGTTCAGTAGGATTGGGTTCCTCTTCTTCTTCTTACCCTACAGGTTCTTCAAATATGTCAGGTTGTTCACTTAAGGGTTCCTCTAGTTCACAGCCACCGAAGAAGAGAGAAGGTTGGTTGTTGGATGCAATGGGGGTATTTGGAAAAAAATTCCCTAAGTTGTCCCTATTCCTACGAAGCATCAAAGAAAATATTTTTTGGTTGGTTTCATATTATTTTTAAAGCTTGGAAAGTACTTGTAGAATTGAAATTGCTGATTGAATGAAAATTACTGACATAATGAAAAAGCTACTTGCTAAATTGAAATCCTACTTGCAGAATGGAAAGGAAAGCAGATAATGCAAAATGAAAGAAAGGAAATGACTAGATTACTTTTGCATAAATAAACTAATGGCATAATATTGAAGACAAGAAATAGAGAAGAGAAAGCAGTAATCACATTCTACATAGACACCTTCCCAACAACGGTGCCAAAAAGTAATGAGAGCCAGTATTGCAACAAGGATGATACAACTCCTGGGCTACAAACTTTACTTATCAACCCAAGGTTCATACATACTTGGAGGTGGCAGTGTTGTATGCACAAGTAAAAGTGATGGTTCTGCATGTTGTCACTGTTCAGCTAGCGAGAGACCACTGGAGTTCCAAGCCAAACTTCTATAGAGTCAGAAGAAGCTTGAATCTTTGATGGAAGAAGGGAAAATCTACTCTAAGAGAGAGTTACTCCATTGTAGTAATGGAAAAATAAAACATGTAATGCTAAGCAACACCATACCCTAATTAACCATTTAAGAAGTTATGCTAGGCATAAATGCTAAATCAACAATAAACACATGCTACTATCTAAGTTGCAGAAGTAAAAAATCATCAAACAATACTAGGGTGCAAGCAAAGAAACTCAACTAAATATGTTTTCACTTTTTTTTTGGTTTAGGCAAAATCAAGTATGCAAACTAATTGTTCTTGTGGATGTGACGGGTGGATGGAAGGAGTTTGAGGATTGATAGAAGGTTTATGAAGTGGTTGGATGGTGTGGCGGGGTCCTATGAGGCTTTTTGTGACCTCCTAGAGGTTTCCCCTCAATTCAGCGTCAAAACAGGTCGTTTCAGGAAAACCTGCAGGATGTACTAGAAACCTACAGGATGACCCTATAGGAATTACAGGAAACCTACAGGATACAGCCGAGAGCTAATTGTGAGGTGTTGGAGGTGTTGGGAAACTTGGGAAAGGTGTGTGATGGGTGGAATGGAGTGTTAGAAGGTCTAGGAGCACTCAGGATTCAATATCCAAGATAAGAGATGGCTAGATTTGCTCAATGTATTTAGGATAATTTCAATGAAAAATGATGAAAAACTAGTTAGGGTGATGGTGAAAGAAGGGATGGCTAAGGTGGATGAAGTGGAAGGTGGCTGCTAGTTATGAATTCTTGGTCTCCTCTTGAAGTACCTGCTCTGCTTAAAACATGTGTGTCTTCCAAAAACTATGCAACAAGATACATTTTCATAAACTAGAAAAGCATGAATCAATTGCCTATATTATGCATGAGGAAAGTTGCCGAAGGGAATAAAAGCATGAGTGAGATCTTATTGTAGAAATGGAGATGTAAAAAGATGTCAATGAAATCTGCCTTGCAAAATTAACCAACTACTGAATTAAAGACAACAAACTCCAAGGGTCATACATGAACTAGAAATTTGTGTTTTTGGGGCTGCTGAAGGGTCCCTTCCTCAAGTCATGGTCCCAGAGGGAGGAAGTGAGGTGGATACACCTGCTAACAACCTTGTGGTCAGGGAAAATTTTAAGAACCCCCCCTAAATTTGTAAGTATAATAAATGGGCGAATCTCCATGGTATATAGGAAAAAATGGAAGGCGATTTTTATCAATATATAATATGTAATATAATTTTTTGGCAAATCTTCACCATGCATGGCGAATATTTTACTCAAATTATAATCTTTTAGATCTTGGTATTACCATGGGTTTATCATAAACCTAGAGCTTAAAAATTACTATTAGTACATTATAAAAATTGTAAAATTAATAGTTGATTTTTTATTTTATTTTTTATTTTAACCAAGCTAAAATGTTTAACATACATTAAATTACAAACATCCATTCTTGATCCACCAAGCCCCAAGAGGATCAAATATTTTTTCACTCTATGCTAGTTTGCATATCACAATATTTGATACCTCTCGGGGGTTAGTAGATCCAGATAAAAGATGGATCTATGCTGGTTTAATTCCCCCATTTAAATAGGCTACATTCCAGGTGAATACCATGGGTCAATACCATGTGCCATTTTGGTGAATACCATGGGTCAATACCATGTGCCATTTTTATTTTTATTAATACTAATATTAGGGTTAATAATTTTTTTTGCATGGTATTAATAACAGTCTAGTCCATGGTATTTGTCCCATAGTATTTTGCCCATAGGTTTCACCTAAATATAAGGCATTTTTTGGGTGTTCGTAAATATAAGGTGACTTATGGAGTAAATATAAAAAAATGTTTTATTTCTTTACCATACCTCTCATTTATTTATATTTTTATTAATTTACCATACCTCTTTCACAAATATGGTATTTGGCCCACAAGATTCACTTAAATAAAACCTCTTTCTTGAGCCTTCATAAATAGAACGAGGGTTATGGACTAAATATAAAAAGAGGTTTTATTTATTTACCATACATCTAATTTATTTATATTTTTATTTATTTACCATATCTTTTGAGTAAGTATAAAAAGACGTTTTATTTATTTACCATACCTTCACTTTACTTATATTTTTATTTGTTTACACCCTTGTATGTATATAAGGTGACTTATGGAGTAAATATAAAAAATTGTTTTATTTATTTACCATACTTCTCATTATTTATTTTATTTCTATTAATTTACCATACCTCTTTTATAAATATGGTATTTGGCCCATAGGATTCACTTAAATAAAACCTATTCTTGAAAATGGGCGAATGGATTCACTTAAATAAAACCTATCCTTGAAAATGGGTGAATGGAAGGTTGTAACTCCTAATTTCAAGGGCTAAATTTACCTTTTTTACCCTCTCCCTTAAAATAAGGTGGGCTATTTGAGGTTATTTGTAAAAATGTACTATGATACAAAATATTCGCCCACTAAAAATTTAAAACCCCTCAATTTCGCCAAAGGGCGAACATTCGCCCCTAAAATTTTCTATGCTTGTGGTGATCTTTTTTCTCCTTGCTAACCTGTTACTTGAAAGAAGGCATAAATGGATTCAAACTATCACACAACCAATCTAATCTACACTACTTGTAATGGAAATGCATCTACTAAGAAAATTAACAATTAAGCTATGAATCTACGCTAGCATACATGTACAATAAAGAGAATCCTTGGCTGCTAGGGTTGGGCCCTAACCCAAGAGCTTTAACCTTCTAAGTTTACTCAATGTTGGCTCAAAACAAAACTCGTTCTTATTACCAAAACAACAAATTACATCAAAATAAATGTCACAAGTCTTGCAGCTCGAAAATAGAGTATAGTTTTACAATGAAAATCTAAATCCTACTGAGGTCCTAGGCCTCTCTATTTACACATTTGAAGTCTCCAACGAATTCCTTAAAATCAGGGAGGCTCAGCTCCCAAACTAAAATAAACTGGTGCTTTTTCTTTCACTTGCTCAGCTGCCTTCTAGTCCTCATGATTTGGTTGTTTGCACCCTGAGATGATGGAGGAATATTCGAATTGAGGGGGAGTAAATGAGGAGGAGTTACCTCCTATAATCCCTCTCCCTTGTCCCATTCGAGTTTTGGCCTTGGTCTTTGCCAAAATTCCTTACTTTTATCCTTTAATGATGCATTAAATGCACATTAGACCACAAAGCAAAATATCCAACTCTAACTCATCTCATAAACAAAATATAATCAAAAGTATGCAATAAGTTATAAGAATAGTTGGTTTTACTAAGCTAGGAGGTGAATTAAGGCCCATATAATTACCCCATGATGAGGCTCATCAACAATTATCATCATAAATGGTCCACATACCCGCAACAGTTCCATTTGAACATCAAGTACAAGAAGTGTGGCACCAATAATGTTGGAGACTACCTCAGCGGACCACCAGTCATGGAACTGATCACTGTGCTCAACTCCTGTGGGCACGAGTCTTTGAGGTGGCCGCATCTTTACAAGAGTGATCCAGAATTCGGCATCACGTACCATACATTCCTGGAAGGTAAGAAAGTTCTAAAGTTTCACCTATAGGATGCATTCTTATGCCACCTAGGACACATCTATGTTCCTTCAAGTGAGTGTGCCAAGATTATTTGGGAAGTGCACTATAGTTGGGTCGCTAGACATTTCAGAGTAGAGAAAAAAATGGAAATATTGCAAAAGTATGAACCTTCGTCAGGATGTTGGGAATTACACTAGATCTTGCACCGTCTACTCCATTGCCAAACCAACCATCAAGAAGCAAGTCGTATATACTCCTTTGCCTACTCCTAGTCGATCTTGGGAATCCATCTCCATAGATTGCATGTTGGGCCTTCCATTTACTAATAATGACAACGACTATGTTTTCGTGGTCATTGATAGATTCTTTAAGGTGGCCATTGTGGTGGTCTGCAAGAAGAATATCACAGCAGAGGCCATCGCTAAGCTCTTGTTTAAGCGAGTGTGGGTACACTTTGGTATCCCACAGTAGTCCATTATCTCAGATCAGGACAATAGAATCCTAAGTTCATTTTGGTCAAGTCTCTAGTCGATGTTGGATACCAAACTTACAAAGTCCACGGCTTTCCACCCCCAAACTGATGGCCAAACAAAGTTCGTCAACAGGAAGATCGTACACATTTTTCATATGTACAAATTGAACCATCCATACACGTGGTATGAAAGCCTCCCCCATGTCTAGCACAACTACAATAGAGTTCTCCATAGCTCAATGGGCCATAGCCCCTTTCAAGTAGGGATGCGATTTTAGCTATTATGTCCCATTGATGTAGCTATACCATTTGCAACTACTCAAGCAGATTCAACTCACATCAAATATGAATTCGACGGGGCTAATAGATTCATTGAGTGCATTCAACATAGCCTCCAACAAGTCCATGATATATTGGACAAAGCCAATGCTAAGTACAAGCAATGCCATGATCAGCATCGAGTGTCGCACAAGTTCTAGGTGGGTGACAAAGTTTGGTTACATTTGCAGAAGGAGCACCTCACTGGACCCCAGCGCAAGATTCACTCACTCTGATATGGGCCATACACCATCACCAAGGCTATAGGGGACAAATCCTTCAAGCTCAACATTATTTCGTTCCTTGGTCTACATCTAGTGTTCAATGTAGACCTCCTTTGGCTCTGCTTTCCACCATTGTTGGACACATCCAACATTACAAAACAACTCACACCAACAGAGTTAAACTCGGACTGCATGGAACATGACAGAATTGATCATATCATGGACACACAAATCACGAATACTCGCCAATAGAGGATCCATCTATATCAAGTTTTCAAAGCAGGCCAACTCCTTCACCAGGGCAAGTGGTTCACCAAGGACCAGCTTCAACAGAACATTCCTCACCTCGTGGAGGCTCTGCATGCAAGGGGGGCCATTTCTTCCTAAGGAGGATGGATTGGTGCAGGTGGATATTCGTGGCCACCCACCTATTCCACCTAGACCTTCAGTCAGTTTCATTTGTCTCCTTGTTTATTGAAGCATTTACTATTTTTAGCAATTTTTCAGGTCCTGAGCTTAAGAAGCGGTTTTGACCCCTAAACGATGTTTTTTTCTAGGTCTGCAGGAGGCCCATGCCCATAGGAAAGGGCTGGCTACAAATCCTATAGTAATTAGAGAGATATTTCCAGCAATGTATCGTACGCACAAAACGGAGACAATATGACCAAGTTACAACCTCGGGAAGTTAGTTGCTCAACTAACCCCAACAAGGCCCACAAACTCTTGTTCCATCTCCTGGGGTGAGGGTTTTGGTTGTTTAGGGTTTTCCCTTGTTTTTTAATATTAAATAAGCCCCTGAGCCTCATTGTAACACAAGTCAGAGGCATGTGTCCACCACATCTCTTCTTAGAGATAAGATACCATCGCCCGAGCTAGTTTATTTTTATTTATGTATGTAAGCATATTATTTTTCTTTGATATTAATTAAATGAAGTTTTATTTCAGCTGCATCTATGTGTATATGGGTATTTCTGTATTCTATTGTGTTCTTGCATAAGTTCGGATTAGTGGTATCAGATTTCTCTTCTCTTTCTCTGTTTTTCCTTGCATGTCCCCAACGAGGTTAGGGTATAAGGAGTTAGGGTTTGAACCGGTTCAATCTTTGCAAAACCAGCCTCATAAACCCTGACAACCTCCCATGGTGGAAGAAAATAAATATGAGGGGATAGGATATCCTTTCAAAATATTGCTTGAGGAAACCCTCGAGTGACAGAGGCACGCGATGATGGATAACTTTTCCCGGATCCTTCGACAACTACCCACAAGTGACACATCTTCATCCAGCAGCCACTTTGGAGGTGCCACTCCTTTCAAGGTACAAGTTAACTTTGATATTCCCATATTTGAGGGTCAAATAGATGCATACATTGTAGATAAATGGTTAAATATGTTGGAAGGATATTTTTCAGTTCATGACTTTTCCAATCAGGAAAATATTAATTTTGCACATCTCAAAGTCACCCTACGCGTCAAGGACCGGTGGGAAACTTATTATGAATGAAAGGATGAGAGGGAATCCTCATTGTTTTTAGTCGCACCAACTTGGAACTCTTTATGAGACACCATCAAGGAACAATATTACCCTGTCATGAGCTATGAAGATAAATACATAAAGTAGTAGAAATTCTGCAAATTCTCTACAAATCTCACTCTGAGGCCTATGTAGAAGATCTAACTGTAGATTAACCTAATAATGCAATATACCAAAGAAAAATACTATAATCTACTTCTACTATCAATTTGTGAAAGCTTAAAGATCAATCTTAATCGGAGTTGAACACATATAACCAGAAGAAAAAGAATCAATCACATGAAACACATGAAAATGCTTTGGGGAAAGCCTTAGCTAAAAACCCCACTATTTGTATTATCATACAAGGTGGAAATACATCTAAATTATACAAAGCCTTAGCTCTCACAGCTAACCAGCTCTCAGTATAATCCTCTTGGATGCTCACAGGGAAATTTGGCTAATCACAATCCTTGTTCTCTGCCCTCCAAGCTCTTATTTCCTTGTGTATTTCCTCTGGGATGATTCTCCTTCACCCAGTGGAACACTACTCTCACACACTACTCTAACACATTGTCAGAATTATGCAATCCTCAAGGAACGCTTACCTTGACTGGATGCATGAGTTTCCTTTATAGGAGAAAACATGTAACTAATAGTACATTGTCCTTGACATTTAGCTCAACTAGGTCTTTCTCAAAATAAACATGCATGAGTTTCTGATGAGGGAATCTTCAGTTACCTGGAGTACACTGGTTGAGTGCATGCATGCATCAACTGACTGATAACTCACAATTAGTTCCTCAAATAGTTTGTAACTAATTTAACTGGACTTAACTCAATAAACTGAGCTAACTAATTACAACTCAAATATAACTCAATCTTATCTCCTTGATTAAGGGATAATCTCCTTAATCTAGGGGATAACTCTTTCATGACTTCAGAAATACTTCTAACTTGAATTTCTCCAACTAATTAATCCATAATGAATTAATTAATTATTTTCAAGCAGTTGGTGAGACTAAATTCGATTTTAATTCAAGGACAAATTAAAATTGGAATTTATGGATTCTATTTTTATCATTTCTTGTTGTTATTTTCAACACTCACTCTCAACAAGAAAGGAATTCAACTCAATCCTGATTGTGAACCTTTGGAATGTTATGCATGCAACACTTCTCTCTAGTGTTGTTTGTTATAGACATATTTGGGCACTGCAACCCCAATCTTATATGTCCATAAACCAGGGGCTTCTAAGTCCCTAAAATTGTTGTTTCATACCCTAAAAGAACAAGGTCAGCTGATTACATCATCTCCCAGAAGTTCTCCATGAAAAACTGCTCATAACTGGTCAAAACTGGACCATCTCACCTGCTCCATGGTCAAAGTGCGATGCATCCCACATAATTCACATGGGGGGTGTGATGCATACTGAAAAGCCCTTCTATAGGGTGCGATGGGAAAGAATAGACAAATGGAAGAGAGTTTGCAAGGTGGATGATCATGGAATCTTCCAGAAACTTCTCCTGTGACACTTGCCTCTCTGAATTCGCCCAGGGATGAGTAAGAGATCATGAAATCTCTAAGTCGAACTTAGAACTATCAGATAAATGACACTAATCAAAAACCCAGAAGCTGACTCACCCACCTGCAAACATCTATATATGGATCCCTCATCCTAGAGATCCAAAGGCTGGAATTTTGCATCTGGTAAGGAAGTGTTGTTGGTTTCTTTGGGGAACATTATAGTGTTGGGTGATCTAGCTTTTCATGAGGTGAAGAAGGGCTTTCATGCTGGGAGGATGGCACTGGGTCAGATCAATGGGTTGATCCTCTTTCTACTACTTCTATCAATAAAGCTATTTGAGTTTTCCTCCATATTCTTGTATGTCTTTGAATATTGAATTGATATATGCATTTGTGTGGTCAATATATATCTGATCCTATATTGTTTATGATTGTTGATCTCCATGCTTTGATGGTATTATGTTGCTTTGACTCTACAGGTATTCTTTGAATCAGGACAAGCAAGGAAGAAGTGGAAAAGGTCTGTCAAAGGGGAGAGGAAACAAGCAAGGAGCCAAGCGGAAGACTGAGGTTGGTACTCTCTGCTTCTCTCTCATCTATTTCTCATAAAGGAAAACGCAAGTAACTTTAGTTTGTTTGTTTCTAAGATAGCTACTCGTCTTAGTGGGACTAGTAGCTCTGATCTAGTTAGGTTGCTATGTTTTAACGAGCCTAGCAACAGTGAAACTCGTTCTTGTCTGCATGGACAAGTTTGTTGTTGTTGTTTTAACGAGTTTAACGACAAAGAAAACTCAGTCCTTTTCAATTTTAGAGAGTCTAAAAAGAGTCGGAAAGAAAACTCCAGTGATCCTTTTTCGTAATATAATCCATTAAGTCCGAAAACGTATAATATAATACGAAAGGGATGACTTTTCGATACTTTTAACGAGCCGAACAAGACGAGCGCTCAATATTTTTGTGCAATGATCCCTTAGGTCCAAAAAGATTAAATTCTAGAGGAGGGATGGCACTCCCAATCACTTTAACGAGCTGTAGAGGCCAATTGCTCGGCAATATTTTCATATTTTACGAGTCAGATGAAAAGAGCTTAAAGGAGACTTGTTTTTTGAGGAATGAGTGATGATTTTGGATAGCAGCTGGTTCCAAGTAAGGTTTCAAACTTTTTAATCATGGCAGTGTAAAGGAGATGGCTAATAGAATCACTCGTCATAATTGTTCCTCAAAAGGGGTAAACAATCAAATGGAGGCGTATGATCGGCTAAAAAGGAATGGAGGTGATGGTAAGAACATGACCAAGGTTCAAAAGCTGATAATAATGTGATCGCAATGGTTATTTACCAAAGGTGGGTTCATTTTTTAATGAGCTTAAACTCTGGTGGAACATATGCTCATTGCTAGGTTTATTTTTTAACGAGCTTGAACTTTGCGTAAAACTGCTTGTGATAATTGTCAGAGATGTTTGATTCACCGTTAACACTATGTTCTCTTGACGGTCGTACTACCTATTCAATTTCTCCATCAAACTAATTAGAAATGACAATACATGCTTGAAAAATGAGTCGAAAAACTAATACTTTACTCAAATTACATGAAAAGTAACTTAAAAGTGGTTTTTACCCCTCATTTTACCATTTCATTTGAATTTGGGATTGTTGGAGCTTTGGAGGTGCTTTTCCCGCTCAATTTTCATCAGCTGATTTTAGGAGATTCTGTGGACGATTTTCGGCGCCATCTAGACTAGGTAGGAGCTAAACCTGAGCTCTTCAATTGCATTCTTTCCTTTCTGAATTCTGAGCATGTTTTCCTGCTTTTCTGAGCCTCTAGGGTTTGAACATTTAGTTCTTTCCCCATCTCACCTAGTATACATCAAAAGGTGCGACGCATACTAGGCTAGCCATTGGCCAGTCAATATGCATCCCACCCAGTACATAGCTAGGGTACGATGGGCGCAAGGAGGAAAGTTTTTGCACTAATTTTTCATGGAAATTTTGCCTGTTTTTTTCCAAATAAGGATCCTAATTCTTCTCTTGTTTGTTTTTCAGAGATTCATCAGAGCAAGATGGTCATTACATGGTGTGAACACAAGCATGAAGAAGAGGACATGGTTGCCTTACATGATCCGGGTATGGTAACTACATTGTGGAACTGTGGCTTGCTCAAGTTTTTCCGCATATCTAGCATGAGGAAACAAATCAACTTGTTGCAATATTTCCTCGACACATGGGATCCTACCAACCAAGTGTTCCAGATTAGAGGCAAATCCATCCCTTTGACTATTGAGGACATCTACTTTTTGATCGGTTTATCGAGGCATGGTGCCCCTTCCTCACTATAAGGTTCCGCCCATGGGGGCGAATCCGTGAGGGATTATATTTGCCGATACTGTAGAGATGGATCTCAGCTGAGCATGGATGGCAATATCAGTATTAGAGACGTCACTGACTAGTCCTTAAGGACTATCTTATTCACCTTTGCTAGATTGGCTAGCAGCTCAGCTCTTCACTTGGCCAATAGGTCTTATATGTAGTATGCCTTGGAATGCCTTGAACCAGAGGTATTCAACTAGTGTGATGCAGTACTTCTGGTGATAAAAGAACAGCTTACCAAGGTGAAAAATGGAAGATCCGAGAACTTTGGTTATGGTTCTATTCTGACTGCTTTCGCCTTGGAGAAGATCCCACTAATGCAGCCACAGTACATTTCACTCGGTTTGCCACCACCAACTGAGCCAAGTATGTAGAGATGGGTTGACCTTATGGCCAGACATGCTGGTCAATCATAGGTTTCATTTTCTGATGACTTCTTTGAGTGGTTCAACCATCAGTAGATGGTTTATTCTGAGTATCCATATGCTGGGATGGATTTCCGAGGTGACCCAGATTTGGTGTTGTCAGTTGGCAAGCGGTGGGGTGTCATAGGAAAAAATATCTAACCATATCTCTGTTCATTGCTTTTATAATGTTCTTGTGCTTTTTTAAATATTATCAAGACTAATCAAAATGCATGCGTTCATGCAGATATCGGACCAGTGTGACCAGCAGTGCCCCAAGAGTAGCAGCTACCATTCCAGCGGGAGAGGCTGTAGGGAGGGCTATCCTTCATGATCTGGACGTAGCCAAGATCCTTACAGTATTGCAGGATCAGATCGAGGGTCTCACCCTTGGTATCTAGGATGTGAGGACCGACGAGTTACCTCTGAGATTACAACACCATACCACTGGCATGCCGAGCTGATGGACTAGGCTCTTACGCATGATTGCACAGACGGTGACTTGTTATCACCAGCACCATTAGTCTAGGGTGCTTCCTTGCATTTTTGAGTTTTTGGGTCATATGACCAATTTTGTCCTGGACACAAAACATTATGTGAAAAACTATAAATAGTTATATATATTTTTTATTTTTGGAGCTTTATTTTGGTTAAGTTATATGATAGCTATCCATCTTAGTGGGACTAGCGCTCTGAATGGACACTAATTTTCCCAATAAAAAAATTGCGACTCCAAAACTAGTGTCCATTCAAAGCTGCTAGTACCACTAAGACAGGTAGCTATCTTAGAAACAAACAAACTAAAGTTACTTGTGTTTTCCTTTATGAGAAATAGATGAGAGAGAAGCAGAGAGTACCAACCTTAGTCTTCCACTTGGCTCCTTGCTTGTTTCCTCTCCCCTTTGACAGATATTTGCCGCTCCTTCCTCGCTTGTCCCGCTTCAAAGAACACCTACAGAGTCAAAGCAACATAATACCATCAAAGCATAGAGATCTACAATCATAAACAATATAGGATCATATATATATTGACCATAAAAATGCATATATCAATTCAATATTCAAAGACATACAAGAATATGGAGGAAAACTCAAATAGCTTTATTGATAGAAGTAGTAGAAGAGAGGATTACAACCCATTGATCTAACCCAACACCATCCTCCCAGCATGAAAGCCCTCTTCACCTCATGAAAAGCTAGATCACCCAACACTATGATGTTCCACAAAGAAACCAACAACACTTCCTTACAAGATGCAAAATTCCAACCTTTGGATCTCTAGGATGAGGGATCCATATATAGATGTTTGTAGGTGGGTGAGT
>APFE031224389.1:66764-235213 GCA_000404065.3 Pinus taeda
GCATTTCACCCGACATCAGAAGATTTACAACCTCATGCTTTAGGGGGCAACTGTTATAGACATATTTGGGCACTGCAACCCCAATCTTATATGTCCATCAACCAAGGGATTCTAAGTCCCTAAAAGTGTTGTTTCATACCCTAAAAGAACAAGGTCAGCTGATTACATCATCTCCCAGAAGTTCTCCATGAAAACCTGCTCATAACTGGTCAAAATTGGACCATCTCACCCGCTCCATGGTTAAAGTGTGATGCATCCCACCTAATGCGCACAGGGTTTGATGCATACTGAAAAGCCCTTCTATCGAGTGCGATGGGTGAGAGTAGACAAATGGCAGAGACAATTTGCAAGGTGGATGATCATGGAATCTTCAAAAACTTCTCCTGTGACACTTGCCTCTCTGAATTCGCCCAGGGATGAGTAAGAGGTCATGAAATATCTAAGTGGAACTGATAGCTATCAGAGAAATGACACTAATCAAAAACCCAGAAGCTGACTCACCCACCTACAAACATCTATATATGGATCCCTCATCCTAGAGATCCAAAGGCTAGAATTTTGCATCTGGTAAGGAAGTGCTTTTGGTTTCTTTGTGGAACATCATAGTGTTGGGTGATCTAGCTTTTCATGAGGTGAAGAAGGGCTTTCATGCTGGGAGGATGGAACTGGGTCAAATCAATGGGTTGTAATCCTCTCTTCCACTACTTCTATCAATAAATCTATTTGAGTTTTCCTCCATATTCTTGTATGTCTTTGAATATTGAATTGATATATGCATTTGTGTGGTCAATATATATCTAATCCTATATTGCTTATGATTGTAGATCTCCATGATTTGATGGTATTATGTTTTTTTGACTGTACAGGTGTTATTTGAAGCAGGACAAGCGAGGAAGGAGCGGCAAAGATTTGTCAAAGGGGAGAGGAAACAAGCAAGGAGCCAAGCGGAAGACTAAGGTTGGTACTCTCTACTTCTCTCTCATCTATTTCTCATAAAGGAAAATGCAAGTAACTTTAATTTGTTTATTTCTAAGATAGCTACCCGTCTTAGTGGGACTAGCAGCTCTGAATGGACACTATTTTTCCTGATAACATTGTTGCTCCAGCAACTCTAGAAACAAAAAAAAAATCCAACATGAATCAGTATGATGCATCTGTCATCAAAGTCTCTAACTGTTATTACCTCTGTCAACTGAAAACTTTGCACTTCTGCTGACTCTGCCTTTCTGCACTGTTGTCAATCCTTCTCTACGCTCTTCAGCATCTAACTGATCTATCCTCTGTCACTTTGATCTCTGACTGCATCAATCCCATTGATTCCTCCTGCTACTCTGTACTTTGGGCTCCCGTAGCAAGGTACATTCCATGAGATAAAAGCTCTCAATGGACCCTGCCCAATTTCAGCCTTCATGGGACTCTCACTTCACATCACCCCACCTCACACCTGGAGGTATGGCTGCATGTGATCCCTCTACCCACTTGGATCAAAATTCCCCCCTAATCGCGGTATCTACATGAGTGGATCTCTTCACTTGGTCTCCTCTCTGCTTCTCCAATTGTGGCTCCTCCACAATTGTCTAAGACTTCTTCTGGGACTGCATGTTGAGAGGTAATTTACTCTCCCTCCCAATTACCAAGTCTCTAACATTTTCCTTGATCCTCAATGCTTTGCATGTATCTTTAACCTCAATAGAATATAGGTTCTTAACTCGTGAACCGATCTATTTCACCTATCTCATGGTGATGTGTCTAAGGAAAACTTTTCCCTTACTAAAGACAACATCGTAGCCTTTGTCTTCCAACATCGCGACCGTTACCAAGTTTTTCTTCAGTCCAAGCACATACTTTACATCTTTCAAGGTGATAGCAGCTCCATGCTCCCTCTGAAAAGAAACCATGCCCACTCCTGAAACACTATACGCTTCATCGTCACCCATCTCTATGCACATCTTGAGGTCTTTCTCCTCCAAGGAAATGAATAAACTTTTATCACCGGTCATGTGGAATGAGGCTCCACTATCAAGATACCAAACACAACCCATCATCGATGACACCATGCATGCTATGAGGGTAAAGTCCATTTCGAAATGAGAGGATAATTCCTCACCTTCTAATCCTACCAAGGATCCCTTCTTGGACTTCTTCGATGAACAATTAGTCGCATAATATCCCATCTCAATTGAAGTATGATATGAATTCAATTTGCACCTGCAACCCTGAACTTCAAACTTCGAATTCTCTTCTCTGTATACTGCTCACAGCTCTGATAAACTTGGCTATGATACCATGTAGAAAATTTCTACAAATCCATCTCCGATACCATGTAGAAATTCTGCAAATTCTCTACAAATCTCGCTCTGAGGCCTATGTAGAAAATTTGACTATAGATTAACCCGATAATGCAATATACCAAAGAAAAATACTATAATCTACTTCTACTATCAATTTGTGGAAGCTTAAAGATCGAGCTTAATCAGAGTTGAACACATATAACAAGAAGAAGAAGAATCAATCACATGAAACACATGAAAATAATTTGGGGAAAGCCTCAACTAAAAACCCCACTATCTATATTATCATACAAGGTGGAAATACATCAAAAGTATACAAAGCCTTAGCTCTCACAGCTAGCCAGCTCTTAGTAAAATCCTCATGGATTCTCAAAGGCAAACTTGGATTCTCACAAGCCTTCCTCTCTGCCCTCCAAGCTCCTATTTCCTTACGCAGTTCCTTTGGGATGATTCTCCTTCACCGAGTGGAACACGGCTCTCACACATTGCTCTAACACACTGTCAAAACTGCGCAATCCTCAAGGAACCCTTACCTTGAATACATGCATGAGTTTCCTTTATAGGAGAAAATATGCAACTGATAGTACATTTTCCTTGACATTCAGCTCAATTGGGTATTTCTCATAATAGACATGCATGAGTTTCTGATGAGGGAACCTTCAGTTATCTAGAGTACATTGGTTGAGTGCATGCATGCATCAATTGACTGATAGCTCACAATTAGTTCCTCAAACAGTTTGGAACTAATTTAACTAGACTTAACTCAGTAAACTAAGCTAACTAATTACAACTCAAATATAACTCAATCTTATCTCCTTAATTAAGGGATAATCTCCTTAATTTAAGGGATAACTCTTGCATAACTTCATAAAGACTTCTAACTTGAATTTCTCCAACTAATTAATCCATAATGAATTAACTAATTATTTCCAAGCAGTTGGTGAGACTAAATTCAATTTTAATTCACAATTTTAATTCAAGGACAAATTAAAATTGGAATTTATGGATTCTATTTTTATCATTTCTTGTTGCTATTTTCAACAAAAGTGGACCATGCCATGGAAGAGAAGGGACCAAGATGTGTCGGATTTCACAAATGTTTTCCATACCCTTTGCACAAAGTTGGGTATTAATGATTCTAAGAGGAATTTAGTGCTGAAATATGGTGGTTGTCTAAGCAAATAAATCCAAGGAGAGATGGGGTTCTTGGACAACTCCCCGCTCGGTATGGCGTACCGATACCCTATCAAGATTGAGTAGAATTTTAAATAGAAGAAGAAATACTTTGACTTTGTGAATACGAAGCAAGGAAAGGGCGGCTCGAAACCACAAAGTAAAGGAAAAAGCCAAGGCTGGGTGACCCAGGACAACCTACTGAAGCCACAAGAAAAAAGAAACACCACGAAGACAAAGAGGACATAGGAAAATGGTGTGAGTTCCATAAGAGCTCCACTCACAACATAAGTGACTGTTGAACCAAGCAGTCACTGGTGGCTAAGATGGCTTCTAAATCAAATGCATTTTCCAATTCTGAGTCATAACCTAACAAGGGGAAAGACAAAGGGAAGTAGATCACTGACACGGAGCCCAGTGCCATCGTGACCACCACCATGATAAAAAAGAATGATCCTAAAGAACTAGAGGAGAGGGAACACCTCTTCCACTCACAGATGTTGGTGAATGGTTCTCCTATGTAGTTCATTATCGATGGAGGGAGCCGAAAGAGCCTCATTTATGTAGAGGTCGTGAAGCAGCTAGGCCTACCGACTACATTACATCCATTGCCACACCATCGAGTGGCTTCACCAATGATACAATCTCCACGTCAGCCATCAATGATGCCTTCCCTACAACATCAAGCCCTTCGTGGATGAGGTACTGTATGATGTTTCTCCTTTTGAATTTTGTGATGTATTATTAGGACAACCATACTTATGTAAGTGACACATTGTATATGAGTCTAGGGCTTGCTCCATGATTATTACTTTGGGAAATACATTGTACAGGATACCAGAGGTAGCCCTGCCTACCACCATGTCTTTGATCACTGCAAAGAAATGCAGTAAGATCATTTACCAGACCAGGAAATTTTTTTTCCTTATGATTCACCCTCAAGGAAAGAAGAAGGTCGTGTCCACAACTTCCAGATAGGGATCCTTTGCAAAACAACAACAGACAAACAAGTTCGTGGAGGAGTACAGGGACATTTTCACCTCACCTATAAGGGTACCTCTGCACTATTTAGTTAAGCACTCCATTGATCTGACCTCGGTTGTACCACTACCCAATGGATTGATCTACTGATGCTCTATTCTAGAGAATGATGAGATCAAGAGGCAGATTTAGGAGTTGTTACAGAAAGGGAACATCATGTCAAGCTCATCATCATGTTGGATCCTGATTGTATTGGTACAGAAGAAGGATGAGACCTGGAGACTCTGTATTGATTATTAGGCACTGAACAAGATCATTGTCTCAAATAGGTACCCAATCCCACGAATTGATGACCTTTTGGACCAGCTCAAGGCGCCAAATATTTCAGCAAGATCGACTTAAAGTCCGCTTATCACTAGGTGCCTATCAAATCCTCCGATATATGGAAGATTGCCTTCAAATCAAGGATAGGCCTTTTCAAATGGTTGTTCATGCCTTTCAGGTTGACGAATGCCCCCACAACCTTCATGAGATTGATGGATGACATCTTGTAACCCTTCACCAATGCATTCATGGTAGTGTATTTAGATGAGATCTTGATCTTCAACTAGAGTGTCCTTAAAACCCAATGACAACACAAGTTGTGTGCCAATTTGGATAAATGCACTTTTGGCATGACTCGTTTTCAATATCTGGGTTACATCATCGATGAGCAGGGTGTGAATGTGGACCCAACCAAAATACAAGTCATGCGGGATTGGCTAGCCTCGACCACTCTAACAGAGCTCCGTAGATTTCTGGGTCTTGCCAATTTCTACCACAGGTTCGTGTTGGGGTTCTCTCATATCACTTGGAATTTAAGTCAAGTCACCAAGGGCAGAGCGAAAGAAAAGTTTTTTTGGGTTCAGAACCCAACAAAAGGATTTTGTCGATTTGAAGCATCGCCTCTTCTTGGCACCAGTGCTCACATTTCTAGACCTACAACAGCGTTTTGAGATTGAGATAAACACATCTGACTATGTTATTGGTGCAGTTCTAACTCACTAGGGGTACCTAGTGGAATACCTCAGTGAAACACTTTCAGACACATTCCAAAAGTATCCCACTTATGACAAAGAAATGTATTCCATTGATCAGGATTGCCATCAATGGAAGCATTCCATTCTAGTTAAGGAAACGGTCATCCACACAGACCACTGACCCATGCAGTTCATACAAACACAAGGGAAGCTGCAGAACGATCGACATCAAAAATGGTCCACGTACCTACAAAATTTCTATTTGAACATTAAGTACAAGAAGGGAAGCACCAATAATGTTGCAGACTGCCTCAATCGACCACTAGTCATGGCGTTGATCACTGTGCTCAACTCGTGTGGACACGCAACTTTGCGGTGGTCGTATCTTTACAAGAGCGATCCAAAATTCAACAACACATACCAAACACTCCAAGAAGTAAGAAAAATCCAAATTTTCACCTCCAGGATGCACCGTTATGCAACTTGGGACACATATGTGTTCCTTAAAGCGAGCGTGCCAAGATGATTTGGGAAGCACACTATAGTCAGGACATTGTACATTTCAGAGTAAAGAAAACATTGGAAATACTACAAAAGTATTTTTATTGGCCGAACCTTCATTAGGATGTTTGTAAGTACATTAGATATTGCACTGTCTATGCCATTGTCAAACCAACCATCAAGAATCAAGGCTTATATACTCCTCTGCCTACTCCTAGTTGACCTTGGGAATCCATATCCCTAGATTACATGTCAGGACTTCCTTTTACTAAGCACGACAACGACTACATTTTCGTGGTTGTCAACAAATTCTCTAAGATGGCCATTATAGTGGCCTGCCAAAAGAGTATCACAGTAGAGGCCACATCTAAGCTCTTCTTTGAGCGAGTTGTGGGTACGCTTTGGGATCCCACAATCCATTATCTTAGATCAGGACAACATATTCCTAATTACATTTTGGTCAAGTCTTTGGTTGATAGTAGGTACCAAACTCACTAAGTCCACGACTTTCCAACCCCAAACTGATGGCCAAACAGAGGTCATCAACATGATGATCCTACACATTATGTGCATGTACAACTCGAATCATCCATGAACATGGGATGAAAGCCTCCCCTTTGTGTAGCACAGCTACAATATATCTCTCCATAGCTCAACATGCCACAACACCTTTTAGGTAGGGCTAGGATTTCATCCACTATGTTCCATTGATGTGCGATACCATTTGAAACTACTCAAGCAAATTTGGCTCACGTCTAGTTCGAAGCCGACAAATATAATAACTTAATTGAGTGCATTTAACACATCTGCCACTAGGTCCATGATATATTGGACAAAGCCAATGCTAAGTACAAGCAACGCAATGATCAACATCGAGTGCCACACAAGTTCCATGTGGGCTACAAAGTTTGGCTACATTTGCAGAAGGAGCACCTCGTTGGAACCCACCGCAAGCTTCGCCTGCTCGAATATGGGTCATACACCGTCACCATGGTTGTAGGGTATAATTTCTTTAAGCTCAAAATTCCTTCGTTCCTTGGTCTGCACCTAATGTTCAATGTAGACCTCCTTCATCCATACTTTCCACCATTGTTAGACACACCTGACATTGCAGAACAACTCACACCAACATATCTAAACCATAACTACATGGAACAAGCCACAACTAATTATATCATGGACACGCAAATCAAGAACACTTTCCAATAGAGGATCCAACTATATTGAGTTGTCAAAGTAGGCCAACTCCTCCACTAGGGCAAGTAGTTCACCAGGGACCAAGTTCAACAAAAATTTCCTCACCTCATGGATGATTTACACGCAATGGGCACCATTTCTTCCTAAGGAAGGAGGAATGATCTAGGTGGATATTGGTGGTCACCTGCCTATTCCACCTAGACCTCCATCCAGTTTCATCTATTTCCTTGTTTATTGCATCATTTAGTATTTTTAGCATTTTTTCGAGTCCTAAACTTAGCAGTTTTAACCTCCTAAACGGTGTTTTTTTAAGGTCTAAATCAAGCCCAAAGCCATAGGTAAGGGCCTGCTACAAATATCGTAGTACTTGGAGATATCTTTTTAGCAAGGTATTGTACGTGCCAAATGGAGATAATATGACTAAGTTACAGCCCTGGGAAGTTGGGTTCCCAACTAACCCCAACGAGGCCCACAAAATAATGGTGTTCCATCTCCTAGGGTAAGGGTTTTGTTTGTTTAGGTTTTTCCCTTGTTGTTTATTAATAAATAGGCCCTTGAGCCTCATTGTAACACATTTCAGAGGCATGTAGCCTCCACATCTCTTCTCAGAGATAAGCTATCGTCGCCAGATCTAGTTTATTTTTATTTCTATATGTAAGTTTATTTTTATTTTTGTATGTAAGCATATTTTTGTTCTTTGATATTAACAAAATGAATTTTTATTTCGGTTGCATCTCTGTGTGTATGGGTATTTATGTATTTTGTTGCATTCCTGCATAATTCTAGATCATGAGACTTCTCATATGAAAAATCAATCCATATTAGCACGATATAAAATTATATATATATATAATATATATATAATATATAATATATATATAAATATATATAAAATAACATCAACATCTCAACATGAACATCATGATGACACAAGACTGTAACAATGACAATCACAATGAATGCATAACAAACATATTAACAACTAAAATGCATGCATAGCAATCACATCTAGCCCATCTAGTCCAAGTGTTTGAACTTGGAAGCTCTGATGTCACCCTGTAATGCCTCTTCCCACATTTACCCACTTTTACAATCTCTCTAGGGTAAACATGAGCTGAGTGTCACTATGATATGATCCTACCTCCAAGTTCCAGTTATGGAAGTGGGGCCTGCTACCCAGCAATAAACTGACATCCCTCAAAGACTACAGATCACTTAGGAGCCTAGCAACAACCGCAGGCGATGAATCCATAAGTTGGAACTCCTTTCCACAAGTTTTACTCTCCAACCACACCCATAACACCTCATGCTTGTTGGTTATGAGGCTCCAACCATAGCCAATATCCTACCTGCATGTGGTTGTGACCAAAATTCCTCAGTTCAGTGCATACGGCCATGAGATCTATGCCACTTTTTCAGGCTAGCCTCCAAACCACTTCCCATAACTTCTTGCAACTTCCCAAAATCATGTCAATGATGATAAAAATGTTATACAATCAAAACTTAAGCAAGATATCGACCAATACATGCCTACTGCAAGATAGACATTTCTTCAAACATATGATAAATAGTATAAGCTAGAGGTCATGAATGCATATTTGATCATAAATTTTTGAACTTCATCTAAGAATCACCAAGAAGGCTCAATGCCCTCTCTAGGTAGCTCCAACAACACTTTTTAGCCCATACATTCATCAACCATTCAATGAATTATCAAATCATGAAAGAGATCCATAACTAGAGCACATCATGTAACTAGGTATGTAACTGGCATATAACCAAAATAGAAACTAGGAAAAATCATCCATAATATCACCATAATAACTAGTACAAGTGCTCATATATCACAATAGGTAAATTATTCATATTAACATATGAAAATACCAACCAAGTTAGGGACTTCCATGTACCACATGACCATATATTAGCATGAAACAAATCTTTCTTTCAGCTAATCTCCCCGGCACCATATTATAAGAATGAATGTGGGATCATAAAGACTAAACAAAAAAAAAAGCCAACCAGGGCTTCTAGAGGCCAAACCACCTCAACCCTAAACCATATTGATCTCACCTATACAGTCCAAAAATCACTAACAATCAATCAGATCGGTCTCTACCCAAGCTATCCAGGGCTCCATGAACTAGTAACTCAACCCACAACCTCCATGGAACCTTAGTCGTTCCAGGGCTCTAGAGCCTTTGTCCCAACTCCAAGGCTCCAGGGACTAGTAACTCAACCCATAGGCCTTAGGGAACCCAAGTTGTTCCAAGGCTCCAGAGCATTTTTTCTAGCTCACTACCATAGGGAACTTGAGAACCAATTAAAAAAACACCATGGTTATCCAGGAAATGGCAAGGAAAGGCTAAAATCACTATCAATCTAGGAAAATGTCCATGCCAATGACAACACAGAACCAAGGAACCATATGCATACACCATGCATTCAAAAAGAAACAAGGGATCTCACATGCAACTTGTTACTTGCAAAGTAAGCCTACTTTAGTTGTTGATCCAACTGTTCCCTTACACTTCCTTGCTTTACTTTGCTTTCTTCCTCCAATCCAAGTGAATGCTAGAGTGATCCAAGAATGCTCTAAGTGTGTAATAGTATGAGAGAATGAAAGGAGAGAGCCAAAACTGAACTGAAAAGAGATAAAATGGAAAAAAATATGTGAATTAATTGTGTGATGCTTTTTTATCATTGAGATCTCCTTTTTCCTTCATTTTTCCTTCATTTTTCCTTCATTTTTCCTCTAATTTCCCTTGCATGCAAAATTGTGTCTCTTCACCTTCCTTTTCTTCTATTTTCCTTTATTTTCATAATCAAATGCCAGTTATTACCTCTTTATCTTTTCCAATTTCCATAGCCATTAATTAATCCACAAGTGATGCCCACTATAATGTTTTTCCCACTATTCAACTTGGAATACGTGTCCCATGACCTTGGTCTTATTTTATTTACATGGAAAATCAACCAGGGGTTGTTACAAACTAATATATCCCAGTCCAACTTATTAACATGGATTTATCAATGAAGCATGATGTATCTATGTATATTGGGGCTAAGATTATGGATATTTCTTCTGACCCTTCTTCAACATATTCAACAATTTCCTTGGCTAGTCTCCTCTTAGGTGGGGCTATGTCTTATATTTACAATGAAATGCTAAGAAGCTCCAAATACACTTTACTTAAAATTTCAAAGATATTCATCATGATAAACAATGTTCAAAAACCAAAATTGAATTCATTGTGCAGTGAAAAGGAGTATCTCTATTGTGATAAGTCAGTGCATTGTTGTGAAAGCAAAGTTTGTAGACTATAAAGAAACAATGCAATTATACTGAGGAAACTGGCAGCGGAACAAGTGGTTGGAGTAGTACTAGGTAAAAGAATTGTGTTGTTGCACTACGATGAGCCATGGACTAGACACAAATCTTACACCGTAGTACAAAGCGAAAGGGGGCCATATTGGTGGTACTATTGATTGTAGTAACTAAGAATTAGGTTTGAACCTTTATGTTGGAGGGAATGGTATGGTAAATATGAATCTTGCGCCACTACGATATGGGAAAATGCAAACCCTCGGTTGATATTTGAGATGTTGTGGAGGGTATTGTTGAATTTTGTAGTGCTATTTCACTAGGGTGAATGATATTGGAAGGTAGGCTTGTGCTGCATTGAAAGGGAAGGGGGGATGAAAAATATTTTACGTGTAAAATAAAAGAGGGTTTTTGAGTGCAAGGAAAAGTTGGAAGATAGGTAAAACAAGTGAGAAGACTAAGCGAAGAAAGGGATTAAATGTTTGTGCCCATGGATATATATAGGTGTTCAGGAAAGAAAAAGGTTTAGGAACAGAAAGGTCACACAAAAAATGAAACGTCAACGAACGCAAATAAATCATGGGCATAGAGGTATACCTAACATGTAGCATGGTCATTACATCCTTGGCAACGACGTTCTCCTCAGGAGATCAGAAGCTACACTAGCACGATGTGATATGACGATGAACAAGAGGGAAATATTGCAACAAATATGCACTATAAAATGACTTGGGGGGTTGGTCTATATATAGATTCTCGCACGTGTGAAGGATTTAAAGGCACAGTAAATTTTATCTCGCGAGAAAACCTTCACGATTTAACGAGGTAGTGCACTAAGTTATTGTCTTGCATTGTGTCACACTAGGAATTTGTATTGCACTGAAGAGATACAATGTGTTGTGCAGGAGAGTCATTACATAGGATCATTGTGCTATTATATGTATGTGTGATATGCTAAGTATCTTTCAAAAGATACATAAAGGTAATTTCCTTTACCCAAATGACCCAAAGCAAGACAAAGATCCTTGTTTACAAGTTTCTATGGTGGCCAGAATTTGAAGCATTTGCTCCTGGAGTTTTATCCATAGTGATCATTTTCAATCAATGTTTCGAGTCCAAACCAAGACCCATCATCAAGATGTAGATTTTTGAGAGAAGTAGGATAGGGAAAAAAGGAATAAATAAATAATAAAAATTTTGGGTTGTTGTAGCTGCTACAATAGGTTATTATTCTCTCTTTTGCTTAGAATGGAAATAGTGCAAGTACAATGGAGAAGGAACTCTCATGGAGTCATCTTACACCTATGGCTTGATAGGCTACTACAAAACACTGACTCCCTATGTTATGTTTTCTAACTCCCACTCCCCTTTTTCCTACTCCACTATCTTTAAAGATACAATCTAAATTAATGGAACCCCTTTTCCATCTAGTGGCCCAATTATATCATAGCCAAAAAACCTTCTAGGGGTCAAGTTTAACTCCTTCAACTCCCAACTATAGTTACAAATTTTACCCTTTTGGAGCCTTTTTCCAATTCCCCACATGAATATCCCATTTTTCATGAGTAACAAAGGATAATATAGCATCCTCGTTAGCCATGGTTAGTTAAATTTTAGGAGGCATAAATTTTGCATATGAACTATGAATGGTGTGGTTCTTGCATCATTATAAAGGTTTATGAGTTTATAATAGCATCATGAGGTTCGATGCTTAAGAGAGAAAGATTTACCCCTAAAAACATGGTGTTTAATCCCTTAAAATGGCCCTAAAAGGTTTTAAAATAATTCTCCAAACTAGGTCCCACCAATAAAACTACTCCTGCAAAATGATTCCTCTAATTTTTCCACTCTAAAATCATTGAGATATAATATAAAAAATATAATGATCCAATTCAAAACACTACATTTCATGTACCCTATAGTGTACTTAAATTTGTAATCCCATTGGCTTAAAAATTGGCTATACCCAAAAATTCTAAGCTACGCCTAGTGTTTCATCCATCTTTCTTGAAGAAACTACTCATGTCCAATTGCATAGTTCTGGCTAGCCTTCAAAAAAGGTGAGGGGAGTTCCATTTGGTTGTATCCTGAGACCATTTTGGACAAATATGATCAATGTATTTTCTAGTGCACTATTTAGAAAGTTTTGATCCCATGGAAGGATACATACCTTGAATATGTTATAGAGGAAACAACAAATATTCTCCACCAATTTCCTCATCTTTAGCCTTGAGGACCACAGTATTTTGCAAGGATATGTCATGTTAATGTCTCACCCTAACTCCCATAGTTAGGAAAATAGGTTCTTACTTAATATATTTGTGTCATATTTATTAATTAGGGCCAATGAGGTAGTAAAGTTTGAAGCCAATAACTGCAATTGGCCTCGGTAAAGAAGATCCACTAATTAGTAGTTGAGATTTCATTAATCTACCAGGTGGTTAGGGTTTTGGTCAACTAGAAACTATATAGTAGTGAAATTTGTGTAAATGGTTTCCAAGTAGATATTATTGTATTAAAAGCTTTGCTTAATTAATGGGTGTTTCCATCTCAAAGAGGCAAGTGAACGTTTCTCTCAATTATGAATATTAATAAAATTGTGTTCATTGTTTTGGTTCTATTTATTTTCTTTTTGTAGTTATATTTTGTCTTGCTTCAAATATTGTTTTCAACTATTAAAGAACAGTATAACATCATAACATTATTATAATAAATAATCAACTAAATGAACTTCAAAATGTACTAAGGTCATGATGATCACACATTGATAAAAAAGCACTATTGATAAAACATCAAAATAATCAACCTTGACACATGAGGAAACATAAGAGTAATTAATGAAGTCCAACATGGTGTGAGATAGAGAAAGCTATAGTAGACTCGATCATGGACATTAAGATGAAAAACACTTTCTAGAAAAAACACACAACTCTTTCAACTTATAAAAGAAAGGGAACATCTTCATCAAGTAAAATGGTTTACCATAAGAGGTAGACATAATAGTGAGCAATGTTACTTAACACACTTTATCATGTTTTTTCAAGCCAGATGTACACACAATGATTGAAGAATTGTCTCAATCAGTTAATGTTCTTTTGAATGAGCTAAATAAGGCCCCAAAGTAGCACCAACCAAAAATTTATGATCCCAACAAGACTTCCCCTTTTCTTGGGTATTTCAAATTCACCCATCTTAGTGTTCCAATTAGGCCCTCAAGTTAGGGTTAGGATTCTTGTATTTTAGGATTTTTTTCTTCTTAGGTTTTTTTGGCATCATTATAAAATATAGTTCTTGCCTATTGTGATGTTGTTTTTTCTAATGATTGTATCCATCACATCACTTCTTAGTGATAACTTATCACCATTTAAACAATTACGTTTGCATGTACATGGCAATATTTTCCCCATTTGCTTCATTAATAGAACTTGGTTTCATTATAATACTTCATTTTCAATTTGTATTGTGTGTTATCTCTAAAATATTATGGTTTTTCATTTCATTGACAATATAATTTGGATCGTATTGATGGATTATGTTATCATGATTGTCATTTGTAGTTGCACTCTCACTAGTCACTTAGTACCATAAATAGTTCCATTCTTTTAAACTATTGGATGCCTCATTGAATTTCATCCATATAAATGGCTATTCTATCTCCTAGATCAAAAAAACTCTTTGTTTCATTCTCTATAAAAAAAAAACTAAGAACTCACTCCCAACCTCTTCTCCCTAAGGTTAAATCTTGCTCTGTTAACATCCATGGAATCATTAGTCATATTTATACAATATTAGCCAAAATGAATAACATAACTTATTTTTATGTTAAGCAACATTTCCATGGCATAAAAGACAAATATAACATTTTTGATCTCAAGGAAATTATTAGATTCCTAGTTATTGCGTCAAATCCTATACTCACACAACTAACAAATATATCCAAACTCGCCTAGAAGATTATATAGTTGATACTCATCATAATCATCTTACTAAATCATCTATTGCTAAACATTCTCATAACACCAATCATCTTATCTACTTTAATAACACCAAAAATAAACCCTACTACTTCTCTCAAGTCATTAGGGAAGCCCTAGAAATTGAGAAACATGATAACAAATTTAATTAGAAATACAATTACAAATTAAACCACTACAGAAATCTCATCATCCAATGTCTTCAGTAATAAACCCTTACCCTCCTCATCATTATACAATGTCATCCCTTTCTAATCCTTTTTTAGTTGTTTATCTTACCATAATTCTTTCCTGGTCTTTTCTCCTATCCTTTCTTTGTATCTCTTATAATATCATTCCTTTCTTTTTAATTAAAATTTTTAGTAATTAATCCCTATTTTAATATATTAATTCACCTTTTTACTATTTTATTTTTTCTTTACCTCATAATTTATGCATCATTATATTATTATTTCTAATATTTTTAAATTTACAGATTTACTTTATAATTTATATATTCCTTTATTTAATTTATTTATCTCTTTCTTATTTCAATTTTAACATTATTTCTAATATTTTTCAATTTACAGATTTACTTTATATATCATTTTATCTTTTTATATATTTTAATTATTTAAAAAAAAAAAAAAAAAATATATATATATATATATATATATATATATATAGTATATATATATATTTTTTTAACCATTACCAATCCGTATTTATCCTCTTTTCTTTCACATAACTATTTCACTTTTTTACTATATTATCCCTATTTATTCTCTATTATCCCTATTTATTCTCTTTTGTTTCACATAATTATTTCACCTTTTTATTATATTATTCATTAATACCACCTCTTTATTATATTAACTCATGTTTTATAATATTATTTTACATATCATTTTTTATTTAAAATTCCATACGCTTTAAATATCATTATTTATAAAATTGTTCTTTCTATTTTTTCCCTAAATCCATTTACCAAAGTTATTTATTTTAATTTTTTCTTTCTTTTATGTTTTTTAAATCATTTTGATTTTCTTTTAACCTTTTCCTTTCATCTCTTCACCCTTCTCCTTTATTCTTTTCATCTATTCATGCTATTCCTTTATTCTTCTTTCCCTCTTCTAACTTATATTCAATACTATTATTTATCATTTAATTAATGAACTAATCATTTTATTTATTAAATAGTTGACTTTATTTTATTTTTTGAATTGTTAAAATTTTCATTTATATTTATTATTTTTTCTGTTATAAAAATTTTAAAATTTTTATAGTAATATGTTTTAATCATAATTATCATTAATATAAAAAGTCTACATACTAAAATTAAATCATACTCTCACTAGTTAGTCATTCTACAAAAAAAATCAATTACACTTATGTATATTCAATATTAATTTATATTACAGCGTTATAAATCTACCATTTTTATAACGATGCAACATTTTAACACTATATTATCTACATATGTACTTAATATACATCATTACGACATTTGTTAGTAGTATATGTATGTGAGATGGAAGAATAAATGTTATCACTAAACAATTGATCTTCTAGCCTAATTTATAAGATAGATCGAAGTACACTATGTAAAGCCAATTTTACCATAGTAAAATTGCTTTCACTATGAGAAATGATTTAATAAATCACCTTTGTTAAGTAATTTATAGTTAAACTCATGAAGAATAATTAAATAAATCACTATTTATTTGATCTTCTTCTAGGAATAATTAATTTAACCATTGTTTTATTATTACTCCTTGTCATATTTGACCCAATCATGAAAAATAAAATCATTAATTATTTTATTTTTCTCCAAAAATAATTAATTAATCACTAAGTAATTATTATTCTTTGTCAAAATTAACTAAATCCCTTAGGAATAATTAAAATAAATCCTTCTTTGTTTATTATTCCTTAACTAATTCCTTGGGATCATAAATAAATCATTTATTTATTTATTATTTCTAAATAAAAGTTTAAATACTTTTTCCCTCCCAAACAAATATAATAAAATATTCGAAGTGGTTATTCTAAGAATGGGATCAATAATATTTTATTATTGCTCATTATTCGAGGATAATTCAATATTTTGTTATAAATAGAAGGGTTTTCCGTTCATTATTCACTTTTGATTATTTTCATTGTTGCACTCATTGTTGTAACTCTAATTATTTTCATTGTTGCACACTATATTTTTGTTGGGTTTACACATTATAGAAGAGAGAGACTCTACACAAGCTGAAGACGTTTGAGGATAGCCAAGAGCCGATCCTACAGAAGGGGACTGATAACATTTATCTATTCTCTTCACAGGTGTTATAATAAAATTGTTTTTTACATATCTGGTTTCGATTGGATGATTGGAGTTATTACTCTTTCTTTTTGTATTTAACTATGATTGTGGCATAGATCTGGACTTTGGCAGATTTTTGTTTTTATCAGTTGTTGCAGATCTACAATGTTTAGTAGTCATTTATATTGTTGAGATTGTTTGTCATCCACAATCTTAAGTGGGTTCTTTTCATAAATCTTTGAGAAGAAAACACTACAACAAATTTGGCGACTCCGCTGGGTTTTATACTTCAGATGCAGAAACTTGGGTGACCTTCGGTTTTTAGCTTAGGGTTTCTTCTTTTTTCAATTATATTAATGTTTCCTAGTTTTTTAACCCTAGATCTGATAAATTTCTAACTTCCACAAGCTTTCTAGTCGTTTCACAAGTCACAGGAACCAGCTGCGATAAAGGCGACACCTTTTTCCGAGATTTGCCGACTGAGATCCACGAAGCAGAAATTGCACTTTTTGGCCCAAAAAATGTGATCTAGAAGCCATAATGCACTAAACAACCCAAAACATGTGATCCCTACAGAGAAATAAGTCAGTACCTGAGATTTCTGGGTTTTAGGGTTTTTCTCATATCCGTTTCTGGGTTTTGTAGAGAGTTATCTGTTAGGTTGTTTGACCTCTACCTCATCCGATTTAGGCCTTGATCCACTCTAATTTACTCGTTGAAGTCGAATTTAGCCTCCCCTAGGACTTCCAATATGCTTCCACCTTTCTAGGAGAAGTTTAGTTGAGTGCGTAGTCTAAGTTTCTGTAGTGCTTTCAACCACATTTTCCAGATCTGTACTCTTTTGTTTCAGATCTATTAAGATAGCTTGTTACCATCCATAGTTTCACATTTAAACTTGTTTGGTCATTTGCCTTAGGGTCTCATCAGTTTCTCTAGGTGTTTCACCCATCTCCCTATCTTTTTGCAGCGATCTTCCTCTCTGGTTTTTTTTTGTTGCTACACCACTTTCTAATGTCACTTGATCCCAGTCACACCGAAATTTAGATCTATCGATCATTTCAGTGTATTTTCCATCGGTTTAACCACCAAGCAGTACAGTGTTTGCAAACCTAGTTTGGGAGGGGTTTAGTTAATTGTTTTGTTGTTCATTTTTTGTTATTAATTTCAATTTATTTTCAGTAAGATTTTATTTTTTTACAAACACAATCTGGGCTTAATCAATTAATATACTTTCACACACAATCACACCTTAAGCGAAGGGTGCTTGGTTTAAACTACCAAGCCATAAATTCATCTCCCCACATCGAAACAAAGATATATTTTTGATATCCCTTCACCATTTCTATGTCACATGTGTCCTACCACCATTGCACCACCAAGGCATTTGTCGCGGAGACTATTAGGCCTTCACCCCTAATTTCCACTTGGGTATATCACCCCTCCCCATTGGGTTCGAGTTCATATCCCTCTGAGTTCCCATACCAACTCTTCTCCTGGTTATTCTGATTCCTCATCCAATTCCGAGCCTCCTTCACCGCATATCGTCACCATGTCTGGACCCACAGCTAGTGCAGGAACCCAACCTGGTGTTGGCTCCAATTCTATCCCGGTGGTCACATCAAGCAAAACAGTCTCAGGAACCGTTCCAGCATCCCTCATGCTCCCCTTTATGGTTTGGTTAAATCTACCAGATTTTAACCAGTTGATAAATGACCCCATACACCATGATGCTAGATGGCCCTCTATGTTGACTAAGCTTCCTTCCGACATTCCAAAGTTTGAGGGTAATGCTAGAGAGGATCCTACCAACCATGTTCAATCATTCCACATGTGGTGTTCGTCCAACTCCATAATCGATGACTCCATTCATCTTTGGCTATTCCAACACGCGCTCACTGGAGACGCTGCAAAATGGTATATAGACCAGCGCTCCACATCTCATTCCATTTTCGCAACACTTGTTAAAGTGTTCCTTTCATATTTCGAGTTACTTATCTGATATGACACTGGTACGGAGCTATTGACCACATTCCCTCAGTCCTTCGCCACTCACCTTTCTGACCATGTTCAAGAGTGGTTTCAAAGGAAGATCACATGTCGTGCCTCACCTTTCAAAGACCATGTCTATCTAGATTGGTTCCTTAGGAGTCTTTTATCCCTCATTAGAAAATATGTCGTGTCCCATTTTCCTCAGACCGAGGAAGAAGCTGTCCAGATTGCCCTGAGATATGATCTAATTTATGCACAATCTAGTTATGTCTATATCATCATTCCAGATCTCCCTCATCCTGGAAGTGCCATTCACCAGGGGCATATCACGACACTGACAGTATCATTGGATCCCTTTCACACTCTTTTCCATATACTCAACAAAGTTATGGCTACTCGCAAGGGGGCACCAGTTCCTCCAACACTTATGCCCCCCCTTATAGCAACATGTTTCCAGGACCCCAACCTGTCTACCAAACTATTTCTCCTCCTTATGCATAGCCTAGCGCTCCAACCCCTCAAGCATTAGTGTTGCAGCCTCCCATGCATCCTCAACCCCAGTAGCCACCTCCCCCTTAGTGTCAGGTGTTTGCACAGTAGAGTCCTACCAATCCCCCAAATTCGAAGAAAAATAATAAGGGGAAGGGTAACAAGGGTAACTAGGGTAATCAAGGTAACCAGCCTAGTGAACCCCAAGGGAAACAACCTAACACCAACAACCAGCAATAGGGCGACCAGCCCAAGAAGAACAAGGTTATTTGTATGAACAATCCTTGTGCATTTTGTGGTGTACATGGCCATTATACACATAAGTGTCCTCTTTCACCCCAGATGCACCAATTGTGGGAAGCTCAAGCAGCTTCTAGAGGTCAACAATTACCTCAGAATCCTACACCATCTCAATCAGCAGTGCTCACAAACCCTTTCCCTCATCAAGGATTTGTTGCTTCTCAACCTCATCCAAGTCAAGCAGCCCATCTCCCCCAACCTTCTGGTCCCAGTTACTACCAGATCCTTATGATGAACTCTGATGAGGTTAGCCCCTCCAATATCAACCTACAAACTTGGTCGCATCTATATAACAAGCCCTTGACTTCGTCTACTACCAAGTCCAAAACCAAAGTATATATTGAGCCTCTTACGACACAAAATGGTCCTTTACAGATCCCTTAAACTAAGGTTGAGGCCATTCCTAAGATCTCAAAAGGACCATTACGTCATAATGTGGCTTCTAACAGAGCTACCCATACATATAATACAACTTGGCGCAGTCACCTGCTGCCATGTCAATGCTGGAAGTCCTCCAATCATGCCTATCCCAAAAGAAAACAATGGTTAAATTAATTATTCCTAGAATATGATCAAATAAATAGTGATTTATTTAATTATTCTTCGTAGGTTTAACTATAAATTACTTTCTTTTTTTTTGTAAATCAGCATTTCATATTAAATCATAGAATACATAGAGTACAAAAAGGTCTGCTCGAGCAGACTAAAGAGTGACACCCTTGCCCGATTACAATGCTTAACATCCGCACAGACTGTCAAAATGACCCCAAGGCTCACCACACAGGGTGGCACATAGAAAGGTTGGGGTCAGCAAAACAGGGAATCCATCTTAGCATCTGGAAAACAGAGATAAAGCAGACCATATGGTCCTCCGAGACAAACAAAGAAAACTATGTAGAAGATCAATTAACATGAGAAACAGAGAAACAACTAATTGACCAATAAACTTGCGAAACTGAAACAAAAAAAATGTTGAACATCAAAAGCACACTGAGACTCCCACAGCAAGCCATTACAGCCCAAGAATGATATAATCCTTGGTGGTGGTATCCTGGTTAGCCGAAGTGGTGGCCTTACTGGCCAGAGGTGGGCGCTGAGAAGAACGCTTCCCCTGACTGGTTCCCGTGGCCTCCTCCGCACCTTCCCCCACAACAGAGGCATCCTGGCATATAGTGTGCCTCAGAAGACTAATAAACACAGTTATCTTTTTGGAGATATTGCCAAATTGCTGCTCCAGAGAACTGATTTTGAAATCCAAGGTTTCGAGAACCGCCATATGATCTACGGATAAAACTGAGATGGCTTGATGAGCCTGATCAAGATATTCTCCTTGCATACTAATAGCCTTCGCTAACATTGTCTTCATGCGCCACATTTCCGCCTGTGTGCGAAAAAATTGAGTTTCCCGAGTGGTAACTGTGCCGGGATCCTGGACCCATTCCATCTCCTTTTCCAGCTCATGTTCCTCCAAGTTCTCTTCCTCTTTTGCAACAATTGCTTCCAGTTCCTCAATTTTGTGCTTTTCCTTAAGGGAAGTTCTCATTTCATAAGCCTCTTGAGCATTCTGGAGGTCTTGATTGGCCGAAGCATTTCGACTACCCTCCCGTGCCATTCTTCTATGGTAGAGAATAGAGAAACAAAACCTTCTGAGAACATAATTGAGACTATGATGATTTCCATTTGAGAGCAGTGCATTGCTCTTGCATTTGGAGACTGTAATTATAGAAGAGGGAAACCATGAATCGCTTAAGGCTTCCCATCTCGTCAACTTGTGATCGCACGTCCATTCATAATAACTGCTACTCCGATTTTCACATTTTTGTTGATAAGTCGAATCCTTATTATTAAGTCTGCCACACTTGAACCATTTCGTTGAGTGCCAAGTGTCTTCTTTTGTGTTTTGATGACGGCGGTGCCCATAATGTTTGTTCATTGCACTTCCTTCCTTGTACTCTTTTAGCCTGCCAACCACTTATCTTCATGTCCCTTCAATTGGGTGGCATCATTCTCCACATAAGGGAAATATCTTCGTACCCCTTAGCCTCTTCTTTCATTAAATGATGTCCTACCTTGAAAGAAGAGTGCACCTGTTTCTTAGCTCCGTGCATGGGATTTCCTACCAACAGTTGTCCAAGTTAGCAGAGGGATTATCAATTCCATGATTTTCCAAGTGATCTGCCATTGTATTAGCCTTGCGTCTAACTGCCTGAAAAATTAAATCGTCCAGGCAAGATAAGTGTTCTACAATTATCTTTGTTACCTTGCCAAGCCTCCAGTGCCGAGTTACCTTACTTGTTTTGGCCCCTATATACAATCTCCTTGCTGTCGTAACCACCAGTTGAGAGTCCTCTTCCACCACTATGGCTCTAGCTTTCAGTATTTTGAGAATTCTCAAACCTTGCTCTAGCGCTGCAAATTCCATTTTGTTATTAGTTCCTTCACCTAGCGCTTGACTATAAATGTGCTGAATTCCACCTTTGTTATCCCAGGTCCCAGATTTCCCCTGGAGGCTCCATCAAAATTGAGTTTGAGGAAGCCTGTTGGCAGTAGAATCTAGGAATTCACACTGGTATTTAGCTCTTATCGACAATTCGAAGAAGATGCGAAGGTTCCTGTGTCAATCTCAAAAGATTTCAGAATCTGTAAGTCCAAACTAGAGATGTTTTTGTCCTGTTCTATTCTTCCTTTGGCGAGAACCGTTTGCTTGATATTTTGAAGAATTGTATCTTTTATGTGGTTTATGCCTCTAATTTCATTAAGGAAAACTCTCTGGTTTCTTTCTTTCCAAATTTTCCATGCTATGAACCCTGGTATGAGTTTCCAAATGGTATTAACCAATTGGGTATTCTAGAAATTACCACTCTAATTCTCGATTGTTTCTTGAATTGAATTCCTAACCCGATCTATCCTTTGCAGAATGGTTTTCACCCATTTCCATATGTTTTCTACCCAATCACAGGTGTTGAAGAGGTGATTCATGGTTTCCTCTTCTGTTCCACACATGGGGCAACGAGAAGGACCTATGAATTCTTTTTTTTGGAGACTCTTCCAAGTTAGCGTTTTTCTATGTATTATGAGCCATAGGAATGTTTTGATCTTTGGCCAAAGTTGGTCGTCCCAAACTTTGCTATGCCATTTGACTTTTTCTGCATGCTTAGTATCTTCTATCTGTGTTTTGGCTTCTCTAAGTGTGAAGTTGCCTCCTTCAAGCTTTCCCCAACGTAATTGGTCACTATCCCTTGCTTTCCTTATCCTTCTCTTGGCTAGCTGTGTTTGCAAGTTCTTTAAAACCGTTGTTTACTTCGGTCAGATGATCTACCTGGTCACTTTCATTAGGCTTCCAATACTGATTCACTATGGTTCTCCCTAGCTGCTGGTTGCTTCTTTAGATATCTAAGAATTCGGGGCTTTCTAGCTTGGGGATTTGTTTCCATGCATCTTCCCAGAAAAGGGTTGTTTTTCCATCACGAATTTCCCAAAAAATTTGCTCGTGTATGTGTCAGTTGTTTCTCACTAGGTTCCAAATTGGTGAGCCTTCTGGAATTTCTTGCATTCGGATTAAGTCCTGCAATCTGTGATTTTGAGCATACTTTTCCTTCCAATGTTTGGCCCATGGTAATTTGGGTTCTTTCAGCGACCTCCGCCATAATTTTGCACCATAGGCACGGTTAACCGTGGATGGGTCCTGCAGGTTCAACCCTCCCAGATGTTTAGGTTTGCACAGCTTATTCCACGCCATTAGCGACCATTTCTTCTTCTCTGAATTACCCGACCAGAAAAAGGCCCTTTGCATGACCCTTGTCTTCTGCAGTACTCCCTTGGGAGCTGGAAGAATGAAAAGCATGTATTGTGGAATGGCCTAGAGGATTGTTTTGGTTAAGACCAATCTTCCTGCAAAGTTAAGGGCTCTGTGGGTCCAACGATGACATATTTTTTCCAGGCTTGCCAAAATCTTTTCCCAGTGTGATTTTTGCCACGACTTGTCCGTTAACAGAAATCCTAGGTATCTCGAGGGGAGGCTACTTCTTCTGAAGCCTAGGATGGTGGAAAGATTTTTTTGAACAGCTATATGTGTATTGAAAAAGAAGATAGAAGATTTTGAGAGAATTAGTTCCATACCTGAGGCCCTGCTGAAGAGATTGAGAATACTTTTGTATTCCAAAGCTTCTTTAACTAAGGGAGTGCCATGCAACATCGTATCATCGACAGATTGTTGGTGAGTAGTTGCTAGAATTGAGGGCAGGGGCTGAAGTCCTTCAATAACTCCTTCCTCTTTAGCTTTATGGATTAGTCTGCTTAAACCTTCCATTAAAATCACGAAAATGAAGGGGGATAAAGGATCACCTTTCCGTAGACCTCGCGAAGGAGAGAACTGGGTAGTAGGGGCTCCATTAACCAGTATTGAAAATTTTGTGGATTTGACCAAAGCTAGGATCCAAACTATCCATTGTTTAGAAAAGCCAAAGGATTTCAATATTGCTTCCAGATAGTTCCAGTTAACCTTATCATACGCCTTTGACAGGTCTAGTTGCATCATCATACCTGCTTTCTTCAACATTTGAAGTGTGTGAATCATCTCTTGTGCTAGTAAGATGTTGTCCAAAATTTGTCTCCCCTCTACATAGCCTGATTGCTCTTCCGAAATAATGCCTAGAAGTATGGGTTTCATTCTATTGGCTATTACATTGGAAATAATCTTGTATAAGACATTGCATAGCGCAATTGGACGAAACTTTGAGGGTGTTTTAGCTTCCTCCTCCTTTGGAATAAGGGCAAGGAAGGTAGAATTGAGGGACTTGAGGATTGAAGCAGAGCGCCGGGAATCCTCCACTGCCTCCCAGAGTGTTGTTTTGATTATCTCGCAACAAGCTTTGTAAAAGTTGATGGTAAATCCATCAGGCCTAGGTGCTTTATCATTAGGCATTTCTTTTACGGCCTCTTCCAGGGAAATTTCTCGAGTTAAAGCCAAGTTTTGTTCCTCCATAATTAGCTTGGGCATTGAGGATGTAAGTTCATCCATGGCCTCCATTCTGTCAATCCTAGGTTCTTGAGCTATTCTGCTGAAATGCGTAGTAAGAAGGTTGGAGATCTCTTGATTTGTCTGTATCGTGGCTCCCTGTTCATCTTTAAGGCTTAGAATTTTATTGGCTCCTCTATGGTCAATGGCTGATCTATGGAAGAATTTCGTGTTCAGTTCTCCTTCCTTAAGCCACTGAACTCAAGATTTTTGCTTCCAAAGTGTTTCCTCCTGTTGGCAACGTAGTTTCCAATCCTGCATAAGCATATTTTCCTTGTTCACAGTTTCTTGGTTTATGTTCCCTTGAATCCATCCTTCATGTATATGTTCCAATTGCTCCTCTAGTTTCTATTTTTCTTTGAATATATTCCCAAAGAATTCATGATTCCAGATTTTGATTTTGGCTTTAATGTGTTTCAACTTACCTTGTAACCTATACATTTTGGTACCTTTGATATCCAAAGGTTCTCTCCACCATTGTTCAATTTGTTGAATGAACTCAAGATGAGTGAGCCAGAATTTTTCGAATCTAAAAGGTTTATTTCTAGGAGTGTCCTGGATTGCTGCAGTCAATGTGATGGGCCAGTGGTCTAACCCTCCACTGGGAAGAATATCGGATTCCACAATGATTCCTTCCTGCAGTATACCTTCTGTTACTAAAAAACTATCCAGACGTGAGGTTATTTTCTTTTCACCTCCCCTTTTGTTGTTCCACATGAAAACACCACTTCTAGGGAAAACATCCACTAGATTGGCCGACTTAATGAAGTCTAGGAAAGCTTCAGAGTCTCTTTTGAGTTTCCTTATACCTCCTCTATTTTCCATGAGTGTGGTGATCATATTTAAATCACCTCCAAAGATCGCCTTAGCTTGGGGATATCTTAGCTTCAGTTAAGCAAAGTTCTCAAAAATAGAAGCTTATCCTCTAGCTTCTAGGGGCCATAGACATAGGTACAAAGATAAGTCTCAGAGTTTCCTACTACTTGGACTTCTATAGCTATGTAGGATCTGGCTGCCTCAGAGGAAAGGAGCTAGATTACTTGTGGATTCAACGGAATGATTAGGCCTCCCTCCCATCCATTGCTAGTTGTCTCCAAGTATTCCATGCATTTACCTAGTCTTTTGTTGATACTGATTACCGTGCTGCTTGAGCATTTAGTTTCCTGCACAAACACTATGTCTGGTTGTTCCTTTTGGACCTTCTTCTTTAATAGACGATGTTTTGTTTGGCTGTTTAGCCCTCCAGCATTCCAAGAAAGAACTTTCATTTTAAACAGAGTTTAGGAGGTTAGTGAAAAATCCTCTAGGACTTTCATCTTACCAAAATTTAAGAGAATTCATCCCAGTTCTTGTAATGCCTCATTGTTGGTCCTTCGTCCTCTCTTTTTTCGATGCTTGGAACTTGTGGAGGTTTGATGCAATCCTTGTGTATAGACCCCAAGCCCTTTAGTTGTACCCAAGCTCTTGCTTTGCAGCTCCATCTCTGACCTTTGCCGTGCTATGAGTATGTCACTAATTCTCTTTACCTCCTCTTCCGATATGTGTTCCATTCCCTTCTTTTTCCAGTTCTCAACCACTTGCTCTAGTATATCGCTTAATTCCATATCTTCGCTCTTGATTTCACTGGTGAACATTTCTGAGTCTTCTTCAACCCCCTCTGTTGTTTCTTGAACCTAGGGAATGATGCTCAAAGGGTTCACCTCCAATTCTTTCAAATTTGTCATTGTTGTAGATTTGCTTATTTTCATGGTTTCTTGTTCTTTAATGTTGTCCTCTGATTCTGTCTCAATTTCCAAGACTTCGAAAGCATTGCTCATATTGCCTTGTGAAGTGCTTGCCTTGGTTTGGCGTTTTCTATTTGCTCTCTGTTTGGCTTTCGTTTTGGTGAAGATTTCCTTGTTCTTCTCTCCTTTGCCATCCTTGTAATCTCCTGCTACTTTGTTTAGTGGGCATTCTCTAATTAAATGACCATGCTCATGACATTTTCTACAACAGAACGGGATTTGCTCATAGCCTATGGCTTAGAAATAATCCTCGTCTTTGTATTCCAGCCATAGGCCCTCATGCAAAGCTCCCGACACATCCATTTCCACACAAATTATGGCACAAGAGGTATACCTTTTTTGCAATGTCGCTTCTGAGGCCTTGATGAAGGTCCCTGGCTTAATACCTATTTGTTCTAGAGCTGCATGTCCCCAATAATCAATCGGTAGGGAAAAAAGGCGTATTCAAACTGGTACCTGCTTGAAGGTTTCCTTTTCTAGTACGAAGTTGGGTTTCCATGGCCTTATATAAAGACCCGTGGAGGTAAAGAAATAAGGCCCTCCATCGAATATCTGATCCTTGTCTTCTAAATTAGAAAAAACAACAGTAAAGAAACCCTTAGCTCCCAAGTGCAGTCTTACATCACCTCTGGGTTTCCACTGTTGCTTTATCCATTAACACAGAGCCCATTCTATTGGCTAGAACCCCATGAACCTGCATATCACTACATGTTCGACCATGTGATCCCGGTATGACTGAATCTCTAGATCAGATATCACAACCCGTAGGGTTTCTGCAGCTTTGGGTTTACATGGACCCTATTTCTTTTTTCTATTGGGTGTTGATGTTGTTCCCCCTTGTTCCTCTTTATCCTGATTTAGAATCTCTTCCTCTGCTCCTGTTTGCTCCTTCTCCTATTTGTTTCCATGAGAGAAATGTCCTTGGGTTGGATTCGCTGTCTCTACTCTCTGTTCTTTTTCTTTCATCCTTTTCCTTCAGTTTTTTAGTATTATTACCTTCATTGCCTTTCTTGCCCTTGCTGGTTGGATTTTCATGATCTGACTTTTCATAACCTGCTATCTGCACCCCATCCTGTGTTTTCGTATTTTTCATCATTATTTGTTTGTATGATGGGGTCCCAGTGGACCCCACGTTTTCCATTTGTTAGGTCAGAGTTTGCCCCTTCTGTGGAGCTCTGCCGCTCTAGCCCTGTTCTTCTCCAGAGTTAGTACCTCGGTCTGTTGAATCCATGAGCTTCAAACCCTCGTTTCCACCAGAGCTCGCATCTCGACCTGGGACTTGTACTCCTTACTAACTATAAATTACTTAACAAAGGTGGTTTATTAAGTAATTTCTCACAGTGAAAGCAATTTTACTATGGTAAAATTGGCTTTACATGGTGTACTTCGATCCATCTAGTACATTAGGCTAGATGATCAATTTTTTGGTGATAACAATAAAAATATTGTATTGATTGGTTGAATAAGAGGTATGTGCATTTTATAACTCAATATGAGGGAAATATATGAACTATGTGTTTATAGTTGTTTTGAAATAAAAAATTATAGTTTATACATATATAAATAATTTTAAAACAACCTAATTGGTATGTAATTTATAATATTAGTCTTGCTAAATTAATTTGTACTATAAAAAAATCATAATGTAAACAAAATTAATCAAAAGATACAACACATTAATTAATATATACACATATATAGTAACTCATACAGAATAGTGTAAATTCATTTTAACTTATATCTTTTAGGCCACCCAAAAAATATACATCTGATTTTCTATGTGATCCTTCTCAATTAAAATTTAAGTGATTGTTATTCTATCTTGTGTTAGAAAATCGGAAAGGTAGAAATATTTTTTTTATACTTGAAATTACTTGTGAGATTCTTGTGTCCTTATTAATTTTCTTATGTTCTTCTTTTATCTTAGTTCATCAAGCAATTACCAAAACAATAGCACGAAGATCAAGGACACTAGATGTAGGTGGGCAACCAGGGAAAAACCCCAATCTTGGGGAAAAACAAGTCAACAACTCTTCCTTCAATAGTTTTCCTAAGATAATCCATGGCTCTTGACTTAGACACATACTTCCTCCACACCAAGACAACCCTTTCCTTTTTCAGCAAATGATCACTTTCAAGTATTGTCTTCGACCTAGATGTAGTAGTAGGAACAACAACACTTTGATATAGTAGTATCTTTGACCTAGAAACTTCGATCTAAATGCAAAAATTTCAATCTTGAAGCACTTAACTCTTTGACCTTGAAGAAAAACTTCTACCTTGAAGCAAAACTTCAACCTTGATGCCATACTTCAACCTTCATGACGTACTTCGACCTTGATGTCGTAACATAACTTCGACCTTGAGGCCGTAACATACATTCTTGATGTCGTAACAGAACTTCAACCTTGATATTGTAGCCCAGAAAATCACACGTTTAAGATAGATATAACCCAAAACCTTTGATCCTGTAATTCTCCTTCTTCCACTGCATCTTTGCACTTTTTCACAACTTCTTCTAGGTGATCGAACTTGTGTGAGTGATTTTCCTCCAAATGAATTGAATTGCTTCAATATATAGGCTTCTTGTGAGTTCAAATTACCCTTATTGAGAAAAACTTGATCTTCTTGAGGCCAACTTGGTGTGGAGGTGACATAATTCATTTTTGACTAAAAAAGTAATTATTTTTACATGATTCAAAAGCCCAAGAAGGGTCTCTTTAAATTTACAATGACTCTATTGACTTAGAATAAATACTAGAAGTCCTCAACAGGGACTTTGACCTAAAACATGATGACCCAAGCATGAAACCCATGCTTTAATAATTCATATTAATAATAATAAAATTTATTTTCATTATTTTTCTTAAGTACATTTTATTATGACTCAAATACAATTATGAAGACCGAACCTAGTTACATTTTTCAACACTCCCTCTTAACTAGGGAGGTATTCATCATATAAAAGTACAAATCTCCAACTATGTGAACTATGAAGAGTTTAGGCACCGCAATGCCATGGATGAGATTCTTGACTAAGGAAATCTATCCAAGGTCTCTCAATAATTTAGGCACAACAATGCCACATACTAGATTCTTAACGAAGACAATCTATCTGAGTGGGACTAAGATGGACTAAAGCTTTCAGCCTCTCTAGGTACCATTAGGCTTACTTGCTAACCACCAACCCAAGGATAGGTGTGTATATGAGGTCAGAGCTCTATGACCAATGCCATTGTCCCTACTTCGGGATCTAGACATCAACACATAGTGTCGGTCTGATGTCCTCCCAGGCACTGCTTCACTCACAAAGCCTCAACAAATCTGATTTTTACAATCAGTAGCAAATCCATCCCTATCAAATTGACCAATAACAACAAATCAATCCCGATAAAACTAATCAATAACAACAAGCATGTAAAACATGTTATCAAAACTTCTAAGTGATGTACCTGTACAAACAAAACCCCAATCAATAACAATCTTTCAAATGTGCATAAATAAACACAAACCTCTGGGGTCTTTCAGACATCTTGATGTTGCTTCTCAACTTTTCACAGTAGGACTTAGAGCTTTCCAAATGAATCATGACAGAAGATTCCTCAACCATACAACTTCCTTTCCTACTTTACATGCAACAACATATTCTACAACCATATACTTATTTTCTTATCTCAGTAGCTCCTCAAAATGCATTCTCTAATTTTCTTATTTCAAGGTGTCCATCGTCACTATAATATGCCCTCCCTCTTAACTTGGGACTTGTTTCCATGAAGACAAGAGTGATGTCTCCTTCTCTCACTCATGGCCTTCACTAAGCCTTACAGTTGTTAGTCATGGTCTAGTGCATGATACATGAAGTAGAGAACCGTTTATGTCACTCCCTCTTAACCAAGGAGGATCTAATCATTCCTATACAAGGAATATACCCAAGCTCCCTCTTAACCTAGGGAGATCAACTTCTTTTCTATGACATCAGAGAATCTTTCATGGCTTCCATCCTTCTCATTAGAGTTACCATGACCATCATCATCCATATGACTTTCTTCATCATGCTTATCATATCAAATTTACTTACAAACATCTTCACCATCTTGAAGATTATGTACTTGCACAACTTAGATAGCAAGTACAACCAAATCTTTAGAAGCATGGAGTTAACCTCATCAAAATCATACAATAAGGGAAGCATTATACTTTATAAACATAATTATCAAGAGACTTTACTCATATACTTCAACTTCTTGCCCAGGTTTTGTTACAAACACTAAATCACATCAACAACTCAAGATATCAATCTCATTATATCTAGGGCTTCAATATTTCTTTCACGGATCTGAAAAACTCTTTTATAACATATAGCAAACCCTAGAGACCAGTATAAAAATGCATCTAACAAATTTCAGAATTCATATGTTATAATTCCTACTAGGATTTCATACAAACCCTAGATTTCATACATGAGATTCAAAAATCAAAACCAATCACAACTCAATCAACACCATGACTAGCTTCTACTAGGGTTTGATGTGAACCCTATATTTTCATTTACTAATTCTCAACAATCAAACTAATCACAATACAATTTCAATTTTTTATCAACCTTTCATAAATCCCATATTTGTCAAATCATGTACTAGGGAATTTAACTTATACTAAGGATTACTACAAAATCCAAGAATTCACAAACAATATCATCCTAGAATATCAAACTTCGACTAGGGCTTAGTTCCAAACCCTAGTACCTATGACCATCAATAGTTAGGTCAACACATATACATATCTAGGATTTCATCATCATGCATAAGCATATCAAAACAACATATGTTGGGCAAACCCAATGACACAAACACATTAAAGTTAGACATATAACAAACTTGATAAGGCGAACAAACATATACCTAGGGATTCATTCCTAGGTCATAAGGCTCTTGCTCATAAAACCTAATGATCTAGGGTTTCAATACATAACATAACAAACCCTAAATTACCAAAAATTCAAATGTTTAGGATTTTAGATATCACATTTCAACCCTAACAAGTTAGGGTTTTCATAACCATACCAAAACCCCAAAATGACATCATCAAAGCATCAAACATTTTCTTTAGACTTAATCAATAACCCTAAGTAGGATAGGGTTTCACACATTATCATCGACATACCCCTAAATTAGAGTTTTACAGAGAACCTCTTTAGGGTTCCACAATAATAATGAAATATGTGAGGAGGGTAGATTTATCTAATGATGAATCACCGAAGAAATAATCTTTATGATTCAAGAGTTCTAGACACAACAATTTTCGTAATGTAGAATAGATTACCAAAAAAAAATGAATATACCTTTATCATGAAGAGAACAAAGCTTATGGTCTAAGGCATACCTTTGTTTCTTATTAAACCTTGTAATCCTAATGCTTTGCCTTGTGAGGCCTTCTTTCAAAATTCTTGAGTATTCAATAAGCCTTTCCTAAACAAGGAAAATATGAATAGAAACGTGATTAGTATTTAATATAAACAAACTTAGATAAGTATGGGAAACCAAACATAAAAGATAATACAAGAAGTAAGATACTTATCTTTGGAAAGTGTTGATGGCTCCTTCTTAATCCAAACTTAAGGGATACATAAGGGATAGAGTCCCTAAAAAATAGGCCTTTGACTTCAAATCCTTCCATATTGTTCTTCTTTGGTCAAACTTCTTCAGCAAAGTTTGCTTGATCCTTGTTCATTCTTTTATTCGCTGGATTCTCAGGACAATCCCTTTTATAGTGACCCATCTTGAGACAACTATAGCATTGGCTCTTTGGAATTATTGAAGGTTCCTTTCTTCTCATGATGAGTGGAAAAGTCATTTGATATTTTCTCTTCTTCACTCTCCTTGTTGATTAGTAAAGATATGTAGACTCCTTATTGACTGCATGAATTCCATCCACTATTAGGCTCATGGGAAAATCTTTGTTTCTCTAAACTTTTCATTCTTTGCTTCACTTGATTCATCTGTAGGTTTCTTTACTTTTCCTTTGACTAGATCCAAAACTTTATTCTTTAGGAGGATTAGACCTATCCTCTTTTTCCATGACTTGTAATTTGAGGATCCTTCTAATTTATTCTCTCCCTTTATTGAGTTAGACATTTTCCTAGGCTTCTTCCCTTATAAGGTCTCCTTTTTCAATTCCTTGATCAACTACTTAAGATTCCTTAGTCTTCTTTCAATAGATCTTCAACCTGAATTTTTATTTCTTCTTCACCTTAGCTTTGAAACCATGTTAGAAAATCGGAAAGGAAGAAAGGTTTTCTTATACTTGATAATTACTTGTGAGATTCTTGTGTTCTTATTAATTTTCTCATGTTCTTATTTTATCTTAGTTCATCAAGAAATTACCCAAAAAATAGCATGGAGATCAAGGACACCAGATTTAGGCGGATATCTAGGGGAAAATCTCAATCTTGGGGAAAACCCAGTCAACAACTCTTCCTTCAATAGTTTTCTTGAGATAATCCAAGACTCTTGACTTAGACAAAAACTTTCTCCACACCAAGTCATCCCTTTCCTTCTTCATCAAATGATCACTTTCCAATACTGTCTTCAACCTAGATGAAGCAGTAGCAACAACAACACTTCGATGCAATAGTATCTTCAACCTAGCAACTTCATTCTTAATGTAATGGCTTCGACCTTGAAGCACTTAGCTCTTTGACCTTGAATCAACACTTCTACCTTGAAGCAACACTTCAATCTTGATGTCATACTTTGACCTTGATGCCCTACTTCGACCTTGATGCGATAACAAAACTTCTTGATGCCATAACAAAAATTCGACCTTAATGTCATAACAGAACTTCTTGATGTTGTAATAGAACTTTGGCCTTGATGACGTAGCCCATAAAATCACACGTTTGAGAGAGAGAGAGATAATTCAAAAACTTTCATCTTGCAATTCTCCTTCCTCCACTGCAACTTCACACTTTTTCGTAGCTTCTTCTAGTAGATCGAACTTGTGTGAGTGATTGTCCTCCAAATGAATTGAACTTCTTCAATAAATAAGCTTCTAGTGAGGTTGAATTACCCTTCTTGAGGCCAACTTGTTGTGGAGGTAACATAATTCATTTTTGACTCAAAAATAATTATTTTTACATGATTCAAAAGCCCAATAAGGGTCTCTTTAAATGTACAATGACTCTATTGACTTAGAATAAATCCTAGAAGTCCTCAACGGGGACTTTGACCTAAAACATGACAACCCGAGCATGAAACTCGTGCTTTAATAAGTCATAATAATAATAATAAAATTTATTTTCATTCTTTTTCATAAGTACATTTTATTATGACTCAAATACAATTATGAAGACTGAACCTAGTTACATTTTTCAACATCTTGAACACATAATCTATTCATTCGTATGAACTAATGTATATCTTCAAAAGAATAATCATAGATTTTACCGAATTTTGATGACTATTGTTATAGTAAAATAAAGTGCATTTGTGCCTTTTAATTAAGACATATACAATGGTTATAGGTGGAAACAAATATTATGCACCCCTAAGAAATTCTATCAAGAGTAAGTTTATAATTTCTCAAGGTGATTGACATGAAACTTGTTATTTGGATTTAAAAAGTATTTATAATTTCTCAAGTTGATTGGCATGAAAACTTTGTTATTTGGGTTTTCTAAGTGTTGAGATTTGAAGAGATGCAGTAAATATATATTCTGTAATTTATTTTTTATTACTTATAAGGAAAATTTTAAGTATTTATATTTTTCTTAAGTGTAAAAACATTGATTTTACTAATTTTTTTTAATTATAAAATGTTTGGTTTTAGTTTTGTAAAAGTAATTAAATTTGATATTTTATATAGTTTTTAAAAAATTTTAGCTAATAAATTTTTTGTAAATTTAAAAACTTTGTATTAATTAAAAAATGAGATACATAAATAGTTTTATGTGCAGAAGGGGGGCCCAAGAGCCAAATATCAACCTCTATCGCCTGTACCAACTTAAACTAATTACATACATACAAAAATCATAATTTTTAAACTTCCCAGGAAAACAAACCTTCCAAACAAGAATACACAATTAACATCGAACCACAATTGATTTTTGTCTCTCTCATCCAGGATTTCCCACCAAAAAGTCGCAAATAAGGTACCTCAAAGGCCTCAATATCACCAACCCACCACTGAAAAATAAAACTCCATCATCAACCCACAAAATAGCATATCACCATCATGATACCCCTCTACTACAAGAACTTAGGTAACATTAGAACTCCACACCAAACAAGAAGCACCGACAACTTGAAAAGGACCATAACCAAACAAAAAAATATGGTCACGACTTTGATATGTCATTGTAATCCCAGGAAAGAGAGGCCAACACAAGGCCAACCAGAGACCAAAAAACATGTGCTTGAGGAGGGATTTAGACCCATCATCCACCATCCAGTTTCATTGCACTCATCATACAAAGACACGTTTGTTGGAACACGAGCACTTGAACCAGGAGGATATCTGGTGTCTCCTCCATTTGACTCACAAGCGGCATGGCTCTCCACATGCATGAGGTGACCATCAATTCAATCCATACAAAAACATGATTTCCTCAACATCATTTTAACATCTTCCAAGGAGGAAAATATGTTGTATTTCTCAACCTGTTTATCTCTTAGTACCAAACCCAACATTGTCTTCATTTCCCAATGAAGAGACACTGAGTTCAAGTATTGTTTCTTTCTTCCTTTGGTATGTCCAAGGTCTGGCACCCATCTAGCCACGTCTTCTAACAATTCTGAGTTAGAGATCAACTTCCTCTCAAATTAGAGAAATTATGAGGTAAAAAATGAACCTCAAAACAAAAATGTACAACAAAAATAAACTTTATAAGAACTAATAGGATTCAATATGATGATGTCAACCATGGGGGATGATTCACTATTTTTGAAGTAAAAAGGTAAAAAGATTAAAAAAAAAAAAAAAAACTTTTTTTCAACTCGTATTTTCAACTTATCTCCCTATGATTTTACTCAAATTTCGAGCAGGAGCACTAGTTGGATGCATAATTTGATTTTGCATCCAAGGAGTTCATACTTTCAATGGGCCATACTCCACAAAAAAATGTGAAATATATGAAAAACATGATTACAATCCTATTTTTTCATGTATTTCACATTTTTCGTGTATTATGGTCCATTGAAAGTATCCAACATGGGTACTCCTTCGATGAAAAATCAAATTATGCATCCAATGAGTGCTCCCGCTCGAAATTTGAGTAAAATAATAAGGAAATAAGTTGAAAATACGAGTTGAAAATGTAGTTTTATTCTTTTTTCCCTCCAAAATTTGATGATGTAATCTAATCTTAATTTATTATTTCCACTATTATTTTATAATATTCCTTAGGATGCCCATTTTAGACCTCAAATTTTCTTTAATTCCTTCCCGACTTTTCTCTCCAATTCCCTTATCTCTTAGCATGTTTCTGGCATATTTCCGTTGAAATTTGTTGCCACAAAATCATAAGAAAATAGCTTTGTTCCCCTTTGTCTTGACTGAGAAGCATTGCCCCCACTCCTTCTATTTCTATGCCTCTTCCTCGACAACATATTTTTGTCATGAAGGGACTAAACTAGATCCCTATGGGGGTTATCGCTACCTGCAAAAGGACGAATAGACTGGCCCTAATCTCTTTCGACCAAACCCAAACACTAGTACACTAGTTCGTCACAATAACCCTAGATAAAGTGATTAAATTTTGACAGCAATCCACCCAAGTAGGGAGAAGGCGACCCAAATTCAACCACCAGTTAATTTCCTCCACCATTAGACAAAGCAAACACCACCCCAAAACAACAGGCCTACCATGACCGAACAAACAAAAAATCCAGGTTCAAACCTCTCTCCCTTAACCTGACTTGACAAGCAAATGGCATCACTCACAATAAGTTAGGCCTTCCCAAACGACAAAGACCACCAACGGTACAACCAAGCTGACAGAAGCCCAAATACCCAATAACCCAAGACAAAATGATAGAGAAACACAAGTTCCATATGCAATTAATAAGCCGCAACTGAGATATGCATGCTTCTGGAACTGACTGACCACAAAGACTTAAACCAGCTACCAACTAGACTCGATGAGAGACCAGAATAGACGAAATAAACATACAAGCCAGGTGATTTCACCCAAAATGATGAGGAACAAGCACTGTCAACTAGTGAGACCCACATATACAAGTCGCCACCACCACTGCGCACGAGAGGGTGACGAGACTCGTAACCCCTTTCCTCCTAGAGTGAAACACTAAAAACTTCCATACCAGGGTAACATTCTTCATCCCTTTCTTAGACAAGAAACTCCAAAAAGTCAAGGTCTAACCCTCGCCTCTCAAACTCTCTCCCTAGCAAAACCGCCAACTCTCCACAGCATAACAACATATCCAAATCAAGTGTTTAATTGTGTGCGAAGCTCACGTCACATACCATATTCATTAAATGGAAGTTTAGAAACTCAAAATTAATGACCACGATATCTAAAACCCTAACTCATGTAACATAACACCACCCTTAAACAAAATTTTAACTAATATTAAATTAAATAAATCATTTATAAAAAATAAAAATTCATAGTTTTTTTAACAAATAATAAAATAAAAAATTAATCATAACTAAAATTCAACTCTAAAAATTTTACCAACTCATAAAGTGAATAAACATCATCCATAAAACATAGATTCTCATATAACCCCTTTCATATTACATAAGCCAAATCACCTTTCCTCTACTTCAAATTAAAGCTATATTCTTATTTTCACTTCATGGCTTTGTTAGTGATGTAGTCATTAAGTCTCCCTGCTATGTGAAAAAAACATTTGAATCTCATTTTAACCGTGAAAATTGCGTGTGCACTTCACATGAGCTTGAAAGGCTTCGAGAAGGATGTGATGGGATTTATTCTTTTTTACATTAATTATATAATCACAAAATATTTTTAATATTATAATTATATAAATAAAAAAATATATAAATTAATTTTATTTTGAAATTTTTGGAGTTTTAAAAATATTTAAACATTTTTTTTTTGGATTTTTCTTTTTTTTTTAACCAATATTAAGATGAATCATTAATTATATAATCAAAAAATATTTTTAATATATATTTATATATTATAATAAATATAATATATATATATATTATTTTGAAAATTTTAAAGTTTTAAAAATATTTAAATTTTATTTTTTTAAGATTTTTTAGTTTTTTTGGAATTGTTTATAGTGTTATTTTTAGCGTTCTAGTGGAAAAAATTGAAGTGAAATTTTGATTTGTGTTATTAAACTAGTTTTTTTTTACTGTACATATAGATTCAACACCATGAAAAGCCCATAAGGCACTTCTATTGTGCAGAGTTTACCCATCATGCTTGTGATTTCAATAAATTCTGGCCAGATTTTAGAGAAATTACACTGGAAAAATCCACTTAAAAAACTTCCAAAAAATCTCACTAATTTTTTTAACCAGTATTAAAATAAATCATTAATTATATAGTCACAAAATATTTTTATATTATTTTTATAAATAAAATATATATATATATATATAATATATATATAATATATATATATATATATATATAATAAAATATTTAAAATCTTCTTTTCTTTTAGATTCCTCTTATTCTTTAAACAATATTAAGACGAATCCACATGTATTGATAAGCATCCAAAGAAAAATGAGAAGTATCCTTTCATTACTTTCCATAAATATCTAATTACAATAAAATATATATTCCAAATATATTAATATTCTTATGACTTTATCAAAATAAAATATACTTCTGAATTGAAAATTAATAATAATAATAATAGTAATATTAAATTAATAAGTATTGAAAACTAACATATTACTACATAAATTAAAATTTAACAGCTACACCATTGTCACATTAATATTAGAATGATAAATAAACATGTTTCATTAATATTAGAATGATAAATAGGCATTTAAATCTAATGAAATAAAATACTGAATAAACTAAAATCAAACCGAAACTCACCATTTTTTAATTATATTTTCACAGTGATTAATCATTACTTTACCTACTCATATCACAAATGATTTATTTTATGAAATTTAACCAATAAAATTAAATTAATTAAAACCAACCATCTAACATGCAATTCTCATAAATTTTACTTAAAACATTTAAGTAAAACAAATTTTATATATTTTTATAAAATTCCAAAACGAAAACTAATCACTTCAGCATACATAATATATATATATGTTTGATTACCTATTCCATGACCTCTTTCTTTGTCACATAAAAAGAAAAGAAAACGCACATGAGCCATCAAAGTTGAAGTATGGGTATCATATCATATCAAACCAAATCACTTTTCCCCACCTTCACACTAAAATTGTGGCCATATATCATTGGGCCTCGTGGATACATGAAAATCCATGGAATATATTTGTCTGGACGTTCTTTCATGGTACACTGCCTGTTAGTATTCTCACACCAATTCAGGGCGTGTGAGAAGGATGTGATGGTGATCTGTAAAGGAAGTGAATGAAAGCATATGAGAGGGGATTGAATGAATGAAAGGTTTGGTCATGTCAAGACTCAAAACACAAATCAGTCTCAGTCGTCGTCTCTTAACGTTTTCAATGCATATATCATTCTTATCTCATCTCGCCCTAACGTGTTCAACTTCTAATGTACCAGAGACTTGCAACGTGGGTGGCTCTAGTCTATAGTCTAATAAAAGCCGCCAGTGAGCGTTACGCAGTGGTCATGCGTAGTTGAGACGCTACAGGTGCAGTACCACCTGTTAAAGCAGTGGTTGAAGACATTCTAGTTTTAGTAGGAGGTGGACCGTCACCGCTAAAATGGAGACGAAATTGACTTGTCACAGTCATACGAATTCGACACGTTGGTGTCACATGGAGATAAAAAAAGAAATTGGTGTTGGATTTGGGGCCCCCGCTGATTCGTACGCCACCGCCACCGCCACCGCCGACCACCTCTCACGTCAGAAGAATAAATACATAGAACGTGGGTGACCTTTACAAAAGGGCGTCCGTCTGTTAAACCGAGGTTATCGAGAATGTCGTTTTTTCAATGTCAAATACAAAATCTATGACCTTTTTAGATTTTTTTAATTGTTCTTTTTAACGGGAATTTCATAACTCTAATTTTATATTTATATGAATTTAAAAATAATACTTTGATAATTTAAGTGGATGATAAGGAATAAAAATTTATAAAATGTTTAGAAAATATTTTTAATAATAGTCCTAAATAAAGAGTTGAGATTCTTTTTTAAGTATTATATTAGTTCATGAAAAAACAAAATTTTATCATGGATGTTTGTCATTGCTTTAAGGGAGAGACCAAACCACTAACATAAATTAAAAAGTTTCAAATTGCCTCTAGTGTTTCTAATGTATTCATCTTAAGTTATTCTTCATTAATAAAAATACCATATTACATAGATTGTAATGAAAGTACTAATAAACAAAAACATACTATTAAATAAAATGCAAGACCCAGACTGCATTTTGAATGTTGTCTTGTTCCTAGGGATTTGCACTGGTGTCTGATGTGGGGGGTTCAGTGCCAACAAGGTGCTTGAATATCATATTTATTGTTGATTGTGTCCATTTTCTCCATAAGTTCTCCCAAGCAGATAATGAGCTCCTACTCAACATCTGCTCAGTTAGTGAGAACCCTTCCCATGAGCATTTTGACGTGCTAATACAAGTTTACAGTTTGCATTTATGTTGATGCCTTGGCCCTAGTTGAATTGTCAACCTTGAGAATCCAAACTCTAGTCTCCCTCTCTACATGAGAATCAGAAACAAAGCTATGTGCTTATCTAACTTGGTCTTCAATTTCTGAAATGGTTCTTTGCACAACTTCGGGAATAATGCGCTTGTACCTTTGCATGGTAGCGCTAGCAGAGGCTTGGGCACATGACTATGCAAGGAGGGAGAGTTGGGCACATGAGAGGAAGGCGGTTTGACTCTACCATAGTGACCATACCTTGAAGAGCTAGTGAGACAATGTCAAACCATAGATGACTTGGGAGCTAAAACAAAGTGAGTGGAACAATGAGGGTACATGTAAGCGGGTGGATAACACCCAGTGGAGAGAGGCCAGGATGCTAGGAAAAATTTCAAAGAGTTGATGAGATTGTGATTGTTGCAAGGTGGATGGAGCCTGATCACCCAAAGTTGGAAGTTTGGAAGAATAAAAAACCCCCAAGAAAACAAGGCCAAGGAGGGGAATTGAAAACCAAAAACCATAGTGTCAGTCTAGTGTAAAGACTGAAAGCATAAGTTGATGCCAATCTAAACAAGAGGTCCTTAGAACAATAAATAGAAGACCAAACTTGATCACTAGAGAACCACGCAAAGGAGTAGTTTAAATGTCAACAAATGGCCTCACACCACTAAGATAAATCGCTAGCATGAAGGTTTGGCCTTGCATGTTGACAAACTACTTAACCTATTAGCCCAAAATTTCTCTAGCACGGGGGTAGAGCCCATGATTTAATAGTAGGAGTGTTAACCAAATTTTGGCGTTCAACTACTCAGCAAGCTTTCGCCCACTTCTCTACATAATAATTACAACCTCACCCTCTCAAAACCATAATAGCCTCCATGAACTACATATCAAATATACGTTGAAGTCATTGTTGGAGCTCTCGAACGATCGGTTGCAGCGCGATGATGACCTTGAAATGTTTGGGTCGTAGATCTGGGCAATGGGGTGGTCGTGAAGGCTGCCAAATGGAGGCACCTACCACCCTCTTTTAAACCATAGTCCTGTCATATCAGACTTAGAAAGTGGATTGGCATCCACCATGGGGGAATAAAGGGTTGAGATTTATTTTAAAAGTAGTTATATCATTTTTACTTTTCAATTTAATTAAAAAATCTTATGAAATTAAATTATATATAAAATATTTTGACTATGAAATGTGTTAGTATTTTTTTGGGCATGCGATATTGATAAACCATAGTAATTAGGCCATAGTATTGTAACAAAGCCTATTTACAAGTTAAGAATCTCCATGGTAAAATAAAGGTGAATCTATTAAGAATATTATGACATGTTTTCTAAATGTGTATATATTTAATTCATATATTAATTCGTTTTATAATTAATAATAATAATAATTTAAATTAAATTTATAATTGGTGAATTATTATGGTTTTTGAAATTTGGGTAATGTGAGATGTATCATACAATAATAATTTTGATATCTCTTACAATAATTAATGTCATAGTCTATTTGTTTTACATTTTGGAGAATCCAATAAAGATTTGCTGGAATCACAAGTTTGTGTTGTGAACTCTCCACAATTTAATTGCCTCAAAGGCTTTTCAAGATGCTAAATCCATTTATGTATTTAAAAAAACATTTTAAATAACAAAAACTCATAATTTAGCTAAATGTAATCTTTCCCTAATAACATTAATATTTATTATTGGACTGAGGTGCTCTGCAACTATCTGACCTAGGGTTTTGCTCACAGTCTGCGCACTGTAACACACTATGGCAGGGGGCAGTGCCCTGTTCATGGATCTAAGACAGCAGGGGCTTGCCCTGGCCCAACAGATGAAGTAAATGGGACCCCTTCTTACAAACAAATAATGATGGATAAAGGTAAAATTCCTTTGGAAGGAGTGCAGATCACGGGTTCAAACACCACAGGGAAAAATGAGCTAAGCAAGAAGACAAAAATGGATGGCAATATGAAGGAAACCCAGTTTCCACACCAGATAAAAGGCATAAAAATTCTAGAAGGAAAAGACAAACCAGATCCCACTCAAGGAGTAGGAAAGAACAACAAAGAAGCGGAGGATGCAGGAACCTCCCCCTTGAAAGGCCAAGACCCAAAAGAATCGACCGTGGAAAATAGGCAACCAAAAGACCAGGGGAGATCTAAACCAAAAACTACAGAAAGCCTGAGGGTTATCATTACTGACCCCGAACTGCAAGCCTATAGAGATCACATGGCTATTCATGCGGTGATATGCAAGTTCATGGACTTTTGGCCCACAGAAAAAGCCTTATGCCAATGGATGAAGCAAACTTGGAAGCCAAAAGGAGATGTTACACTCCACCTAGGGGCCAAAGGATTCTTTATGATGGTTTTTGCAAACCTTGAAGACAAAGACCACATTTTTTATGGAGGCCTTTACTTCTATGCCTCGGTAGGCCTCTACATGAGGCCCTGGAAACCAAATTTCGCTCCAGAGCAGGAAACATTCAAGCATGTTCCTGTGTGGATTGGCTTGTTTTCCCTCCATATCAACTACTGGAGATCGATGGCTTTGGAGCAAATCGACAATAAACTGGGCACCTTCATTCAAGCGTCGGAAGAGACCCTCCAAAAAGGTACACATCTTGCGCTAGAATTTGTGTTGAAATGGACATTTCAGGTGCTCTCCATGAGGGTCTATGGTTGGAATACAGAGATGAAGTCTTCTTTCAAGCCATAGACTATGAACAAATACCTTTCAGATGCAGAAAATGCCCTGAACATGGCCACTTGATCTGGGAATGTCCCATGCACAAGCCTGTAGAGAAGGCCAAAGATCCCCCAAGCAAAAATCAGGATGGTTTTGTGTGACCCACAAGCAGACACTGCAACAACAAAAGAAACCAACCAAAGACAGTTTACATCAACAAAAGGTCTATGAACACCTTTGAGGTGCTTGGAGAGGAAACGAGAGCAGAGGAGGATACCTAAACACCGACAGCGGGGCAAGACATCCTGGAAAAGAATGATCAGAACAACCAAATGCCAACTCCAATCTCGATTGATGATTTTCTCAGAGAACCAGAATTGAGGAAAGATGCAGAAGGGGACGAGGAAATGACATTAATCGAAGTGGGAAAAGAGGATCAAGACCTAAATGACACTCTAGAACAAGAAGGAATGGACCTTAACACCATAGTTGAGCAATGGAAACAAAAAGGAGTGGAGCACATTCGAGAGGAAGAGATTGACAGAGTCAACTTCCTCTTTCTATTAAGGCAGGATCCAGCCCTGAGAGGGAAGAAAAGGGGTCTGGGCGCAACAAAAGGACTGGGCATCAAGGCACAAAACCTACACCAAAGTCATTCTAATGCAAAACACAAAAAGAAACGGGGCAGAAGAATAAGCAATGAGGCACTACATGAGCTCGGCCAAATGCTCATCAACTCGGGCAAGATGAAGGTCCTTGAGGCTTTCCCTCTCTCCTCATAATTATAGTTTAACTATGAATATACTCTCATGGAATGCAAGAGGGCTCAACAGCCAAACCAAACAACGATTTTTGAAAAAAGAAAATCACATAGGAAAACCCGGACATTGTTTTCCTGCAGGAAACCAAATGTTCTAGGCTAACATTGGAAGGAATAGGCAGAAGACTGGGCAAGAGAATGGAGCACTTGGACGTAGAGGGTAATGGGCTGGAAGGGGGCTTAGCCATCTTTTGGAACCCCCACTCCCTACTCCTCCTTAACGTCAAGGCCTCCAGATCCTACATTTCCATTGAAATGCAAATCCTGGGAGAAGCTGGCACCTACTTATTCACAAATGTCTACAGCCCCCAAAGGCTAGAGGATAAACTAGAGCTATTAGACAACCTATCCAAGATGCAACAAAGGCACTCTCATGCTAAGGCCATCTATGGAGGAGATTTCAACATGATTACCTCTCTGGGGGAAAAGAAGGGAGGACTTCGAACATTAAACAGAGATGTTGAAGCCTTCATTTCTTTCATAAGAACGGATAACCTGGTGGACATCTAACCAAAAAATGGCATTTTCACTTGGAATAATAAGAGAGAAGGAGACAAGCTTATTGCATCTAGGCTTGATTGGTTTCTAATCTCGGATACCATTCTCCTTGAAGGAATTATAGTGGAATCTAAGATTATTCCATCTCAAGGATCGGATCATTGGCCCAGCTCTTTACAGGCAACCATTCTAGGCACCCCAAAAAATAGACCCTTTCGTTTTGAAAAATTCTGGCTCAGTCATCCAACTTTCACCACCAACATCCAACTTTGTTGGAACGAGCATCTGGACATTAGGGGAACCAAAATGTTTCGGCTCCAAGCTAGATTGAGGCACATTAGAGCAAAGCTTCAAATTTGGAACCAAGAGGTCTTTGGCAACATCTTTGAGGACAAGCAAGCCCTGGAGGATCATATGACTCTAATACATAACAACTGGATCAAGGGGGACATATGTCAAAACTCCATTAACATGGAGCGTGAACTCCTGCAAAAATGGAACGATAGATGCAATCAGGAAGAAAGTTTATGGGGACAAAAATCCCGTATTCAATGGCTGAATGAAGGGGAGAAAAATACCAAATTTTTCCATTACTTAGCCATGGATTACAGAGGCACTAATAAAATAACCAAGCTTAAGGATGAACAAGGAACCTCCTTTCAATCTCATCGGGAGATTGCTTCTATCCTTAGGAACCACTTCAGTCTTATTGCCACAGAACTAGACATCAACAGATAAGAGGCAATCAATACAGACATTACCTCTATTCCCAAGCTAATCACAGAGGAACATAACAGGTCCTTAGACTGCTTAGTCACCCTCCTAGAGGTAGAAGAGGCAGTCAAAGATATGGCCAATGGAAAAGCCCCGGGTCCAGATGATTTCACCATTGATTTCTTCAAAGCTTGATGGGACATAAAGAAGCAGGACATTTGGGTGGTGGTCGAGGACTCCAAAAGATCCTCCTCCATACTCAAATCCATAAACTCCACTTTTTTTGCCCTCATCCCCAAGGAAGAGGTTGCCTGCACCCCTTCTAAATTTTGACCTATATCTCTCTGTAATGTGTTGTACAAGATCATCTCCAAAGTCATGGCCAACAAGTTAAAGCCTATTCTCCCTTTGATCATCTCAGAAGAGCAGTCAGGATATATGGAAGGGAGGCAAATCACAGACAATGTTTTATTAGCACAGGAAATGATCCACACCCTTCAGTCTCAGAAAAAGGCTAAAATGATCATTCAACTGGACCTCCCAAAAGCATATGATAAGGTTAGTTGGACATATCTTGAAGCAATTTTGAAAGCTTTTTCGTTTGCCCAGCGTTGGATCAGATGGATTTTAGCCATGGTAAAATCTCCCAGCTTCTCTATATTAGTCAATGGAGCCCCTTCGGACCCCTTCTTCACTTCTAGAGGCATTCGTCAAGGAGATCCCATCTCCCCTTTCCTTTTCGTTATCTTAATGGAAGGTCTAAGTCGCATCATCAAATCGACTAAAGATAGGAATATCATCAAAGGTCTTCAGCCCCTGATTCACTCTCCTGCAACCACCCATCAACAATTCATGGATGATACCATGTTGCATGGCACCCCTACTGCTAAGGAGGCCCAAGGTTTCAAAGCCATTTTGAACCTGTTCAGCGAAGCTTTTGGTATGGATCTTAACTTGGATAAATCTTCTTTTTTTTTCTTCCATATGCACTTGGCGGTCCAAAAGCACCTTACTAATATCCTAGGTTTCAAGAAACGCAACCTTCCTTCTAAATATCTTGGAATTCCTCTCACTGGCAACCTTGGCAAAAACTCCACTGGGAGCATTTGCTCCCAAGCTAGAGGACAGGGGGAATCACTGGACCAACAAAGTTTTGAATTTTGCAGGAAGACTTATAATGACTAAGGCAGTTCTGCAAGCCATTCCTCTCTACATGCTCTCCCAGTGCCAAAAATGGTTTTACATAAAATTAGGAATATTCAAAGAGCCTTTCTCTGGTCGGGCAAAGCAGATAAACACAAGTGGGCACTTCTAGCCTGGACTAAATTATGCAAGCCCAAAATCTTGGGGGGCTTAGGGCTGCAAGACCCGGATACTATCAACAAAGCTTATGGAGCCAAGATTTGGTGGCAATGGCTCAAGGAACCCCATACACCTTGGGCAAAATTATGGAAGGCCAAATATGCCAAAACGTGGAGATCAGAGGACCTGATCATAATGACAGATGCACCTGAAGGTTCTCCTATTTGGAATCTAGCCAAAGCTAACAACCACCTCATTCAGAACCACTGCTTTTGGGAAATCCAAAATGGCAACAAGGCTTTATTCTAGGAGGATGCATGGCAACAACTACCTAAACTAGAAAACCCCAACTATCTTTCCCTACAAATATGGTTTCAGGCAACAGGCAAGACACTAGTCCATCAATATTGGTCTGATATCAACGAGAACCAACACTGGAGGAAATGGAACCTAGAGCCTCTCCCCCCGGAGGAAGACATGATAGACCTCCTCAGCAACCTAAACTCTGATATGAATAAGAGAATGATCTAGTCCACTCAGGAGGAGGACCAACTCGGGTGGGGAAAAATCGACAGAGGAACTTTCAACCTCAAGGAAGCTAGAATTTATCTCGAGCACCAGAACCTCGAAGACAAAGTAGCTTGGTACCCAAATGTTTGGAACAATTCTCTCTAGCCAAAGATAAAATCTTTTCTTTGGCTTCTCATGCATCGCAAAATCCTTACCTGGGAGAATTTAGTGAAAAGAGGTTTCATTGGGCCTTCTAGATGCCCCCTCTGTGAAAAGGATGGGGAAACGATGAATCATCTCCTTAATCACTATGACTGGACCAATAATCTGTGGGAATGGATGAAAGGAATTTTCAAACAAACAAATAGAAACAAAGATTCTATTCAAGAATCCATTGCAAATTGGCGCACAAAATATTCCAATTGTAATATGGTTAACGCCCTTTGGAGGCTTTGCCATGGTTTTATAGTCTGGAACGCTTGGAAAGAGAGGAATAGATGAATCTTTCAAAAAGAAGTCAAGCAGCTCGAAACCATCAAAACAATCATTATGCACAGTTTAAAAGAGACTGCCCTTACCACCTGCAGGAACAAGACAAGACGCTCACTCCCAATGACTCTCATTTTCTGCTGCTATTTGGCATGAATGGTCTGATAAGTCACAAGGCTCAAGCTGACCACCTTCGACTTACTTCCGGTCCTTCAGCTTGGCTGCTCCCCACCCCGGGATTCTGTAAATTAAATTTCGACGGGGCCTCTAGGGGCAACCCTGGCCCTGCAAGGCTTGGAGGCATCATCCGAAATGACAAAGGTGAAATCCTCCACATTTACTGTAGAGCACTTGGGGAGGCTACCAACAATGAAGTAGAATTCGCAACCCTAGGACAGGGGCTACAAATCCTCATTCAGCTGGGCAAAGGGTTTGTTATAGTGGAAGGTGATTCCCTCCGGGTCATCACTACAGTGAAGATATTGCAGAATTGAACTCGGTCGGAGAAAGTTACAAAGTACTGGAGATTAGCCATGGTTACAGTGCTCATTGCGAAACATCTCTCCTCCCTCAACAATATTGTTCCACAGGCAGTCAGGTGGAAAGCAAATGTCTTAGCGGATTGCCTTGCCAACCACGCGGTCCATCATCCGATGGAGATCAGAGACACCTGTTGGCAAAACGTCATAGAAAAAAAGATTCGGGATCAATGCACTCCCATCTCGAGGCAAGATCTTACCGGAACATCAAGAGTGGAAGAAGGGTTGTAGGTTACGGCTCATTAGCTACCTATGAGAATTAACAACATACTTAATGCCAAACGAAGGTACAACGGGCGACAGGCCCATGGAGTACCTGGGGAAGGGTGCGAAATCATCCACAAGGACAATGTTCATCGGATGGGGAGGACAATCAACAAAAAATATGATCAGCGTCGTTAGCAAGATGCAGGGGAGGACACATGGCTTTCAACCAATAGCCTCAAGCGTGGCAGAGTTAACGCTCTGGATCGGCATCATGAGCAAGAGCTGGGAAACTATAATGGTAGTTATTATGGCATGAACATCATATCTCCGACGTCGAAGTGGGAGATCTCAAGCTAGACCTTTCCACCCTCAGCTATATCTAAGGCACCCAGCTAGGTGATCAAGGCACTGCTTTCTCTTGGCTTGTTTCTTAACAATCGCAGTGCTGCTAGGATTTTCATTGTCTCCTCAACCTGCAATAACATTATGGCACGTGAGGGTAGTCGGAATGCTTCCGCTAACCGGACCTGCAGAAAGCCCATGAGGCTTATGAGACCTGAACCACTCAAAAAGGAAAGCTTAAAATTGAAGAGCTCGAAGCTGCGGTTACAGAGGAGGAAGAACAGTTGGATGTTCAGGCTCTGGAGACGAAAATGGACTGGCTATATGATCCAGGGACAACGACTACCAGAGCCACACAATTCGTTCGAACCCAAGGAGAAATGTGGTGAATGAAGACCATGCTGGCCAAAAAGCTCAGCATGCAGGCTGAAGATATCAAAAGAGCTCACCAGGCCATCTCCCTCTTTTCTACAAAGAATTCGGCTAAGCTAGATGCCATGGATTTCAATTTTAGTGCCCTAACTTAGGAAGTCAGAATCCTTTCGCAAAAGCTGGGTGTCCTCATCAATCTCCTCAGGCTCTCCATCCGTCAGGGAACCAATGCTGCGATGGAAGTCCCAACGGAGGTAACTGACACCAGCCAGGTGATGCCCCCCACACCTCAAAGGATTCTGTAGCCCGAGTTCGGACTGCAACGGCCAGCCCAAGTGCACCCAGTAAAGACTATGTGATTTTGAAGTTGTAATGACTTCTTAGTTTCTTGTTTCTCTCTTTTTTTGTATCTCTTTGTTGTAGTTGTGGAGGTCCTCCAGGCCCTCTTTCTTTTTGGAACTACTGTCAAGCAGCTCGGGGTGGTGGTTTTTTTTTGTTTAGTTCCCTCGGTAGGAAGCCCTGCATGGTTAGCCTCGGGTTCCATAGACGCAGGTTCAGTAGCTTATAGTCATTTTGAGCATGAGTTGATGAATTTGCTTTGTCTGTATATACAAACCTTTTATATCCTATGTATTTTTATGAATTAATATAAAACCACTAATTTACAAAAAAAACATTAATATTTATTATTACCAATTTATCTTAATAAAAATACATAAATAAATACCATACGTTTATGTTTATGGTTGACTTCGTAGTTGTACATGAGAATTTTTTCACTATTATTCCAAGTAGAAGTAGATCATGTTCTTGGTATCTTTCTTAAAAATATCTGAACATATTCTTTGTTCTTTGGTATATATTTGATCTTACTAAGGAATGATAATTCATTATCTTTAAATCTTAAAATTGGAATTTAGTAGAGGGATAGAAAGATTTGCGGTTGAAACAAGTTTCCATTTTACGATGAAAAAATTATATTATATTTATTTTTTATCATTACTATTATGAGTAATCACGTTTCACGTTTCTCATGGAAGTTTAGTTTACAAAATTGCTATTTAACAATCCAAACTCAAAATTACTTTTAAAGTTTAATATTTATTTTTTAATTTTGAATTTCAAATTATAATGTTGAAATAACAAACATCAAACTCAAACATGGTAATAGCAAAATGATATACAAATTTCTTGTTCATAATAAAAATCATTAGAATTCCGTATATATTTATAACTATAAAATATCTATATATATATTAGGGAATTTAGATTTTTTTAATAATAAATTATTTTATGTAAGGTTAAATAATTAATGATGATATAAAATTGTTGTTTAATCATTTAAATTAAAAATAATGTGTTAAATTTATTTTCCGTAATTCTAGATTTCAAACTAAACTCAAACTATGTACAAGTAGGAATTGTTTGCCTTTTTTATAATAGTAAAATCTATATATTTATGGTTAATAATGAACATTTTATTCATTTTAATAACTGATACGTGTATGTAACATTAAAGAATCATTACGTATAATAATAGTTTTTTTTATGTCTACTAAAATTAAATTGAGTTATCAAACCTTAAAAAAGTAAAGAAATATTTGGCTTTATTTAAAAATTTATATTTATATCAAAAAAATTTAAGACAAGTTTTATGAAATCTCTACAGATTTAATAAGGTAAGAGGTTACGAAGGTCGTTACTGTACCAAATATTTTAAAATTATGATCTAATCTAGATCTACATATGACATTCTAAGACAAAATATTTTTCATCCTTAACCTGTCATTGTCATTGTCATTGTGCGACAAAGATGATAAATTCTTTCAACCCATGATATTTTGGGAATTGCCCAAAAGTCTATTTGACTATGAAGCTCATAAGAGTATGTACTTATTTGAGTAATCATGATTTTCATCTTTACACTAAGTCACAATATAGAGATACTCTTAATCTTCTAAATTATGGTTGATCACCTCATTACAGATCTTAATTTTATTTTATAATCTAATTATTTATATCAACACAATTTCTTCTTAAATGTAGATGTAATATTATTTTTAATATCATCATTATTTTGTATAATGATCTCTTCCTTTATTCCCCAATGATTTAACCGAGATATGTAATCATTATACCACCCTTGCTTAAGTCGGTGGTGATTTTGAATGGAGTAATGACTCGCTTCTATAAGGATGATAGAATAGGTTGTATTGAGATTAGAAGTTGGAAACACTTGTTGATTTGTTTTATATTTCTCCACAATTCTCTAGACTATAGGGATGCCACAACCCCAAACTTGATGAGAATCTCAAAGAGGAGTTTCTTCTTATCATATAGCCAAAGGTTTATTGATCTACATTTTTTTCAAGTCAATAATAAGCTTTCTGTTAGAAAATGTAAAGTGACAGCTATTAATCTAATTTTATTTAACCTTGATACTTGCTTGTGAATTTTAAATATCTTCTTTGATTTCTTTAGTTAGATCTTATCATCAAACAATATCAAGAATAGTAAATGCAACAACATAAGACACAAATATAGATTCTCAACCAGGGAAAAACCCTCCAAGGGGAAAACCCAAAAACTCTTCTCTTCTTAGAATTTGCTTCAAATGAGATACAAAGACCCAATCCCTAGATCAAGTCCTTCTCCCAATACCAAGACAGCCCTTCTTCAATTCCTTCCTTGAATTTGTGCCAAACTGTTATGCACTGCAACTTCGACCTGCCAGCTACAATAATGCTACTCAATCTGCAACTTCAACCTTGTAATTTTGGCCTTGCAACACCTGAAAAACCCTAAATCAACGTCCTCCTGGGACCTTGCAAGAGAAAGACAACTCTTCCTAAGGTCAGCAAGGTCTAAACAGAGTTTCCCTCCTCCCAACTACAATATGTTGCACTTCGCCCAACTACAACTCGGTCTTGCAACTTCGACCTCTTTTTGCAGCCCAGAAACCTTAGGATTTCATACGTGTGAGAGAGATAGAGCCCAAAAACCAAGAAATTTCGTCCTTCTTCCTTCTCCTTGACTTTCACTCTCCTTCTTTATCCTTCCCAATTGCAGATTGAACTGTTTCTTGTAGACTAAACTTATGAGTGTGTCCCAAATGATGTCGAGCTTGTCCTTTATACAACCTTCTTAGAGGGTTGAGGTTGAATTCTCTCCTTCAGGTTGACTTGATGATATGAGGGCCAAATTGTACTCTTGGAGACTTCGGGACTTTCTAGACTAAAAAATAATTCTTTTTACAATTACAAATTGCTTGGAAAGCTCTTATAAGCATGACATTGAATCCATTGACTCATGATAATAAATCCTAAGACCTAACAAACCCTAGAAGCATGAAGAACATGCTTTTACTAAGAATACCATCAATAATGAGCATGAAACCCATGGTTTAACAATAATAACTTTCTTTCTTCTTTTCTTATTTGTTACATAGGATACATTTGAAATGAGTACATTGAAACTAGTTACGTTTCTCAACACTTTCCACCCTCCATTTATACATTTCTAAATGTTATAGTTCCAAAAGGGAGGAGGGCACAACACTAGAACTTCTTAGGAAGTCTCTCATCCCAATATTACTCTATCTCAAGCATGCTTAACTATGGAGTTTTGATGGGATCCAATGCATTAATGTTCATATGGTCACACATGTGTGTAATGTTACAAAATGAAAAAGAGCATAGGGCAGAGCATTGAGAAGGTAGCGATGGTTTCCTTTGTGAGGAGCATCAATTGAAGTTGGCTAGGGAAAATCAATGCCTTCCCAAGGAACAATAAAGGCTTGGGTAAGAATCCAATATTAAGGGGAAAGCCCCAAATCAAAAGGAGGCTAAGGTCTCTTTCTATCCTATCAAAAGAAAGTGGAGAAGACAACTAAAAATTAGGGGACACTCAATTTTAATCCACCTCTAATGGACCTAGTTGTGCTCACTCTTTACATTGAGGAAGAAAAGCATAAAAATCCCACAAAGAATCTATCCTTTGGGAACTTTGATAAATTCTCGAAGATTTGAGTATGCTAACAAAATGTTGGAATCCCCATCAAGGAAGAGAAATAATTTTGGAACAAAGATGGGCTACATCAAAATTAGACTAAATAAATCAATGATACCGCTAGCATTGCTAGCAAGGAATGCATGTAGGAAAATTTTCATGCGATAGATATGAAAGATGTATTGTAAATTCATGAGAAAATAAAACATTAGGGAGGTCAAATGAAAAAAAATATTTTGACTTATGGATGGAGGAATTCATAATATTAAAAGCACCACAATCATGGAAAAATACTTAAATCCCTGAGAAAGAAAGCCCAAAGTAAGAATGTTTCATTTTGGATTATCTTATGTGGTGCTTTTCTTGGAATTTGTTCATTTCATTTTGGAGGAAATGAACTTCAATTGGGAATCTATACAACTTTTAACTAGCCCTCGTTTCTTTGGAGTTAGTGACCAAATATATCTTAAAGTTCCATTGTATCTCTCAATATTCTAGCTTTGTTGTAGTAATAATTATGTAATAACCTTTGAAAAATACAATACCCATGGGGGAGCACCAATGGGAAGTTTGTAGGTTTCCTATATATGAATTTGATCCCATAGATTATGATCTATACTAATATTGAGTTTCATATCATGAGGAATTGGATCTATATTTTAAGAGGAAAAGTGGGGCCAATGTATCATCTAATGGAGCCATAACCAGGTTTCTCTTACAAGAATGTTGTTGTGGCCTCCTTTGGTAGCTCAAAAGAACTAGAGGTATGTTCCTTGACAAGTGTAGGAGTCAAATTTGTCTTTATTAGAAAGAAATAACATATGTTCATAATTGAGAATGCCTCTAAAACACCCACAATCAAGAACAATTTAACCTAAAATAATGATAATAAAAGGTTGGTTAAGCAAGGCCATGACCTATATGTTCAATGGGTTGTGCCCCTCTATTAAAGCACTTATGGAATTTGTTAAAAAAAGTTGGTCTCGTGATATAGGTAATATTGTTTAAAAGAGGTTGTTTTGCAATGGTATGCTCAAGTAAAGAATAGAAGCATATGATTTAAAAACAAAATCCCTAATTCTAAGGAAGAGTGGTTTTTCCTTGCTCCCTAGAATCTAAAATTTTGACCTCGAAATGTTGTCAATCTCTTTAACATTAGTATGGGTAAGACTTGTGAACTTATGCATTTTTGGAAGGATAAGGTGTTATCCCAAATTAGGAAAACATTGGGAGAGTTTATCAACTATCGTAGCAACAAAGATGAAGAGTGTTTGTTCTATTTCCCTTGAATTTACATAAAGATAAATCTAAGTAAGGGACTTCTCAATAGATTCTTACTAAAGTTAGAAGAATCACAAGGGATTTAAGAACTTCTATATGAGAAGACTCTGTTATGATGTTAAATCTATAGAGAACAAACCCTATAGCTTCTACTTACCCAAAGAACAATAAAGGCTTGGGAAAGTGTCTAATGATAGGGGGAAACCATGGATTCAAAAAGATACCTAGGCCCCTTTCCAAGTGTCAAAACAAGGCAAAAAAGAGGACCAAAAAGGAGGGAAAAGTGTCTAATCCACCTATAATGGCCCCATTTCTAATGAGTTCCCTCATTAAGGAAGTAAAGCCTTAAAATCCCCTAGAGAATCCAGCCTTTGAGAAACTTAACAGGATCTCAAAGACTATCAAGTATGATATGTAGGTAGTGGAATCCCCATTCTTTGGGGGAGGTCAAGAAGTTACTCTATTAAAACCTCCATTGAGGATGAAGGGAAAGAAAATTAAAACAAAGATGAGGTGTATCCAAATTACCCTAAATAAATTGATGCCACTACCAACAAGGAACACATGAGAGAAGAAACTGTTGGGAAGATCAAATGGAAAAAGAGTTTAACCTATGATTAGATGAATCAATATGATAAAAAACACTTTGATAAGAGAAATGGTACTTAAATCCCAATAAAACATGTCCAAAATAAAAAAATATTTTACTTTTTGTTTTTTGTCATATGGTACTTTTCTTAGAATTTTCTTAGTTCATAGTGGAAGAATAAAATTCAATTAGAAATTAAAAAATAAATATAAAAATTCTATTATATCTCTCAGCATTGTAACTTGGCTTTATGGTTTGAATATACCACAAACTCTAATATATAAAATTATATCCATCTTAATAATAAATTGAATATTTATCTCTAATAACAAAATAATCAATATTATATTTTTCTAAATATGAACCTAATGTTACTCCAAAAATAACTTAGAAAACATATTAAACGAACAAATTTTAATACATAAAATGAAAATCATTAAAATTTTAATTATATATACATATACATCAAAACTTTTACATTTATTTTGTTTTTTTTTCTCTTCCTTTTTTCCGCAAAACTCTATGATTACATGTTCGAATCAATTATTTGCTTCGATTTCACTTCACACATTATTTCTTCCTCTCTGCCATGGCTTGCAAAAGCTCAAGTATTAAGTATATTTATCATAGTGTTACTAGAAGGCTCCCAAGAGAGCCCATGTTTAACTAAAATCAAAATATGTACAGTATGCTTATGGGTTACGATGATACCATGATTGTGCCCTTTATTTATGGAATGGTTGGAGTTGAATTTTGATTTTGGGTTTGTATTTGTTGCGATGCTTATAAAACTATGGAGATTCAAGGATATTTGACTAGAGGATACTTGACTAAAGGACATTCGATTGAAATATTATAGTGGCACTTTTATCTTAGTATCAGTTATGGAGTTTATTGTTTTATATATGCTGTTTTAATTTAGGAAAAAAAATATTAAAAAATGGGCATATAATTCAGAGATTTAATACTTTGAATTCCAATAGGTCAAAGAATGATTTTTTGTTTGAATATTTTTATTTATAATTATGATGTTGCTTAAATAATGTAATCAAAAGTATAATTGAGGGAAATTAGAGAAGGTCATGGTGATTAAATGTGCAATGAAGGAACCAAGTGGAATAGTATGATGAATACATTATTAATTTGTGTTTTGACATTAAATTAAGATAATATTACAGTAAAGATATTATAAATTCCACAAAAATTAAGATGCTGGAAAATGTTTTCAAATATTTAAATTTGTCATACATAGGTTTAGTCATTTAAAATTCTTTTATTAACTGGTTTTGATCTTGATATCTTGACTAACCATATTTCTTACCTTACTATTGAAATCCTTTCTCACTCGACTCAATTCACGGGCCAAATTTTGACCTAAGGATTTTTATATGAAAATAATAATGTATTCATGCTAATTGAAAATAATAATAAAAGCTCAACACTAATAAGGTAAAGTATTGATTCACGTAGCAAATGAGACATTTGATCCCTAAGTTTAACTTTGGAGATTTTTATATAAATAAAATGTAAATTATATAATGTTAACATTAAAATCTTATATGTGATACAAATTGATCACTATAGTCCATGCTGAAGGTGTGTGGGGACTAATAATAGTGAAGCATTAAATATAATAATGAATGGATTCGAAGGATTGGAGAACATATTTTTTTAGTTGATAATGAATAGTGGCTTCCCATGTCAATAAAAGTAGGTATAGTAATGCTTAATATTGATAATAATGAAATAATATCCAGGACATTATTCAATTGAGTAGATAGATGGGATGGAGATTTCTACGAAAATGATTTTAAATCTTGGTAAAAAATGGAATAGTTAATGAATACAATCCTTTCTTAATTGTACAAGTTGGACCATAGGGACATTTACAAATGAGATCATTTTTTAGAATGCAACTTTCATGCCTAAACAAGTTTTTTATAAAATTATTTTATGTTTTATAAGGCTAGTGTGGAAGAGAAATTGCAACATCAACTAAGATCTCTAGTGATTTATGAATCCTTGCATGATGATTTTGTGATGGAGCATTAAAAGACAATATGGGAAAGTGTGGAGTTATAGGATGTTGTTGTTGTTTTTTTTTTTCCAATTGATTTCATTTTCTTCTCCTTAGTGCTTGGGGTTGGAATAAATATTTAGGCTAAACTTTGAGCCTTATTTGCGATTATGGGAATTTCTAGATCAAGAAACAAGTCAAGAGTCTTTCGATAACTAATGACTCCAAATTATCAATGGATTGAAGGAATGGTACAATTCCCTTTTAAAATGTTGGATTTTTGTCTATCGCAAGGCATATTTATGTTATGAGTCACAAGTGAATTGTGATATCTTTTATGCATGTCTCCTATGAACATAAAATTAGAATTGATCAACTTTCAGAGAATGGTGTGTATAAGGTAAGCATTATGAAGATTTAGGAGAAATAGGGTGACACCATCATGCCTCCTTCATATTATTTCTTCTCGTTGGCATATGAGTTCTTTTTTAATATATATATATATATATATGGGGGCTTGGAAGTTAATATTATGTTTATGGTTTGGTTTTTCATTAAGAATATTGAAGTCTTTTTGTTATAGGATTTGTTTGCCTATCATACTTTTAGAAACTTGGTACGTAGTCATTTGGTGATTGTGGTTGTTAGTAGGAGGGTTTAACCTTCCTTTAAATCCATATGATATTTAATATATACAGAATGTAATGTAATTTCATCGGTTCAATAAAATATATATACTTATTTTATATGAAAAATAATAAGTAAAACATTCATAAAAAAAATAAATACATTTTAAAAATTAGAAAAACTTAACATTCAATGATAAATAATCATGAGTCAAATCAATAATAAAATAATGCTAAATTTTAAACTAAAATTTAAACTTCATTGAAAATATGCATATAGATATATTTGGTGTACATTAATACTTACCCAATAATATTAATCTAAAGTTTGCATCAATTGATTGTTTCTTACTAAATATTTATAAAATAACATTATGAAGTATTAATGTCTAAATAAATAGTAATATATATTTAAAAAACAAATTTTTTAAAAAATTAGCAATAATTAAAATATTTATTTAAAAAAATAACAAAATATTTATTAAGTGAATTTAAAAACATATATTAATCTTTTTTTAATTCAATCAATGTGATTTCTATAAAATTATCAATCATATTTTCACATATAAGTGGTATTGCAAACTTTTTTTATTTTTCTATTTTTTGAAGATTTTTTTTAACCTTAGAATATTTCATATTTGTTATTCTAATAATAAAACAAACATTGATATAATACATTAAAACCATAATAATAATAATGAAAATTAGTTACATTAAAAACCATAAATAATAATAATGAAAATATAGTTGATTTACTTTTAAGTAGAAAATATGTAATTTTGTTTTAATTATTATATTTAAATTATTTATGAAATAATTAAATATAAATATTATTTCTTATTATATAATATTAGAATAACGCTTTTATATAAATTAGTGCATTATCTATGAAAATAATTATGATATCCCTTCTACTTAAAATTACCAAGAAATTACACTATTTTGCAATTTTGGTTAAGTATATTAAATTTTGGCTCATAATTTAGGAAAAGTGAGTAAAGCCAAAGAAGAATTAAATTTTGGTAAAGAAGGGACCCCACTATAGAGAAAAATGGAAAATTGTGGAGCTAGTGGGAGGTGGGGGCCATTCCATGAGGGAATACGCACCCCCTTGGAGAATTCGACTTGGAGAGAGAAGAGGGAAGAAGGAAGTTCGATGGGGTGGAGCCCACAAGGGAATAAGGAGCAAGAATTACAAATAGGAGGAGAGGCACTCATTTTGGGATTTTTTGCTCATTTGACAACCAAGCCATTGTTTGCTCTAGCTGTTTACATGAGTCAATAGAGTGCTTTTCAACACATGAGATTTCCAAGAGGAAATCTCACCCTATCTTTGGTGGACTTTGAGTTCCATCCATAGGAGGAGTTCCATTTCACGTTGCAAAGCTATTCTGGTGATCTTTCGAGCCAATTCATGAGTTTCCTTCAGCAGATTGGGCGCAGTAAGGGAGTACACACTTCCTGGGAATAGTAGTTGTGGAGCAACGTTCTTTCTAGGCTTTCAGGAAGAGGATTGAACGACAAACTGTTGAAGTTTTGGGGTACTAATTAGGCATATTTCTAGGAGATTTTTATTATAGCTTCTTCACCCTTTTAGGGATTACGTGGGCTTGCAGAGAGACTTTTCCCGAGCCACATGTGGGAATTGAGAGGATGGGCATTTGGAGTTTAATTTGGTGGAGGCATACAAAGGGGAGTTTTGCTAGAATTTGTCATTATTTTTAAAGGGTTGAGCAATGATTTCTTCAGGTGGGATGAATTTCCCAATTATTGGAGGAGGGCATGGAAATTAGGGGTAAATTTGGGGGTTAGGAGTAGGCCAAACCCTTTATGGTTTTGGGTGGGTTATTTGAGAGGAAACCGGGGTTAATTTATTGAATTTTTTTAGCACCAAGGAGGTCCAAACAACATATTCTTCTAGCCAACAGTGCCGTTTTTCTAGGGCTAGGGAATAACCTTTTGGGGACTATCTTTCCAGTATTTGGGCAATTATTTACATCACCTGGGGCTTGTTAGCTTGCCTTTGTCAAGCCCAGGCGCATTCACTCTATGCTCATATTGTATCCCATTTGATTTATAATGGAAATGGCTTAGCTTGGTGTAATTTTTGGTGTATTTATGGGTGTTTAATTTCATTTGTGGTTTTTGTATTGCATTTACATATGAATCCTTTGTTTATCACTATTACTTTTCCATTAGGAATATTACAACAATCCTAATAAGTTTTATTAATATTCCATTTTCAAGGAGCCCACTTATTTCCTATTGCATTCATTCTAACATGTGCTCACCATGTGCTCAATTTAGAGTATGTTTCTTGACTTTTAGTAGTAAATCCTCCATATAGCTATAATAGATTATCCTATATTCAATTTTAGTTCATTAGTTTTATATTTTTAGGCTTAGTCAAGACAATATTGTTATTGATACTTTTAGTGTATCTATCCTTATAGGTATCAAAGTTTATTGATGTGGTGTTAGCTTTAATGATTATTTTGTACTTACTCAATTATTTTGAGGATTCACTTGAGCATTATGAGACTTTGTAAATGCCTTATGAGTGATAAATTTATATGTTTTCATATATAAATATGAAGTAAAATTTTTAGAGACATCAATCACTACCACAACTCTCTAACTATATCACAACAATTCTCTAAAATCACTTTGATATACACCATTCTTTATAGCTCGTTCTTTTGTGTCAATAACATATTTATAGTTGAGCCAATCCTCACATAATCTCATTGTCTATTTGGGGTAATATCTATAGATTTTTATAGTCTTGTTTCTTATCTGTTAATGCATTAGATCTAAATATTAGTTAACAATCAATGCATTCAATATTTAGTCCAATTATTTTTCATTCCCCTATTATGTTTTGTTGATTGTTTTGTTGTTTATACTGTCACATCACCTTATCATAACTATCAATGATAAACTATTTGTTTTTAGCCTTATTGAGTGTAACATAAGAAAAATTACTAATGTTGCCACAACTTTAAAGGATTGTGCATCTAGGCTGATTAATCCCAATTTTGATATTCATCATTGGTATCACTCAAATCTCATATTTTCTCTAATATATAGAGTTCCATTTGCATGATATTTTTTTGTTCCAACTTATGCAAACAATGTCCCCCAATTATTCTTGAGTGTGACACTATTATCTAAGAATATCTTCACCTTAAGACATGAAACTAGTTTTCATATAAAAGACTTTTTCACACTACAACAAAATTTCTAGTCAAATTTGTGTAACTCATGCCATTTCTAAATTAGATAGTAAGAATTAGGGTATCTATAGTCCCCTCCCATTCTTTTGCATCCATGCGAATCTATATCAATGGATTCTCTAATAAGGTTGTTAACCACACATCATAACCATGCTATAGGTTTTTTAATAGTCAACTAATGCTTTAGGATGGAAATCATGACCCTTTGTCACAATATCGATTTATCTAAATGCATAATATCAAGTTTCCCACATCTATAATTAATGACAAAAATCATAATTACAATTATACCAATTGAAAGTATTTTTACTCTTTTTGCCACATATCTAAATACACTCCTAATGTTTCAACCTTATATGAAAAGACACTTAAAGTGTTGATAGAACTCATGTCCAACCCCTTTAAATATACAATAACAAAAAGTCATCTATCTACCACGATAATCTTTCCTTTTTGCAACATAACTACAACCATGCATAATAGGACACAACATAATGTATCCCCTTTGAAATTTTCTTTGGTTTTCGAGATTTATAACAATGATGGGCATTACATGTTACTTATCTAGGTCCTCTCTCTAAAGGCACTTTCATCTCTACATAAAGAGCAATAAACAAATCTACCTCCTTTATTAAGTATACCCAAGTTGTCCAATGTAAAGTGGAAGAAATTTTATGAAGCACTTATAATTAAGAATAAACAACAACGCAAAAAATCTCTTATTGATTCATAATTAAGATTCAATGGTCAAATAATATTTGGATAGTTGCACACAAAGATAGGTTCATCTTAGAGTATTGGATTGAGAATAAACATCAATGCAAAAAATCTCTCATTGATTCATAATTAAGATTTAATGGTCAAATAATATTTAGATAGTTGCACACAAAGATATGTTCATATTAGAGTATTGGAGTGCATGTAGTAATAAATTTATGTTACACACTTAGAGTGACAAATTAATTTATCTGTGTATCTGCTCAAAACCCATGGTTAAATACAATACAAGCATGGTGTGATTACTTGGATGTTTTTGCATATAGCCAATGTTAATGTGCGTAATTAAGGATGTACTCTTGTTCAAGGTTGTTGTAAGGAATAAAAACTATATTAAGAAACCATTTAAATTCCTCTTTATCTCTTCATCTTCCAACCATGCCTATACTAAATCAAGATATAAACAATTGGGATGTGAATTATTATGTTTCTTCCTATTCCCTTGCATTGTAATATTATTTATACTAGCCATTTGAATGTGATAGGGTTATGACTAGCTGTAGTTAATCACAATCCTGTTGCATAATCATCTCAATTAACTATTGGAGTTGATATTTCACCCATGCTCTTTTGACAATCATGTGTTCTATGAATTCATATTTTTTTCCAAATTTAATTAAACTAATCTTACCAATAATATAAAGTTTGAGTATGTAATGATATTTCATTAATTTCTACAAATATATGGATAAGTTCATAATAAAACTTTTGTTTTGCAAATTTCTTATTTATTACAGAATTTGTAAACAATACTTGCTCTTAAATACCGAAGAAAACTATGAATAACAAATTACATCAAATCAAAATCAATTAAAATTAAAATTGATAACCTTAATATAAAATTTATATTTAAAAAATATAAATTATTAATCATTTCATTTGAATGCAACCATTTAAATTAATTAATACAACAATTTATTAAATTATTATTTTAAATGCCAATTTTATCAAACATTTTAAACTAAAATTTAAATAATTAAAAAAATTAATTCCAAAATCTAACCTCATCTCTTAAAATAAAAGAATGTAAAAATATTATTCACTATATTAATGAATTTTGATATAAATAAAAATTAGATACGACATCTTATTCTATTATGATCAAATAAATATTATATATCATCATGTTTTAAAATAAAATAAAATTAGAAAATTTCGCCATTTTATTATGATTAAATAAATTTCATAGGAAGATAAATGTAAAAATCTTAGTCTATTATAGTTGAACGAGGGGAGTGCACCTTTTGAAAATTGAAGATGTGCTTTCTCTCACGAAAGAGATACCTAGTTATTATTATTAATTATTAATTATTCAGGCTTGGCTAACTATTCTACTACAAAATTGGAATGAAGAGTGTTAAGCTAAATTAGGAAAAGAAGATATCGACAATTTTGATAAAGTAGTCTTAGAAAATGTGAAAAATAACCTAACCATATTTACGAACGTACATGTTCCACGAGAATAAGGTGAGGTGTAAAGGCATTGTTAACATTCATGCATTTATCATATACATCTTTCATGCTCCACAACTTCGACCTCCTAAAATCCTTGTACTTTTACATATACCTCGCATCACTGTTGTAAATATTAATTATCATATGGACAATGACATATTTATCGGAATCCTTTTTTTTTTCTCAAAAAAGTACATGGTACTTTAAAGAAACTAAGTAAATATTAATTATCATATGGACAATGACATATTTATCGGAATCCTTTTTTTTTTCTCAAAAAAGTACATGGTACTTTAAAGAAACTAAGAAAAAGACAAGTCTTTCATTACATTTAAAATGCAAATGCTTGAGAGTAGGTACACCGGAAAGAAATAAAAAGTGCAGTAGCTATCTAGTTATTTATTAACAAAACATAAAAAACAAACAAAATTGTTAATGTAATTTTATAATATAACAATAATTTTTGCTTTTAAAATAGAGTTTTTAATCAATTTTACTTAATTTGTTAGAAATTTTTTAGTCGTTGAATTTTCAGAATCCAAATAATTTATATTTAAGCGTTAAAATTTTAATAAAGAAAAGATTAAGTATTTGATATTTTATATGGTATAAATGTTAAGTGTGGCGTAAAAGTGTATAACTTTGTAATGATGACATAATGATTTTTATATAAATTAAAATTGCTTTTATTTTACAATATACCCAACAATGTTTTAGATTGATTACTTGCTTTTCTGCGAATATATGGAATCAAACAAATTCTCCCCCAACAAGATATCACATAAAAAAAAATCAAAATTACTGTGTTATTAATAGCCCTAATAAAATAGCATTAAAAAGTTAATAAAATTGTATTACAACTTTAACTTTCTAAAGCTTATCTCTATTTACTATTTTAATTTAAACAAAAAAAATTCCTTTTAAGATATATGCACTTTAAAGTTGCCACTTCATATTATAATAAAATAAGTTTTTAGTTTTTTTTTTAAAATATCCATAAACTATCCGTATTTTAATCATTTCATTATTTTAATTTTCATATATTAATATTACTAACAAATAATAAATAAATATTTATATGGTATGTATATTAATATTACTCGTAAATAATAAATATTTTGTTAAGATTCACTTATATATTAATATAAAGAATTTCAATACCAGATTGCTTATTAAATTTGATAAATTTAATAATTTTGAATACTCTAATATCAATTCCAACCATTTCTCACTAAAAATATTAATTAAAAAATATGTAATTAATAATAAGTAATTTGCCTGTCTCATGAACAATATTGACGAGCTTTGTTAATCTCTCTGTAACTCCTTAAAATACTTTACTGCATGATCTAAATGCATACAATGCATCTCGTAAATATTTCCACCTCACACGCCGTTAAATACCGAATGTAAAAGGGTTTTTCAACTTACTTTTAAATTTTAAATTTTGAAATTTAAAAAATAAAAAGAATAAATTGGAATTTTGTGGTCTTGAGAACATTGCTTAGTACGAGATATATTGAAAGGATAATATTATTGATTTTAAAGCCACACAGGAAAATGATAATACACTACCAGCAGTATGTTATAAACTAATAATATTGATGATGATGATTACAAGTTTCGATGTATAAATTAATTAAAAATTTAACTCGAAGAATTTATTTTTTTATTAATATTAATAAGTTTAAAATTTAAAATTAATCGGACAGTGAGTCTTTATTTTATCAAGAATATGACTTATCAATTATTCAATGCATAATTTAAACTAAACCATATAATTTAAAAAAAAATAATTTTAGATGTAATAAAAATTATTTCTAGGTTAAATAATGTTGTATAAAAACGCTAAGTTTTGATTAAATTATTGAGATATAAAATAAAAGCTATTCTAGTTAATATTAAACATATTATTATAATGATGAAACTAAGTATATTACTATTTTTAAATTTAAGGAGTAATTTTGGTGTGATAAAGATTTATAAAACAAGTGTTGTAGGGCAGTTTAGTTGCTGCCATTCAAACGGAAAATATGTTTTTAGAAAAGTTGCAAATTGATATATATGAAATGGAAAAATTAATTGCCTATAAAGATAGAAAAACTTGCATAAATTTTAGTGGGTAGTATCCTCTGCACATTTATATTTTTACTCTTTTGGTAAGTATATTTATTTAGATCTTGTTTTTATCTATTTCTTATGCAAATAGTTGCTTAAATTATGTTAGATAGTAATTAACAGTAAATATATTATTTACTTGAGTATAAGCATTGATTAATGCTAAACTAATAATAGTCTAAATCATTTGGCGCAATCAATTCTGTCAAAAAGAAAAAGAAAAAAAGAAGAAGAGTCTCATGAGCTTCATAGTAAATTCCTAAAACATCATAGAATACAAAGAATTGTCATATCTAAGATATTGAAAATTAAAAACACTCTCTTAAATTTTTAATATACACCAACATTAATTTGCAATTTCTAAATATACTAGAAAAACACTTTCTCTCAAATTTTATGATACTTTAATAACCGCCTAACTTTTTGTACCTACAATAAAATTTTGAAAAAATGCAAATAATTCTTTTATCTTTTAGTAAAAAGAAAATTAATTAAATAACTATTTTAAATTTCTTTTAATTTTTTTATATCTCAAAATATAGGAAGGCAAATTTTATGTCTCAAAATAGAAAGGCAAATTTTATGTCTCAAAATAGAAAGGCAAGGACAAAACTTCATGTCTCTTAAACAAAAGAGGTATTTAAGGAATACCTTCAAAAATAATTTTAGCTGTATAATACAAAGCCAAGAATCTCATGCCATTGGAGAACACAGTAAGTAACAAGCTTACAAAATGTAGACAAAAGGATCGGAAATATAAAATTTAAGCAGCCGGAAACCATGGCCCGTGCAAGGTAAGTTATTGCAGGGAAGGAAGAGATTAAATCGAGTTAGAATCGCCACTGTTAGGTAGTTTGCGTTGCCAAAGGCGGAAGCTCGATGGGTAATTCAAAGAAGAGCAGAATGAATACTAAAGGAGCTCTGCAGCCAGGTTTGCAAAATAAACACTAGAATTGCCTCCGAAGGATGTAACATTCTCTAACTGATGAGGAAACGGGTTCTGCACCATCTGATCATAGTTGTATCCGAATTGCTGGTTTCTCCAGTATGGTGAATTCTGATCATACTCTATCGCTTGGCATCCGGAATTAGAACCAGCAACTGTTTCTGCTCTGGAATATTGTTGCTCTGTCTGGTTATAATTGGGGTCTGGCATCTTCATGACCTCCCTGGTGGGGAATTTCAGAAGAGAGTTTATTCTGTTCAGCGAATTGATTCGCGGCAGATTGATGAGCAACTTGCTGTCGTCCATGTCTGCAGGGGATGTGGATGCAGCGGCCACCATATATTGATCTTCTTCTTGATCCACACAGGACGATAACTCATTGCTTTCTTTAGGCCCGTTCTTCTGGGTGGCGTAGTGCTTTTCATATATTCGACACAGTACCCAGTCATCCAGCTGCAAGAAGTCCAAGAATTTCTAACATCAATGTCAAGGGAAAAATTTAGTGGTAAAAACAAAGCAATGGCAAGGGAAATTTCCTGGTTAAAGGTTATTTCAAAATGTTTCGATATAAAAAGATAGTGTTGATTTTGGGAATATTTTGGATTTAAATGGAAAATAATGAAATGAGAAGTTATTTCAAAATCTTTTAATATAAAAAGATAGTGTGGATTTTGGGAATATTTTGGATTTAAATAGAAAGTAATGATTTAGCTTTCAGTTTGTTTAATTTTAGCATTTTCCCAGCATCAACCAGAGATAAATGATAGAGAATTTCTTTATACATAAAAAAAGAGATGTATTTTGAACTTGGCTATAGATTTGAGTTAAAAATAGAGAAAAAGGATGTATTAACTCATATAGCTTGAACTTAATTTGGTTATAGATTTTTGGGTTATTGATTTTTGTAATTGAGTTTTTTTATAATTTAAATGGTTTTTTAATATTTTTATTATTAATAGATAAATTAAAATTTATAATATTTTTTTTTTAAATATAAATTAATGTATTATATGGGTTGGCCGTGACTAAATTGCATAATCATACAAAAATATTCATTTTATTTTATATAAAAACTTATAATTCATTCATTTGAAAAGTATCCTTTAAAATATTATCGAAAATAAAGACGATGATATATTTGAAACTCTGAATATTAAAGAATCAATCAACTTACCCTTATACTTCCTTTTCTCTTTGCAGCCCTACTGGCACTATCGGCCAGACGATATTCATGCATTATCCAATTGGTCTTGACACCTCTAGGAGCCTTCCCCTTGTAAAACACCAGAGCCTTTTTCACCCCAACCTTAATCTTGTTAGCTCCAGCTGTAACAGGTTTGTCTGTCCCAGTAGCTTTCCAATACCCAGATCCTGCAGCTCGATTGGGACGGGATCCATTTGGGTATTTTCTGTCTCGTGGACTGAAGAAGTACCATTCTTTCTCCCCAAATAATGCCTTCTCTGCACAAGAATCCCGATTCCCCCATCAGAAAACATAGAATTTAATATACAAAAAAGCAATGGAGTTATTATATGAAATAACTGTATACCGGGTAGTTGCCATGGATCAAACTTGTACAAATCAATCTCTGCAATAATAGGAATTGGAAAGGGCTGTGAAGCCACTCTTTTACACAAGTAGTGCACCATCAACTCCTCGTCGGTAGGGTAGAACCTGAAACCTGGGGGCAGATTGATCTGCTCAGAGTTTGGTCCTGATTTGCAGCCCATTCTTCCAATCTCTCGCATACATGTATATGCCAGTCCGAAATTGCAAAAACCAAAGACAAAATCTCGGAATTTGTAGGCATGAGCACGCAATCTCAACATATATATAGAGGGGGTGATCCTGGGAGAATATGGTGGCCTCACCACGAGAGGACACGCAAACTTCCCTCACAGACCAGACAATAGGCGCACATGGACGAAAGTACATATCCTTAGATCATCCTCATTATTTTGATCACGACATCAAATTCTCCCCTCCTATACACGTGTCAAATCCACAGCGATGAAGGTGTGTTGTTGATAAGTAACAGCACTAGAGTCCATGTCTGAATCCCGTGAAAGATTACAGGCATACTTCCATTGATTAACTGAATTTTAAGAATCCGGGTCAATATTGAATGGGCCAAACCCGGAGATAAGAATCCATTCATGGACTGGACTTCGACATTAGAACAAATTTATGATTTCTGTTCAGATTTTTGACCTGACTTTAATGAGAAAGCTAGTTTGGAATGGTGACCATGATCAGGGGTTTTGAGGAGAAACCTAGTTTGGAATGGTCATCGTTTAGATGTGTTTTTAGTTTAATATAGTAGAAATATTGTAATGTATTTTATGTAATATAATTTCTTATTTAACTTTACAAATAAAAATATTTAATTTTATAAATAAAAATAATGAAAATATTTTTACTGGATAAAAAAATAAAAATAATAAAAAAATAATATTAAAATATTTTATTAAATTATAAGAAAAAATAATAATGTTAAAATAAAAATAAATTATCGATCTCTTGAGGTGCAAACCTCTTTTAAAGTGAAAAGAGATTTCATCCCTCTGTCGATATGGTAGACATGTTGTAATGTAATGTAATGTCCAATAAACATTTTTAACTGGGTCAAAATAAAATAAAATAAAAAAACAAAAATACAAATAAATTATTAATTTTTATAAATTATTACCGATGATTTTTGAGCTTCAGGTTTATGAGCACTGATGGTATTGATTCATGGTATTCATGTGGAATATAACTTATTTAAAGGGGGAAATTAAATCAACCTAGATCCATAACTCCGGAGTTACCAAGCAAAAGGATCAAATTTAGAGTTTTAAAGAGAAACCTAGTTTAGAATGGTGCCCGTGTTTAGGATTTTTAACTAGAAAACTAGTTTGGAATGGTTCCCATGATTAGGATTGATTAGGGTTTTTAAGGAAAAAGCTAGTTTGTTAAGTAAGGGTAGACCTAGTGGTTGAGGTCCACTATCAACTCTTTTTAACTAAAAAACTAGTTTGGAATAACTCCCATGATTAGGATTGATTAGGGTTTTTAAGGAGAAAGCTAGTTTGTTAAGTAAGGGTAGACCTAGTGGTTGAGGTCCATTGTTAACTCCCTCACCACCTGTGTTGAGGCTAGAGGAACACAGGCCATGGAATTTACTAGACTCGCTGTCAATATGGGACGTCTAAGTCATATATAGTGGTAGTTGGAAGGTTTGATCTTGGGTCTTGATAAGTCATATATTCCTGGTATAATACGGGGCCATGAAATAATTTATTAGATTTGTTGTCAATATGAGACGACTAAGTTATATAGTGGTAGTTGGAAGATTTGATCCTAAGTATTCGTAAGTTATATATTCCTGGTATATTTGACTTGCAGATAGGTAACTAGATATAATCTTGGTGTGGTCAATATAAAATATCTAAATCACATATAGTAACAACTCAAAATTTTGATTTTAGCTATTATGAATCGCTAAATAACATCTTGATGTTATAATCGCAACTGAGAAATTTGATTTTAAAATTTGTTCAAATTACTTTAACAAATTACAATTCACCATGATAAAAAAGACTTGATTTGCCACCACCAAAACTTTAAAACAGAAACATCGTATATATTCTTTCGATCGAACACTTAGTTGGATTTGAATGATTTGATCGATAACTAAATTTAAAGGGTTTTTAAAGATTTGGATCAATTGAAAAAGATAAACCGACACCTGGATTTGAAAAAACATTGCGAGCAAAATTCCAAAAAAAAATTGAAAACTTTGACTTCTTATGCCATGGAAAGTGGTGCCAGAGAGAAATTTGTTCCTTATCCTACGGTCACGAGGCCTACAGAGTAGGTACAGACTACGAGGAGCAACGACAACACAGCACGCCAGGACAGACGTGTGGGGACTGGGAAAAGTTAAAAGCTTAGAGAAACCGGTCCCGGGCACAGCAGAGACCGACACCGTTGTAGTCAAGATAGAAGCCCATAACGCATTGATTAAGCGCGCACGCGCAGAGAGCAACGGACAGGTGGCAGCAAGCGGACCCCTCCCCTCTAGCTCGGCCATAAAAAACAGGCGAGTCGGCAGAGACATTGGGAATGGTTCCACAGTGCACCCGAAAGCAACAACCCGGGGTGCTCCTCAGTAACAGCTGTGTGATTTCATGAATCTTATCTTATCCTGAGGGCATCCCATGTGTAATTGCTGTCCGGCTGCCATTATACCTAACTTTACAGTTTGCATTGCATCTTTCTAATGGCTCTGCGTCCAATGCAAATCACATAATAATCACATCACCACCGGTTCAACGTGGGTGCGAACAAATTTGTTGATTGATTAGATGATTAAGGTAAGCTTTTTAACGAACTACAGAGCTCTGAGATTCCACATTCTCGCATCTTTGGAGTCTGGCCTACAATGATTTTTAATAAGTTCCCACCATTTGCTTAATCTAGAAAGTGCTGGTATGAGTAGGCAACGTTTTGTGGAACACATTTCACTCCTAGAGGCAACTAAGCCATGGAAAGATACACAATTTGAAAGAAAGTTGCACTCCGTACCACGTTGATTAAGAGCTTTCTTACTCGCATGTTATTACTAAATTCGCTATTAGATGTATACTTTTTTCTCCTAGAGGCAAATAAGCCATGGAAAGATACACACTTTGAAAGAAAGTTGCACTCCACACAATTCAACGAAAGGGATGTGATTTTAAAATTCATAATTTCATTTAGGTTTGTTTGGATTTGTCAGTTTACATAGTTTTTATCACTTTGTAGCTTTTTTCAGCTATTTTCTCCAAAAATCTATTTAAAGGTTGTTTTTATTCCGTAAAGCAGTGGTTTTTATGCTATCTTCAAAAGGTGGTATTATTTTTAATGTTTTTTAATACGTTTTTAAAATTTAACAATTTTCCATATATATTTTTCTTAAAAATGTCGTGTGAGTTGTTTTTAATTCTTTAAAGTGGTTTTTTTTGTTTGGCCATTTTTCTTTAGAATACCATGTGAAACATGGTTATTAATGGGTGAGAATTGTAAGTTTGAAATGAAAAATTTAATTGTAATTTTAAAATTTCTAATTTTAATAACTGATTTAAATTTTAAAAAACTATTAAAGGTAATGTTAAATAACACTATTTTTAAAGATTCAAATTACTATCTTTTGTTAATAGAAATTTAAAATAAAATCTCAAAAAACTCTCAAATCAAAAAGTGGTGTTATTATAGTTCTTTTTTTTCCTAATGCCTCATAATATTGCCAACAAAAATTTAAAATAAAACCCCAAATTAAAAAGTAATCCTACAATAACACCTATTTTTTCCTAGTATTATTTTTTGCAATTATTAAAAAAAAACATATACTTAAAACATTTTTTTAATAGATTCTTTAAAAAGGATAATATACACAGCCTTTATTTTTATTTTTTCAAACCTAAAATTTATTACTTTTTAATAAAATATAAGCATTAAACAATTAAAAAAAAAATAAAAATATTAAAGAAATTAAATAAAAAAAAGTTTATGAAAATCATATAACTAGTATATATATAAATTAAAGGCCTAATAAAAGTTATTAGCATCAAAATACTTAGATCATGAATATCCTCCAACATGGACAAAATAAAAAAAAATAATAAAAATTAACTATTTAAACTTTATTTTAAAATGTATTGTTATAATTATAAAAAAATAATATATGAGTTAAAAATATATACATTAAAAATATATGTAATAAGATTATTAACTATGGATATTGACCCTCACTTTACCATGGACATACTTAACATGTAAATAGACTTTGTTACAATATCATGGATTACTAATAACACATGCCCAAAAACCATAACTTCATATAATTTTTTTAATTAATCAATTTAATTAAAATGGTAGAAATGACATAACTACTTTTCAAAGAAACCTCAACATTTGATATGTGACTATTACTAAAAATATTCTAGAATATTTTGTGGAGGTTAAATATCTCCCATCCATCTAATAATTATTGATAACTAAATTAAAATCTTGGAAGCCCTATTCTAAAATACATGCCTAACTATCTAAAAAGCAAATTTTGGATGGGGGTAGAGAAGAGGGATTCATGGAATATTCCCTAATATTACTTTGAAGTTTGGGTGGGTGTCGGGGAAGGGGATTCGTGGAATCATCCCCAATATTACTCCCTCCTACCAACTGGCCCCCTTGCTATGCTACTTATTTGAGTTGCAGGGTGTGGGAATGAAGGGGAGGGAGGGGGCTTTCCCCTTGCCCTTGCCATGCATTAGCATGGTGGGAATATTTCAAAACCTTCATTAAGTCCCAATTCTACCCTATTAGATATTTATAGGACTAATGAATCCATTTGCATTACCTCAAGCAAAGGCAGGGGTAGAATGTACAATAGTACACCACAAACTTCAGGAAGATATCTATCATGTTGGGTATTTATCCTAAGAAACCAGATGTACTCTTCAAGTATTTCGGGGGATTACATAGTCATTTCTAAAAGCAAGTGATGCTTTTCAAGCTAAGGACAATGGATGAAGCCTATGCACAAGCACAATATCTAGAATAAAATGGTCACAAAAAATGATATCCAAATGCTTCCAAGTAGAAAGAACATGAAGATGCTTCTAAGGAGGGAAATAAGACGTTAAAGTGAAAGAAAAGAAGATGATGTCATTGCACATAAATAGAAGGATCCAAGTAACTATTACAACCATTGCAATATGATAGTTACATTAAAGAAAAGTGTTGGAAACTACATATAGAATTGAACTTTAAGAATCTTAAAAAGGATGCCAAGAAGAAGAACCTTTTAACCAGTTATTCAAGAAATTAGGTAGAGAAAAAATCAAATGTAGATGAGAAGATTTCCTACACTTCAGTGCATAAAGAGGTGAATCTAAGTAGCCATTGTCACCAAGAAAAGAAAGAGATGAAAAAGCTCTTCCATATCAAGATCTAGGCCAAGAAGGCTGAGGTAGACACTTTATTCAATTTAGATTTATAGGCCAATATCATAGTATCCAATTGGTTGCAAGCTTGGTTTGGAGGTTCATGATCATCTAATTCCATACCCATTAGGGTGGGTGAACAAGAATGAAAAATCAAGGTCAAGAAATAGTGCAAGATCAATTTGTTCGCAAGTGCATAGTTTATTCATGAAGTGGAATTATATGTAGTACCCCTTTACATGTGCAATGTAGTGCTTGGAGTCCCATCCATATATATGAGGGATGCAATTTTCATGCAATATTCTATATGAACAAGGATGGGAAGTCCTGCATCATCAATGCAAACAAATCTAAATTGAATATCTCATTAGAAAGTGTCAACCAATATTTTAAAAAATTATTAATTCTAGTAAGAAACATGCATTACTTTCCTTAAGACAAAATCAACCAGGTGATGGATCGGTAAGGGTGAAGGCATCCTTAGAGGGATGTATTTAAGAGAAAAAAACAATAGTTGGAGGAGTTGTTACAATCAAATAAATGAGAATTCTATGAGCCTAAAGGGATGCCATCTAAGAGGGAACTGGAGTATAAGATACATTTGTTGTGTGAATCCCCATTACCAAACGTTGGGATGTGTAAATAGTTTGTGTTGAAAGTGGATGAAGTGAAGAAAGTAGTTGTAGTAGTTGGAGTAGTTGGAGTAGGGAGTGATCTAACCAAGAACCTCACCTTCTAGGTAGCCTATCATAATTACACCCAAGAAAGATGGGACTTGGTAGATGTGCATTGACTATAGGGCTTTGAATAATATTACACTTAAGAATTGATACCCTCTTCCTGGGATCGACGGTTTGTTAGACTAATTTTAGCATGTTAAGTACTTCATTATGTTGGATCTCAAATCATGATATCACTAGGTACATGGAAAAGAAGAAGACACTGGGAAGGTTGCCTTTAAGACAAGGTAAGGTTTGTACGAATAGTTGGTCATGTCATTTGGTTTATGTAATACATCAACTATATTTATGAGATCGATGAATGATGCATTACACCCATAATTAGATTCATTTATCATAGTATATTTGGACGATATATTGATTGATATCTCTACTTAGGAGGAGCACATCTCACATCTCATGTAAGTGTTACACACTTAAACAAGCATGAGTTGATTACTATCCTCAAGAAATGTGAGTTTACTCATAAGTCATTGGTGTAGTTGGAGTATGTGATCAATAGAGGGGAACTCAAGATAGATCCCAAAAAGAAGGGGGCATCATAAAATGGTGAGTTCCTACAAATGTTAAGGAATTAAGAGCTTTGTTGGACTAACAAAGTACCTACATAAATTCATAGAATCACTTATGGTGGTAGCTACACCACTTCATTCCATAACAAGTGGAAAGATTTTCCAATAGGGAAAGAACCAATAAAATGATTTTGATGCACTGAAATTCATAGAATCATTTATGGTGGTAGCTACACCACTTCATGCCATAATAACAAGTGGCAAGATTTTCCAATAGGGAGAGAATCAATACAAGGCTTTTGATGCACTGAAATGAAAAAATTAGTTAAATTTTAGTTCTTTCATTTCCAAACTTGTATAATCCTTTCAAAGTGGAGATAGATGGAAGCGGGTATGTCATGGGAGTAGTCTTGATGTAAGGGGGTCGACTGATATGCTATCATTCATAAATGTTGCATGAGGGAGCCTTAAACTACTCTCCCTGTGATGATGAACTCTATGCCTTCGTAGAGGTTGTTAATAAGTGGAAGCACTATTTGATGGGAAAGAAACCATCATCCACATAGATCACCAATCATAGGCAATATTTGTAGGCCTATAGTAAGCTTCAACAAACCATAAATTACAAGTGGATGGGGTTTTTACAACAATTTCATCTAGTAATCAAGTAGAAGGGTAGCACTAATAGGTTGATAATCATGTTATTAGAATAATCCATATCTAAGATTAAAAAATTTGGAACTCTTATGCACATGGAGTCTCTTATCCATTATGCATACAAAGAGTAATACATATGATGAGGACTTCAAATAGGCGTTTCAATAATTATAATGTATAAAAATGTGAAATTGATGCTAACAATGATCTCTAGAAAATGTTACTCTGTGAGATATATTAGCTCTATGTTCCCAAAGGTGAAATATTGTAGCCTATTAAAGAGGCTTACACCTCCAAGGTTGTAGGACATTTTTGTGTTGGGAAGGTAGTTTCTAACTTGTAAAGGTATGTGTATTGGCCTAGAATGCAAGAAGATGTAACAAAATATATGAAAGGATGCATACTTTGTTGTACAACAAAATAAAGGTATATACCATTCCTTACATATACCCACATGACCCTAAGAAATCATTTCCATGGATTTTATGGGTAGTTTACCAACAACTTAGAAGGGACATGACTATTTATTTGTGTTAGTTGATAGCTGAAGTATCATGTGCATTCTTATTCCTTGTAAAAATATCATCAAAGGAAAAATACAACAAACATGTTTTTTGAATAGGTATCGATCCATTTTCAGATACCAAGGAGCATCATCTAAGACAAGGATACCAAATCTCTCAGTTCCTTTTAAACTACACTTTGGTAGAATATGGACACTGAGTTGAAGAAATCTACAACATTCCATCCATAGATATATGGGAAAACAAAAGTAGTCAATACAACTTTGGTGCATCTTTTGAGGGGTTACAATAAGTAGCATCTAAACATAATAGGAAATATCCAAAGGTCTAGGTTGAAAATTTGATCTATTCAACACTTATAATAAATCATTCCACACTTCTATCCGTGAGTTCCCTTAGAAAGCTTGTTTTGTAAACTAGCCACCTTCACCCTTTGATGTTGGATCTACACTATAGGGAGGAGCGAGGGAAGGCATCATAAGAGAAGAATTGGGAGATTTTTTTTTTTTAAAGATTAAGGATATCCATTTGCAAGTATGGGACACACTAAAGAAGTCACAGGAAAAGAATAAGGCCACACAGGATACTATTTGGATATAATTCAACAAGGAAAGGAAAAATTGTCTTGGTAAAAAGATCAAGGCTTTATGGTATGACCTTTTTGGTGTATTGAAGAAGGTGGGAGATAATTCCTACAAACTCAGTCTACCTCCATGCATGCACATTTACTCAGTGGTGAATGTGGAGAATTTGAAACTTGATGATTTTTCCATGTTGGATCAGGAGGAGAAGGCCCTACATATCATAAAGGAACTAACACTAGATTCTTAAGCAGTGTTGGTAGAAGACACAATTTTATAGAACAAGTATAGAACAACATGATAGAGTTGGCATGACATTTCATAGATTGGGTTGAAAAGACAACTTCTACACAAAGAAAATTGGTACTCAAGGTAGAAGGTAAAGGAAAATTTTCCTCACCTCATTTAATAAATAATTTGGTGACCAAAAGCCTCCCTAAATGGAGATGTGTGATTTGGATTGGACCATGATAAAAAATTTCATCTATCTTGGTACTCTTTGGGTGGAAAATTAGAGAAATTGGCATGGAGGGCCCATTTTGGTGGCAGGTCTTAGTTGAGAAAATTTAGGTGAACTATTATGAGGAATAAAATAACATTTTTTGGGTTTTAGTCTCTAGAATTTGTGCACATTTCCTTGATGTCGATCGAAACACTGAGAAATTTACAAAAATGTGAAAATTATATCAGTTGGAGCTCATGATGTGAAATTTATGACTCCTACAATTGACCAGCCTTATTGACCACTGTGGTATGAGTGGATGCCATGTCACCCCCCCATTTCTTAGACATGTGGGGCTAGCCACATGTATATGGTTATTGGGCTACTGACCACTATTAGGAGAAGGGGTTCCATTATTTACCATTGTATCTTGTCCCATAGTTGAGAAAAACATATGAGAGGAATTTTATGAGGAGGGAGATTATGTAGTAATCGTTTAGACCTTAGTGTTAAAAGGAAACTCCATAGTGAGTTATAATTCCTTTGTGTTTGATTTTATAATTGAAGAAAAGAGAGAAGAGCATAGACCTCATATTCTAGCTGGGTCTTCTCCCACATTGGGCTTCCCAAGATAAATCTTGTGTTCATTTGTGTGGATGGTAGACACTTGTGTTTGCTCTTTCATTTTTGTATTATAGTTATTTCTTAAATTCAAGTTATAAGATAAGGCAATAAACCTACAAAATCTAATATTTCATAATACTATAAGATTTATTTATCAAAAATGATTCAAGTGGGAAATACACAATAGTTTATAGACCAGTTATGGTGATTTAGGAATACTTCTCTTAAAGCATCTTGAATAGATAAATAGAATTATAAAGAAACCCGTGTAATTTCCTTACCTTTCCTAAGGTATGGTAGACCAAATTTGGTTTTACTAGACATTCATCATCATCATCATCATCGTCATATATGTATGTGCTTAGTTTAGATATGTATATTTCCCCCCTTTTCAAATAAAATATTAGGGATTCTAAAAATTAAAAGTAAAAGAGAGTGTTGGTGTGCCAGATAAAAAATATAAAAATAAATAAGTTTGTGTTTAAAGAGTATATATGTGTGTCTATGTGTGTGTTTTGCATGGATGCAAAAGATAACCCCCAAAAATGGTGCTATTCTTAGCACCACTTTTCAATTTGGGGTTGTGTTTTTAATTTTTTTTTTTTTTAAGCAAAATGAGGATAAAGACAATGACTAATGTAACCTTAAAAAAAATAAAACTTTAAATGGTGCTTACTAAGTTGGTAACTTTATCCCCAAATAAAATATTTTTATGATCAAAATTGGAAAAAATAAAATAAAACTTTAAATGGTTCTTACTAAGTTGGTAACTTTATTCCCAAATAAAATATTTTTATGATCAAAATTGGAAAAAATAAAAGAGAAAAAAATACCATTTGTTTTACATATTTTTATACACTTCATATATAAAATTTAGTATAGATCCATCTTAATCATTGATCTAGCAGCGTCAAGTGGATCAAATCTCTTGAGGTGCAAACTTCCTTTAGAGTGCAAAATTTGAGAAAAAAGTTTGCACCCATACTTAACATTGAATTTTTTTATTTATGATTTACATTAACCAATTTTTTCAATAATATCTTTTAAATATCACATCTTAATTTTATATTAAGTACTGAATGAAGTATAAATACCCTCTTATTATTTTCAAATACTTATCATTTTTAGGCATTGAAATATAATGTATTTAAAATGTACAAATTAAAATATAAAATAATTAAAGTAAACAAAAATATTATAATGTAAGGAAGATGTATAAATTTTATATATTTAGAAGTATTTCAATATAGGGCTTAAATAAGCTATAAACTATTTGAATATTTGTGCTAACTAAATTATTTCATTATCAACTTCATATATATGAAGTTGATATTGAAATAAACTAGCATTTGCACCACATGTTGCAAAGGAAACGTCGTAAGGCAATGGCATAAGAAACAATAGCATAGAAGAAATAAGTCAAACTTTTATACAATTTTGTTTCTTTACTGGTGTTTCTTTTTTTATTATATGTTATGTTTCAAGGAGATTCCAACTAGGATATGTTCAAAGTGAAGGTAATGCACAACACTTCACTCAAAAGGATTTATGAAAATGCTCTTCATTAAGATTCTGGAACCTTTATCAGTAAATGATTTAAATCAAACATTTCATAACAAAGTAATCTCATATCACCTTAATTCAAAATGAAATGGATAATAGTTTTTGTTAATTAGAAATTGGTCTAATTTTATGAGGAAAGCTTAGTAAGGAGAACATTAATAAACTCCCTCATCATTTATTTTATGTTGTTAATTTAGTTACGTGTTGCTTCTTATCCTTATTTCATTCGCGTAAAATTTCCTAACTATAAAATAATGATTTTATTCGTTGTGTCTTTGGACCATTGTATTTTATCTAATTCAATCATTTCCATAGCCTAAAGTAGGTGCCCATCATTTTCTTTCCATAGTAACTCAATGTCTTCAAATGCATTTCATATATTTGGTTTAACATATGTTGGTGGAAAACCAATATATTTCACTTTGTAGAAAGGAGTGTACATTGGTTGGGATGAAATTGTATTGCTCTTACCATGTGATGATGTTATCTAAATCTTGAATTTTTCTCACCACTTATGAAATTCCCCATTTTAATTGTTGTTTGACCATGATGATATTGCCATCATAATCCTTGTTCGTGAGAATATCATTTAAGAAGTCAATGATAAGTGGCACAATTGGTTCCTCACAATTGTGAAATTCCCCATTCTAATTGTTATTTGACCATGATGATATTGGCATCATAATCCTTGTTCGTGAGAATATCATTTAAGAAGTCAATGATAAGTGGCACAATTGGTTCCTCACAATTGTGAAAGTAAAGGAAAAATTCATTCACATTATGTTTGAAAACCTTATACTAAGAGTCTTGATTCATGAAATTTTGAATCCTCTCCTTTTGTTGTTTTAATGTGTGATCTCAAAAAAATGTTTCTCCAATAACCTATGTTATTTATATCTTAAAAGTGGTTTGCTTGCTTGATATGAAGCACAACTAAGTTTGTAGTTTCAATTGAAAATTTCATGCTTGCGTTCCATTTTTGTTATAGAAGGAAAATATCCCTAAAAACTATAGATGAATCCTCATCATGAAAGCTAGGAGGTAGCTCATTAATCATCTGTTCATCCAAGATGTCATCTCCATGTTGTTGGTAGCTTCACTAGTGATGCCTAAGCCTAATCTTAATACATTAATACTTTAAATGGTAAATGTGTGGGTACTTTTGTTTAAGGTCAATGTATATTGGCATTGAATGAAACTATATTGAGCCTAAATAATGGTGCAAAATTTAGCATGCTATAAATCACTGGAGAACATTTAGAACCAATCTACCTCTTATTGGTATGTATATATAAATCCATATATGTTTGTTCCTGTCAGGCTGATTTAGATCTAGGTGAGGGAATCCACAGAGGCAAATATGAGATCATGGCTAGGGAATTTTCAGAGGCAAAACAATTTCCACTATGTAAAATGGAGGTTGTATTGAAATTTATAGTGAGTGAGATACATTCTTTTATTAATGTGAAAATAAATAATTGAACTCTAGTAATGTATCCATGATTATAACTATGAAGTTATTAAAAATTGTTTGTGTTGGATGATGCAACTCATTCCCAACACTTAGATGGCAACTAAGATTGCCTCTTGAACCATATTAAACCTTTTGTCTAAGAAAATAATCTATAAACCTACACACCTACATCATAAAGTGGTATTTCTAATAGTCCTAAACTTGTAGTGAGAAAAACTCTAGTGTCTCCCATTAAGGAGTCTAATCAATACTTTACAATAATCAACTATACTGAGAGGGAACAATCATCACGAAATACCATCCCACCATCATATTTCCCATATAATGGGAACTGATATTGATTGGAAAGATGTGGAAATTAACCCCAAGATAATTTCACATGGCGTAAAGCTCAAAACATATAGATGATATTTGATACGTTTATGTTTCCTATTTTTGTTTCACTGGTATCTGTGTCAGCCATGTCTCATCTCTCTGCATCTATTTTGCTACTCCATGTCATGCCTTTGTGTTTACTGCATGATTTACACACTCCGATGATGGTGAGCTCTATCATTATTGGTCAATGAGCACCTAATAATGTTATAGCTCCAAATCTCACTATTATGGTTTGTGATGCTGCACTCATGGCCTAGGGCAACCCCTCCTTCCAGACCTGGTCCCAAATCTAAAAAACAGTGTTTTATTCCCTGTATGCGACATTGCCCTGAGTTAAACGCGTGTATACGCAGGTCCATATATACCCAACCCGCGTATATGTGTTAAAACACTTAAAAAATATAAAACTCCTTATTTTCGGGCGGAGATCGCGGGTTTTGCCTGCTGATCACCTGTTAGTGCCGGTGGCCCCAACTATTCCCAACCAATTCCTAACTAAAAAACTACTTTGGGAATGGTATAAAAAGTCATCAAAGGGAAGGCCTAAGGGAGGAGAGAAGAGAGATAAAGGTTATTATACTGAGATTTTCCCCTGACCAGGTCTGAAGACCCTTGTGCCTTCTGCACTTCCCCCATTTGTATAGGAAACCCTTGTTTCCTTGTGATTTGATGTTCATCCCTTAGTTATGGCATCATGGAGTGAGTCTTGGAAGGAGATATACTAGAGGCTTGAGGCGCGACAGATCCGGAAGGAAGCTGTGCTTGGAGCCTGCGAAAGGTTGCTTAGGTGATATTACTCCTTTTGTACATTCTATTTGTCTATAATAAAGAAACATGTCTTGATAACCTATATGATTCTTATTTATGTTTATGATGTTCATGTTTGAATTTCATGTATGAATGGTTGTTCATAGTTCATAACTAACTTCCTTCTCTTATAACATAAAGATGATTTTTGTGAAAATCTTTGTCCATATACTGTTGCATTCTTTGGAATTGTTGGTTTTGCAAGACAAGGGAGCGAAAGGGACGTGAAGAAGGGTTTGGACCGTTGAGGAACTACTCAAACGTAGGACCTGAGGTACGTCCTTCTTACTTTAGAATTAGCTTTTGCTAGCATAATGGCTGTGTGTATGCATGTTTCTTTGTTTAGACAACTTTCAATCCGCTAGGGTTCCACCCAAAAGCCCTAGGGGATAAAATCCCTCAACAAATAAGTACATTTATTTATGAAAATTTTTAACAGTGTTAATGTTGATGTAAGTGGGAAATTATGCATTTCAATGTGTTAAGTGGATACACTGTTGTCAATAAAAAAGAAATTGCGAAATACACTATCCACATGGAAAGGCCGAGATCTGTGTGGTGTAAAATGAGATGATGTTTCTTGCATCGGTTACCAAATAACTTGTTTGTAAGTATTTTGTGCTTCTTGGTTTCAAATCATGACAACTTCTTGTCTTCTAAATGAATATCCCTGTCATTCATGGAAATTGCTTGAACGCTATAGAAAATGTTGGGAGTTTCTTCTGATTGAATCTTGCCATGGGTAAAATTTTACATGAATCTATCTTCAATGAATCTCAATGAAAACTGCTGATTGAAATTGGGTGGCTTTCAACACTACAAGTTCTGTAAGTTGATTGATGAAGTAATCATAAGGGTACCTTAGAGTTGATAACATCCAAACCCATTTCTCCAATGAATATTGAGGTTATGAAGCAGAGCTAATTTGTCTGAACTCCCCCATATGTATATTAGAGATTTTTTTACTTGGGTGCAATAATATTTCATTTTAATGCAGTCAATGCATCATTTAAATTTTATCCAACATTTCAACACACATTGTAGTGGGGATGGATCTTCCAGTGCAACCCTCTATACAAATCATATTCCTTCTTTAGATGTAATTAGAATAATATTAACAAAAAACTCTTGGGTTTGCACTAAGAGGGTATAATAAGTATATTGATTGAACAAAGTCATCATTGAAAGGATCTATCATACAATCTAAGCTTGACATGACTGATTCCAGGTACTTTTAGAGATTTACAATACCTTCACACATTGTAAGCATTTTGAACCCTATAATTCAATCGCTGGTATTTTTATTCGAATACTTTACAATCGACTAATTTTTATCTCATCTTAGAATATTGACAGGTTGTAGGTTTTCTGGGCGCATTCTAAAGGAGTTGGTCAATCGTTGGTATGAAAATTTGTAGGTTTTTGGGTGCGTTCCCAAGAAGCTGGGTAAACTGTAGAGACTGGTTACTCTGTAAGAAAATACTCCCAAAAAACCCTTGGTTTTATGAACAAGTACACTTTGTGACATCATGAATCATTGTTGATTTTGGTAGGTACATGAATTCAAATGATTTATCAGTAAGTATTCCTCCATCTTTGATTAATCTTATGAGTCTCTACTTATTTTCTTTGTCCAACAATACCATCGGTGGAGAATTGCCTACCAAGCTGAAGGAGCTTGTTAATTGTGGTTACTTGTAAGTATTTCATTTTTATTGCGATTTTTTCAACAATACCATCGGTGGAGAATAATTGTCTGTCGAGTTGAAGGAGCTTGTTAATTATGGTCACTTGTAAATATTACATTTTTATATGGAAAAAATTTTACTTGCGTACAAGAATATGCATTTTATACCTTGTTATCTTAAACTTGTGGTTATGTTGTTGATGATTTAATCCATTTGAACAAGAAAAATTTGAGTGGACCGATGACTTAGTGTTTGACCTTTGAGATGTAGTCTCCCATTCAACAAAGGGAGTTAACACAAGTCTAACAAACTAATAGCATTCTATATCCTTTTTATATATAAATATTAAATATCTTAGTTACCTGCTAAATTTCCATTGACAAACACATGAAGTGTATGTCCTTGAGAATCCAAATGCAAGATAAATTGGCTTCTATTGTCTAAAAGATCATCTTCATCGATGTTTACACTGGATTGATAAAGTATAGAATCAGAGTCCTCACAAAGTTGATAGGTGGTATCATATATAGAATCAAAGTCCTAACAAAGTTGAGAGGTGATACCATATCTTCAAAGAACTTAGAGTAGAGTCCTTATTAATTTGGAACTCAATCCCATCATAAAAATATGAGTGGATAAGAAGTACAAGCGAGAGAGCCCACAAGAAATGAAACTGAGATTTCTAGGAATGTCAATACCAATGTATTGTACTATGTAACAAACCACCCATTTATACGAGTAATAGTTAATATTTGACATATAAATGGGGACCATTTTTTAAATTTTTAGCCTTTCAAAAATAAATGCTAACTCTACGAAAATGCCTTGAAACCCTTAGAAAACAACCCTTTTATCGCAAATCACATTTCACAGTTTTCCATGTGATAATTATAAACATATTTAATAAAATCCTGAAATGCGATATCCGATGAAGCCCCCCGTTGTGATATTCCGATCAGAATGCCTTGAGAACATGTGATCACACTTCACAAAGTCATAAATAAATAATGCATGCCATTGTGTCATCCTTTAACGATTTGCGAAATGTGATATTGCGATTTTCGCAATTGCATTTCACATTATCTCCAGGCAACGCTATATTACAACATTTACAAGTTGCGATGCATGAATAAAGCATGAAGCGTGGGAAGTTACTGTGTTTTAATATAATAATGAGTGGTTTGACATGGTAATTAATGTTTAGCAACCCGAGGAGAGGTAATGATGTTTCAAGTTATGGCTAGTTAACACTGAAACCTTGTTCAAAATCTTCCCATGATTCAAAGTCATTTCAGAGATCTTTCAGCCTTAATTTCCCTATATTGTCTGCACTAATATATCTCTTTCATTTCAGGCAAGCTTCAAAAGACATGTCATTACGAAAGGTAATGTAAAAGAAAAAGAAACAGATCATTTCAGAGTTTGAGGTATCAGAAATGTCACCTATATTCACTGATACAGTTTGCAACACCGATGGAGGAGCGACAACATGGGAAGTCATATACAACAGGCTTGAAGATGAGCATCCTAAAATTACTATCACAAAGGTGACGACTGACTCAATAAATCCTTTGGGAGCAATTCGATGCTGCCTATTCTTCACAATGAAAGAGAAAATACTCCCATACACTGATATGATTAGATGGGTGGTGGAAAATTTCAGTATTGAAGACAGACAATTTAGGAACTCGAAGATGGAGCTCATGGGTTCATTCAAAGCTAAAGACCTGAAGAAAATGTATTATATACCTAAACCTCAGGAAATATATGACAAGTCATACCTAGCCAATTTCGCAAAGAAAAATGAAGAACCTTTCAAGATGATCCAGAGTTGGAGGGTACTCGAGAAAAAGTTCAAATATGATAAAACGGGTATGTATCTCATAGATTCTTTGGAAAACCGCTATAACTGTGCAGCTTCTATGTTATGTAGGCTATATGGATTACCTAATAATACCAAGTTTTCCATAGAATGGATTCCTTTAATTGATACTTGTGTCAATTCCCACATAATGAATTGGGCCACTATCCTATCTGATAATCTAGCCACTGCCATCCCAAGTATCATCAAAAGAGATCCTCCTCCATAAAGAACCTTCCTCCATTTTATTTCAGTGCCTATATCATGGATGCCATCTATTTCTGCACTAAATTTCCAATCTCGGGTTGGAAATGGACTTTGCAAGAACCCTACCCCATCCATCTCAACCATAAATAGATTTAGGAATCCCATGATATACCCCATTTTTATAAAGTATGCCATGCTATTATTTTACCATTGCATCATTGATTTTTAATAAGAAATCCCCCAAGTTTTCCAAAGAAGTCGCTACAAACCTTCTCGTAGTAGGCAAGTATTTTGTTGAAGAATGGCTTACATACATCAGGGTTTTTGGCAGTACAATGGACCCACATGTTCTCTCTTTGTATGTCTCTGATAAACTATTAGCAAGAAAAATAGCCCACTAAACTGTGGGAAAAGGCTTAACCAAGACCCTAAAAGATAACAAAAAATCATTATGGCTATCTTTTCCCATTTGGTTTGGTTCCTTTTCTTTAGCAAATTTTAACCATGCAACCAAGGAATCACTAAGCCTAGAGAGCCTCAGGCTCCATACTCTGTCGGAAAGGTAATTTTATTAAGAACAAATAACACGTAATATTACTACTGTAGTGAAGATTAAGCCCTTTAACCATGAGGCTAATAATTCTGAAGACTTTTTACAGTTAGCTGAATCTTTCGAATAAGCGTTTGAGTGGGCAAGGGCCAATTTGAGTCCGAAAGCTTTCAGGAATTCAAAAACAAAAGGATCAAAATAATTCCATTGCATTTTTTAATAACTGAGGACAAACCTACACCCAGTGTAACTATCAACACCGAGAGACCAAATTCTCGCATAGAGTCTCGAGTGGATCCAGGGAAAGCATAGGATATAGGGAAAGAACAGGACACTAGGAATACAATGGAATCCAATAGGAGGTCAGTTGAAAAGCAGGTCATAAGTGACCTGACTAAAGATACCAGTTCCGATATCAAAAGCAACAATTTGGAGCAAGAGTGGGACCAATTCAATAAAAAAATACAAGACAACCCTAAGACAACAGATGCCTAGGAAACCACAAAATATCACACTCCTCTGAATACTCAGAAAATTACAGAGTCTGAGCCAATGGATGAGAAAGGGACATGTTCGTAGCAAACAGAAACCATTCCTACTTTTCCCACATCAGAAATTGTCCTAAAGGTGACTGAAATTCCTCCTTTAGATGTGTTCTACAACCCACTTCACAAGGTTTTAGTAAGCAGACAGAGGAAAAGAAGGAGGGTAGAGACACCCGAGATCCCACCTGGGAATGAGCCGATGGACATAGTCTGGAAGGATATTCCTTCTAATTCAGCTGAAAACTTGACTAGAATGTCACAGTTTACAGGGGCATATGCAACTACCACCATGGATAAAGCTACGAAGATATCTATTTTGTTAAAGGAAAGGGAGAAAAAGATAGCACAACTCGAACAACATCTTGAAATTGAAAAATCAAATGTGAATTAGCAAGCTGCTGAAAAAATTGCTCAATTGCAGCAGAATATGGAAGCGTTAAAGATAAGCCATGAAGTAGACATCTCTGCGAAGAACATGCAAATTCAAGAGTTGCAACAAGCCATGGAAAAATACAAAGATGTCCCTACTGTCAATGAATTCATCAAAGAGGCACTAGAGCTAAATTCCCTTCTATCAAAATATCAAGAGCTATTTTGCCAAAGAATGTCGCATATCGCTCCTTATCTGATCACCAATGATCCGTTAATGGATACGGCGATTGAGCAAAGAACTGAATTTAATGATTTAAATACAAGGATCTCTGAATTCATTAAATTGTAGGAAACATAATAAGGAAGGAGGGCTAATCTGCCCGAGATTAAGGAGACACATAAGGACATTCTATTCACGGATTGGGATGTGTAGATCAAGCAAGCTAAATTAGCAGTGAAAAGAGCATAATGGGTGTCAAAGGACATAGTAAAAGAAGTAAACCACACTTGCACACCACCAACCTGGTGAAATAAGGTAACTTGAAATCACTGCCAAATTTAAATGACTTGCATAAAAGCTGGAAGGAAAGAGTGAAATCCAAAGGGAGGCGATCACAAAGTCAGCAAAGACTGACCAGGAGGCGTATTGACAATACCTTGTCAAGCCACATAGCCAAATCATGATGCTCAATTTCTCACTCCATTCAACTCAGAGGATGCTGCCACCTCTCACAGATGCTATATTCGTAGGACATGTTAGAATGCAGTTTGGGGCACCTCCTCAAGTGAAACTGATGTCCGATATATGTGATCTAAAGGAGAAGATGATAGACATCAAGTCATCTTCATAACCTATACTCATCAAGACTTTTTTATTTTTAGAGTTATTTGCTAGTTAGGAGGAAGGTTGTTTGAAACCTCCTCAAATTTTTGCATAATCTGTTTTTGAACATTAGTTAGACTAGTATTTATACCCTTCTCATGTGTTTAGAGAAGGGTCCATAATTTTATCAAAAACATTTGCAAAGAATGCACTTCTGTAAGTTTGTGAATGCCCTGATGAAATTATGGAACATGGTCGTTTCTTTTAAATATCAGACTACTTTCCTTTGTTGATGCACTATTGTATACTTGGAAGATAATTTGATCTGAAGAAAGGAGCTGATCTATGTCATTAGTCAAATGAGCAGAAATTCACACATATGGTGCTTTTATCTTGTATGATTAGTTCTGTTTCTATTTAATTAGAGATAACATTTCAATTTCAGGAATTGCATATGAAATATGTTCTTTCTATTATGCGTTAATTGCACTACTGTATGATGCCTAGATGAAATTGTTTATTTTCATATATAATCATCATATATATGCAATATAGTTTATACATTTCTTTGACTAATTATTTAGTCAAAGAAATTATATTTACACATTATCATCTCTGTTTAATGCGTGATTGATATTTATTATCACATGTCAAACATATATCTTTTTAGATTGCATATCACACAAAATACCCAGGTTTATATTAGATTAAGTTAGCTAGAGATTTGCATGATATAATAGGCCAGTTAGTTATCATTATTCTTATTTGCAATTGCTTGAAAACCACCCACTCTCATTTTAAAAGCCACATTGGGAAACTTGTCCCATCATCCCCAGTCAGAGCCACCACTTCAAATGGAAAAGGGGTTGTCTTTAAGATCCAGACCGGGTGGTTATCCCCCATGTTGGAGCAACAAAAATATGAGGCTTCAACATTTTGGCGCTAGAATGAGGGCCATATGGCTATGAATGTCATATAAACCTAAATATCAATTAAAAAACGTTCATAAGAGTCAAAACCCATCCAAAACTTCTACTTCTTCTAGATCTCGTTCAAAATCTTCAGATCAGAAATCTGAAGTTGTAGAAACATCTCCCTCATCTCCTGAAGTATTAAGACAACCACCTTCTCCAGATTACACTCCAGAGTATCTTGAAGTTTAATCTTTGATACAAAAATTGGAACAGATATCCATTTATGCTGAGAAACCTGAGAGACCCGAAGCCTCTGAAGGAAGTGTTACTACCTTATTGCGAGAAACTGGTGTATTAACTCGATTAAAAAGTGAAAGGCTTGGAGTAACTCCTTTTGAGTTTCCCATTCATTCACGAAGTAAGAAAGTTATCACATCAAGATCTGAATTAGATACCAGTGAGATCACTTCACCTTTCCATCCATTCACTTCTCCATCCACTTCTACTCAATTCACCTCCTCTCAACTATTCATTCCTTCAACTAGTACTGCTACTAGTAGTACTAACCAAGTAGTAAGTTCTTCGCCATTTATACCTACATCTGGACTGACCTTTCCATCTTTTCAGTCTCCAACTCAAGTTATGGCCAATCAACCTGCTCAACCTTGGACAAATCTTGGTGTTGTTCTAGTTGCTAATCCAAATGCTCTCCCAACAAACCCAGAAAAATGGTTACCTAAGTACAATATTGATGATGGTATTCTAGTTGAAGAACATCTAAATAAATTTATGTTAGCCATGAATCTTAATGGAGTTGTACATAAAGATGTTGTAATCAAGCTGTTTCCTTATACTTTCCAGGGATTTGTAGGATCTTGGTATTTTTCCCTTCCAATAAGCTCAATAAGAAATTGGGATATTTTTCAAGAAATATTTCTTGCAAAATTTGGTGATGAAAGGACTATAACATCATTAATCAATGATCTTTCCAACTTAAAAGAAAATTTAGATGAAAGGGTCAAAGACTTCAACTCCAGGTTTAACAAGTTACTAAACAAAATCCCAGCTGCCTCTAAACCTGCAATAGATGTACAAATAGAATGGTACATATCCTCCCTTCCTTCTAATTCACAAATTTTGTAGATAGAGCCAATAAGGCTACCCTAATAGAAAACATGAAAGAAGCTCTGTCTCTAGAAAGAAGAATTATTGCCTTAGAAAAGAGGTCACAGATAGACGAAAGGAAATAAAAGAAAGTAACATTCAAGGATGATTCAAAAAAGAAAACTCCAAAGGACCCTTTTGACCTTGAAGGCCTTTAGAAGGTGTTAAAGACCATGTCAAATGAAATGGTCAAAATCAAGAAACAAGTTGCCGAATCATCTACTCCTAAGAAATCTTTTCGCTCCTTTAAAAGAAATCCCTCTTCCACATCTCAGCCACCGAATACCATTTCAAATGCTGAATCTGATCAAGAGCTGGAAGAAGACTCACCAACCGAAGAAGAAGCTGAAACTAAAGAAGAATTTGAGTTAAATGGAATGTGGGACTTCATTCTTCCAACTTAAGAGGAAGCACAAGCTATGCCAGTGACTACGAGAAGTAAAAACTCTCTTGATACGTCTACAACAATTCAGAAATAAAAAACTTCTACTCCTGTAAAGGAGAAGACAGTAATTAAGAAATCTAAGACTACTCAAACTAATTCTATTCCACTAGATCCTCCAACTTCTTCCAAAATATTAGTAATCTCGGATACAGTAGAATACAACATAGTCGAAGATATGAAAAGGACGAGAGAAAATATTTCATTGCATGAACTGACTAAACTCAAGCAACAACAGAAAATTCTATTAAGAGAGTTAAAAGTAGTTCCTATAGCCCTTCTACCATCTGTCGTAGTCACTCAAGCTTGTTATGATATGGGAAACCTCCTTCATCTTCAAACAAAGTAAATCCCTCTGATTTAGTTATGATAGGTTATATGTATATTTCTCACACACCTCCATGTCTTCTTACTTATGAGGTTTTTAACAGAAATGTCCATAATTTCCTTGTTGATTCAGGAGCCTCTTCAAATATTATGCCAAGAAATGTGTGCACCAAATTGAATATTACACCTCAAAAATCTGTTTTACACATAGTTCAACTGGACAGAACCAAAGTAGAGGTACTTGGAGAAATAACATCAGTTTCAATCAGGCTTTCTTCTAATCCAAAAGTTTCGCAGACAATAGATATTCTAGTGGCTGATATCCTTGAATTTTATGGTTTAATTCTAAGTAGGGTTTGGTTTGAAAAGTTACACAGATACTTTGCAACTGATTGGTCTCACATGTGGTTGCCACACAATGGTAAACCTAACCAAATTAGAGTAGACTGTGAAAAATTCATGAAGTACATAGCCACTGATCTCTAGGGAAGCAATGAACTTGTAGCTTTCACCATTAACATCATTGGAAATTACTTGGCTTAGTCAATCTTGGGATCCTTTAATGCTAAAAAATATCCCTTTCCAGATAACGTTGTATTATCTCAGGTAGAAATTTTTTCATAAACAGATCCTTCCAAGTGTGTGGATGTAGTTGATAAAGTTGTAAATAATTTAGTATTATGGACTCTTTATTTTGATGGTTACAAGTCTGAAGATGGTGTAGGTGTAGGATGTATCTTAATCAACTCGCAAGGACAAAAAACCATGTTATCTTGTAGGCTTGAATTTCAATGCACTAACAATACTGCAGAATATGAAGCATTGATTCAGGGGGTTGTACAAAGCCATTGGCCTTAATGTCAAGTATTTGCAAGTATATGGAGACTCTGAAATAGTTATTAAACATGTAAGAAACATAATCCATTGTGTGTCTGGGCATCTCAAACATTATCAATATTTAGCCCAGAATCTTACTTCTCATTTCACTACTTTTAACATTTCTTCAGTCCCTAGATTACAAAATGCAAGTGTTGACTTACTTGCCAATGTAGCATCTAGGCTTATACCTTCAGAGGAATTTAGTCCAGATAGATTTTCCATACAGTTAGTTTTCAGACCATCCATTCCTGATAATGTAACAAATCAGAGAGTGTTTAATAATGGTGCTGATATAATCGATTTCGTTACATCAGAAGGATCTTATGAGGAACAAATCATAGATAAACATGAGCATGACTTGCAAATCAACCATAAACAAGATCAAAACCCAATTTTGAATTCTGTAGTCAAAATGGAAGATCTCTATGATTTGAAAGACAGATTTAAGAAAATTACCAACTCCAAGGCTTAGAGTTCTACTTTGAGATTTGAAGTGGTAAACCTAGGTACAACCAAAAAACCTCAAAATGTCAACCTAGGTGTTGGTTTATCATCCAAAGAAAGAATATCATTCATTAAGTTGTTGAAAACATATAAAGGTGTCTTTGTCTGGGATTATTTAGATCTCAAGACCTATGATACCTCTGTAATTCAACATGCCATACCAATGACTTCTAATGAGAAACCAGTTCAACAAAAGCTCAGAAGGATTCATCCAAACCTTGAAAGTCAAATCAAATTTGAGTTGAACAAACTTCTGAAAGAAAATATAATCTTTCCTGTTAGACACTCAAAATGGGTATAAAATATTGTTCCTCTTAGGAAAAAGAATGATGATATTAGGATTTGTATTGATTTTAGAAACTTGGATAGAGCTTGTCAAAAGGATAAATTTCCTTTGCCCACCATGGAGAAAATATTGCAATCAGTTGCAGGTTCTGAGTTAATGTCTTTTTTGGATGGATTTTCAAGATACAATCAGATTCTTGTATATCTAGATGACATATTAAAGACAACATTCAGGGACAAGTGGGGGACATATGCTTATCATAAGATGCCTTTTGGGCTTATCAATGCAAGTGATACATTCCAACGCACCATGGATATGGCTTTTAAAGGTCTAACTAATAAATTAGTTGTTATTTACCTAGATGGCATTACAGTCTACTCTAGGAACAGAAACAATCATTTGAATGACCTAAAGCATATCTTTGAGAGATGCAAGAAATATGGCATTTCTTTGAATCCAAAGAAGTCATACTTTTCTTTAGCAGAAGGCAAGCTTCTTGGATTCATAGTATCCAAGAAAGGAATTCATATTGATCCTGATAGAATCCAAGAAATTGAAAAGATTCCTCTCCCACATAACAAAAAGTGCATGCAATCATTCCTAGGCCAGATCAATTTTGTAAAAAGATTTGTTCCAGATTTCTCATAGATTGTTTTACCCCTTCAATCAATAATAAGAAAGAATGCAGTCTTCAAATGGGGTAAAGATGAAAGAGATTCATTTGAGTTAATCAAAAAATCCATCATCAATGCTTCTTCTTTAACAACTCCAAACTTTCTCAAACCTTTTGTGTTGTATACTTTTTCATCTGATACATCACATGTAGTAGTTTTAACACAACTTAATGATCAAAACATAGAGGCACCTATCTCCTTTTTTAGTTCCAAGTTACAAGGTGCCGAGTTAAACTACTCAGTTGTTGAGAAACAAGCTTTTGTTGTCTTTAAAACCTTGAGACATTTCAGACCTTTTCTCCTCAAAACTCATACAAAAAAAGTAGTACCTTACCTTGTAGTAAGGCAACTATTGATTCAAAGAGAAGTGGGGGAGAAAAGAGCCAATTGGGTCACTGCACTTCAAGAGTACGATGTAGAAATCTGACCAACCAAAATTGTTAGGGGCCAAGGTTTTTGCAGGATGCTAATTGGAGCTTCCCACTTATCAACAGAAGAAGACCAAGGTAATCAAGTACAAATATAAGAGGTAAGCCTCAATGACGCACAATCACAATATGAGGATTTGAAGTTTTATTTAAATAATGGATATGCTCCTATGCATCTCAATTACAAAACAAAACACACTTTAACATTGAAATCAAATCAATATGAATTGATTGATGATGTATTATTTATAAAAAAAATTATGATTAAGTATTATTAAGATGCCTTGAAAAACCTATAGCTGAAAAGGTTATGCATGACTTACATGATGGACCAGCTGGAGGTCATTTCGAAGAACACACCACATCTCACAAAATCCTGCATGCAGGTTATTATTGGCCAACACTATTTAAGGATGCACATGACTATGCAAGAAAATGAAAAACTTGTCAAACTGCAGCTGGAAAAGAAAAGAAACCAACATTCCCTTTGCAGCCAGTGAAATCCAACAACCATTTTAATAATGGGGATTAGATATAATTGGTAAGATCGTTCCTAAATCTTTTAAACAACACAAGTACATCCTTACAACTACTAATTATTTCACGAAGTGGGTAAAGGCTATCCCACTAAAGGTAGCTAATACATAAAGTATTATAGACTTTATTGATCAGTACATAATCACCAGGTTTGGCGTACCCACAACTTTAATGTTTGATAATGCATCTGATTTTTATGGAAATACTATGGTAGAATTTGCTTTGAAAAGAGGTTTCAAATTGAAGTATTCAACCAACTATTATCCACAAGGTAATGGATTAGCTGAATCAACAAAAAAAACCTTATCAGAATCATCAAGAGGTCTATAGACCAAAATCATAGGAATTGACATAAATCATTGACATTTGCTCTTTGGGAAGATAGAATAACACAGAAGGCCTCAATAGGTTCTTCTCCTTTTGCTTTAATTTATGGAAAATAAGTAGTTATCCCCACAAACATAGCAATCCCATCTCCCGCCCTAGTGTAATTTATCAATGAAAATCCTTCCTATTCTCTTCAAGAAAGACAATTTCAGATCTTTAAGCTTGAAGAAGAAAGAAAAAGGCTAAAGCTACCCATTCCCATCATCAAAATTTAGTCAAAGCCTCTTTTGATACAACCTCTTCCACTCATAAATTTTTTGAAGTAGGTGATCTGGTTTTGAAATGGGACAAAGCACATGAGGAAAAAGGTAAGCATACCAAGTTCCAAAGACTGTGGCTGAGACCATTCCAAATCATTGAGAAAATTGGTAAATCAAAATTTATTTTACAAGACTTGTCAGGTAATATGGATTCCTTTCCCGTTAATGGGAAAATTATTAAAAAATACTTTTCCTAGAAGACAACCTCTTCTAATTTTGTATCATATTGTCTTTAAGATTCTTAGGAAAATAATGTTAAAATAGTATTTACTTTTGGCTTCTCAAAACAAAAATCTTTGATAATATTTTGATTTTTCACTTCTATAAGTAGGAAAAGTTAAATAAATAATTAGAGAATTTGAGTATCAAAATGAACATTATTTATTTGGAAAAAATTGACCTTGCTAAAAACACTTGTTCAATGAACAAGCTCTAATCTTTATAAAGTATAGATCTCTTGATATTTGTCAAGAGAAGAATCTTCAACCTAGTAAGGACTTTCTACATATGAGTATCTCAAAACTCTATTATTATCATCCAAAACTCTTTAAAATGGCCAATGATTCACCCCATCTGATAAAATTTTCTTTTTCCACAGTGTAATTCTAAAATATACAGAACTTAAAAGATAATAAGTCTCATTACAAGCTTGTTTACCATGATCATAGGGGAATAATTAAACTGATATTACCAAAACTGCATATCAAAACAGGGTAATAGCCAATGATCTAATCAATCAAAGGAAAAGGGGTCTCATCAAGAGCCATCTTGTTTAGTTTAGTTACAACTGGTGAGTGGCATTGTCATTATTGGGTTACCAAGCCTAGACAATGTCTTTTAAGAAATTTGAAAATAAGATTACATGAAAAGAAAAACAAGGTCCAAATGAGAAAAAAACAAAAGAATGTCATTTTGAAATTTGAAAATTTCTTTGGATGGGACAATGAATCATTGTTGGTTAAATGATAACCTTGTCGAGGCTATGAACTCTTGCTGGCAGCAGAGGCTCTATCTGTGATAAATGAGAAAACCAAAAAAACTAATCTGTAGAAGACACATGCTATATCTTTTTAAAATATTAGTATTGAATGATGCAAACATTTGTATTCTTATCACTACAAGTGTAAAGTGGTTGAATAGATAGATTTAGTGAGGGATTATGATTTCAGAGGAATGTGGTTTAGGTTATAACTCATGTAATTTTTATTCCCATAAATTTTCTTATTTTGAAAGTTTTAGAGATTTCAAAAGATCAATCAGAGATAGCTGGTTCTCCCAAGTGAATCGCTAATTGTTATACTATGTAACAATGCCCCCATTTGTACGAGTAATATTTAATATTTGACATATAAATGGGGACCTTTTTTTAAATTTTATCCTTTCAAAAATAAATGCTCTCTAAGAAATTGCCTTGAAACCCTTAGAAAACAACCCAAGCTTAGGACCTTTATCGCAAATCGCATTTCACAGTTTTCCATGTGATAATTATAAACATCTTTAAGAAAATCATGAAATGCGATATGCAATGAAGCCCCCCATTGCGATATTACAATCATAGCGCCTTGAGAACACGCGATCGCACTTCAAAATGTCGCAAATAAATAATGCATGCCATTGTGTCATCCTTTAACGATTTGCGAAATGTGATACTGTGATTTTCACAATCACATTTCACATTATCTACAACTAACGCTATATTACAATGTTTAAAAGTTGCGATGCATGAATAAAGCATGAAGCATGGGAATTTAATGTGTTTTAATATAATAATGAGTGGTTTGGCAGGGTAATTAATGTTTAGCAGCCTGAGGAGAGGTAATGATGTTTCAAGTTATGGCTAGTTAACACTGAAATCTCATTCAAAATATTCCCACGATTCAAAGTCATTTCAGAGAGCTTTCAACCTTAATTGCCCTATATCGTCTGCGTTGATATATCTCTTTCATTTCAGGCAAGCTTCAAAAGACATGTCATTATGAAAGATAATGCAAAAGTAAAAGAAACAATGCATTTTAGAGTTTGAGGTATCAAAAATGTCGCATATATTCGTTGATACAGTTTACAGTGCCGATGGAGGAGTGACAACATGGGAAGTCATATACAACAGGATTGAAGATAAGCATCCTGATATTACTATCATAAAGGCGATGCTTGACTCAATAAAACCTTTGGGAGTCCAATTCAAATATTTTGCTTGTTCCTTCCTTCGCAGAATAGGATCAAGAGCGAAAATACTCCCATACACTGATATGATTAGATGGCTGGTGGAAAATCTCAGTATTTAAGAGATACAATTAAGGAACTCGAAGATGGAGCTCACGGGTTCATTCAAAGCTGAAGACCTGAAGCAAATGTATCATATACCTGACCCTTAGGACATATATGACAATTCATACCTGGCCAACTTCGCAAAGAAAAATAAAGAACCTTTCAAGATGATCCAGGGTTGGAGGGTACTCGAGAACAAGTTCAAATATGATAAAACGGGTATGTATCCTATAGCTTCTTTGGAAAACCCATACAACTATGCAACTTATATATTATGTAGGCTATATAGATTACCTAATAATACCAAGTTTTCCTTATAATGGATCCCTTTAATTGATGCTTGTGTCAATTCCCACATAATGAATTGGGCCACTACCCTATTTGATAATATAGCCACTGCCATTTTCGAGTATCGTCAGAAGTGATCCTCCTCCACAGAGAACCTTCCTCCATTTTATTTCAGTGCCTATATCATGGATGCCATCTATTTCTGCACTAAATTTCCAATCATGGGTTGGAAATGGACTTTGCAGGATGCCTAATCTATCCATATAGCCATAAACAGATTTGGGAATCCCATTATATACCCCATTTTTATAAAGCATTCCATTTTGTTATTTTACCATTGCATCAATTGATTTTTAATAAGAAAGCCCCCAGGTTTTCCAAAGAAGCCGCTAGACATTCTCATAGTAGGCAAGTATTTTGTTGAAGAATGGTTTACATACATCAGGGTGTTTGGCAGTATAGCGGACCCGCATGTCCGCCCTTTGTATGTCTTTGATAAAATATTAGCAAGAGAAATAGCCCACCAAACTTTGGGAAAAGGCTTCACCAAGACCCTAAAAGATAACAAAAAGTCATTGTGGCCATATTTTCCCATTCGTTGTGGTTCCTTTTCGTTAGAAAATTTTAACCATGCAACCAAGGAATCACTAAGCTAGAGAGCCTCAGGCTCCATACTCTACCGAAAAGGCAATTTGATCCAGACAAAATAGCACATAATATTACTACTATAGTGAAGATTAAGCCCTTTAATCATGAGGCTAATAATTTTGAAGACCTTTTACAGTCAGCTGAATAATTCGAACAATCGTTGTAGTGAGCAAGGGCCAATTTGAGTCCTAAAGATTTTGAAAGCTTTCAGGAATTCAGAAACAAAAGGCTCTAAATAATTCCATTGCATTTGTTAAGAGTCAAGGACAAAACTACACCCAGTGTAACTATCGACAATGAGGGACCAAATTCTAGCATAGAGCCTTAAGTGGATGCAGGGAAAGCACAGGATACAGGGAAAGCCCAGGACACTGGGAATACAACGGAATCCAGCAGGAGGTCAGCCGAAAAGCAAGTCATAAGTGACCTGACTAAAGATACCGATTTTGATATTCAAAGCAATAGTTTGGAGTAGGAGCGCTACCAATTCAATAAAAAACTACAATACACTCCTAAGACAACAGATGCCTAGGAAACCACAGAATATCACACTCCTCTGCATCCTCAGAAAATTATAGAGTCTGAGCCGATGGATGAGCAAGGGACAAGTTCACAGTAGACAAAAATCATCCTTGCTTTGCCCACATCGGAAATTGTCCTAAAGGTGATTGAGGTTCCTCATTTAGATGTGTTCTATAGCTAACCTTACAAGGCTATAGTAAGGAGACAGAGGAAAAGATGGAGGGTTGAGACACCCGAGATCCCACCTAGGAATGAGCTGATGGACATAGTCTGGAAGGATATTCCTTCCAATCCAGGTGAAAACTTGACCAGACTGTCACAGAGTACAAGGGCATATGCAGCTGTCACCATGGATAAAGCTAAGGGCATATCTATTTTGTTAAAGGAAAGGGAGGAAAAGATAACACAACTTGAGAAACAACTTGAAATTGAAAAAGCAAATGTGAATCAGCAAGCTGCTGAACAAGTCACTCAATTGCAGTAGAATATGGAAGTGTTAAAGATAAGCTATGAAGTAGACATCTCTGTGAAGAACATGCAAATTCAAGATTTGCAAGAAGCCATAGAAAACGAAGATGTCCCTACTTTTAATGAATTCATCAAAGAGGAACTAGAGCTAAATTCCCTTCTATCAAAACAATAAGAGCTATTTTGCCAAAGAATGTCACATATTGCTCCTTATCTGATCACAAGTGATCAGTTAACGAATAAGGCGATTCACCAGAGAACTGAATTTAATGATTTAAATACAAGGATCCTTGAATTCATTGAATGGAAAGAAACAAAAGAAGGAAAGATGGAGATATAATCTACACGATATTGAGGAGACATATTTTGGTGAAGTAAAATTATAAGTGCGGACACGAACGAATTCCTCTAGCCCGATAATGGGTCTAGCCACAACAGATACATTCTATGGAAGATTTCCTTAGGTTAGAATCAATCAAGGGGGGCTACCTCTTGGTCACTTATCCTGCTTGATGGTGTCCTCGCTTGCTTGCTCCAGCAGTTTCTCACTTCCTTCTTCAAGTTCATGAAACAAGTAAACAACAACAAAACACAAACATAATAATAGACAAATTGTAATTCAACCTACTTAATGAGTCAAGAATCATTAAGACATGAATATGTAATATTACAAAACATGTAGGAAATCAATCAATAGTTGCATATATTAATATCAAAGAGAGATTACAACCATTCATCTTGATGTCGCAGTCTTCCTCTAACAAGATTGGGTTCGCACAAACTTCTGCTAGCACTCCATGATAGCTTCAAACAAAAATAGTTTAAAGGCTTTTCCCTTTAGGATTCAATCCAAACTAAACACACTTCTCCCTCACACAAATAGATGGCTACAACTAGTAATATCTTGCTTGTCTAATCAAAATAGCATACTCACACTTAGCCAAAACTCTAACTGCAACTAGTTTGTGCTTGGGAAGAAGGGAGCTTTATATAGGAAATATGGATGGGAGATGGATCCTCTTCTCATGGGAGAAGGACTTATCCCTTGAGATAGTTCCATCATTGTAGGGGAAAGGAGCCTAAACTGTCATCCTCGATCCCATCTGGCCAAACCATTTACCAGACTTTCATTATGAAGCTTCTAGAGTTGGAAGCTTCGGCTCTAATTTAAAAAACTTTCCATAATAGGATTCATGCGACTGGAACACAGCTTAGTTGCACCGGTTAGCATGGGGAATAGTGCTAATATCTGCACATTGACATGGGGGAGACAAAGGTCATTAATGCTGGCCTTTTAAACTGGGCAAAATAGAAGTTTCAGGGGAAATGGTTCAAAAGGGAAATGATCTGCTCATGAAGAGGGACATAATGGGAGTTTCTCCATGAAGGAAAAGCGTGCGGGGTTCACTGTAGAGTTCCTTTAGGATCAAGGAATGGGGAGTATAGGGACAACAAAATGTTGTGTAACAGATGCCCCCTAAAGCATGAAGGTCGAACTAGAGTGAGGGATGAAATGCTTTATAAATCAGTGTGGCCAACCAGTTTGCTATCGGAAAACCTGCAAGAAAGTATAGATACATATACATAAACTGAGATCTCTGTCAAATGATACATGAATCGTGGCATGGATGCAACCATCCAGAGAATGATCATGTAAATGGATCCAGGTATGGGCACAACCATCTGTCAAAGAGGATCATAATGAAACCAAGGTATGGTCGCAGCCATCCAATAATGAGAAGGATCACTTATGATAACTCATGGTCTGGTCACAACTAGCCATCTGAAAGAGACATGCATATCATCATAAACATGTCACATCGCTTCACAACCTAGACTTTTTTGATTTGAGTCTAGGGTCTTGCTCTCTAACATGACCCGATCAAAGTACAGATCCTAGCATGCGAATAGATGTGTTGATGTCGAACATGCTAGAAAATCGCTTGATTACCAGCCAATGATGTAAATTGTTAACAAGTGCGAGAGAAACCACCAATAATGGAAATGGCCCTCAAGGTACTATCAACATAATTCACGGAATGTGAATATAGTAACCTAAGTCAAACACCCATGAAATAACTTGATTGAAGGACAATGATGTGAACTTGTAGTCGAGCGTGAAGAACTTACCATTAGGGCACGCAAGCTCTAAGGTACTAGAAGGGAGTCTCTCAGTCAACTTCCCGAATAATGAGTCAAAGTCGACGGAAAGCGACCTTGTCGAAGGAGGGCATAATGAATCCCACATCATCGACGTGAGAAGAGAGGATGTAAAATGATTTTGGATGATACAGAGAATTAGAAGTAAGTGCAACTGTAGAAGGACAACTCTTGAACATATTGGCGACACAACTGGGAGTTTGGCAGCTTTTTTATCCATAGGATCGATGGTCATGATGACGTGGCAGATATAAAATGGAAGGCAAAAGTGAATGGCCCAAACCCAGGAAGGTTAATGATGTAGAGGAGGATGTCCCAACCCGACACGAAGAAAAGAGTGTCATTTTCAAGAGTAAGCTGCTGACACGACTGATAGATTTCCAAATTCCCCCCCCCACCATTACTGGCAAGTACCCAACTATTTATTGCAATCTTGAAGGGGATAGCATATGCTTCCATTATAAGTTCATCCTTTGGACGAATCCGACCTAGTAAGTTTAACGAGCCCTAGGAAGGAGAAGCTCATGTTCATCATGGTGACGCATCTGATGTTGTCTTAATAGTTTAATGATTCCAACAAAGGTGTAACTCAGTATCTTCTTCATGTTTAGAGAGTTTGAAAAAGACACGTAAAAGAAAACTCCACATGGTCCCTTTTCGTACATTTGTGTCTCTCGAGCCCGAAAAGGTAGAGAACAATACTTGAGACAACCGCTTGACCATTTCAGTAAAGAAGTACCATTTTCATAAATAGTGCCTCCCAGCCCAAAAAAGGGATAAACTTATACTGGGTACATGACATTTCACATCAGTTAACAAGTTCAAAATGACAAGTGCTCGACCATCTTTTTGCTTTTAAAGGATCAGAAAAGAGCTAAAAGTGGACCCCTCATTCTTATTCTCTTTAACGAGTCAAAAAGGAAAAAATACTCGGCAATCTTTTCATATTTTACGAGTTAGAAAAGAGCTTAAAGGTGACTCCTCCTGGAGGAATGAGTGGTATAAAGGGTAGCAACTAGTTCCAGCAATGGAGGAACTTCTCAAAACATGTAATGGCTAAGAGGCTGGCTAACAAAACCACTCATCACTGCGGTCCCTCGGGAAAGGAAAAACAACTAAGTGAAGCATATGGTCAGCCAAAGAGATGGTGGTGATGGAATGAAACAACCAAGGCTCATCTAGCAGAAATCATCTGATTAAAACGACAATCACGAGATGTATATTGAGCATGGGTTCATTTTTACACAAGCTTGAACCATGGAGAACTCTGCTTGGATTCAGTTTCATGTTTACAGAAGCTTGAGATGAAAAACTATGCTTGCTATAAGTTTGCATGCCCCCAACATAATGACTCAATCGAGGTACATGCCCCCCAAGCTTCATTTCAATCAACTAGATGGATGGAATGAAGGTTCAATTTTGAGATCTTGGAAAGACTCGACTGGGATTTTACGAGATCTTAATCAAAGACTCGATTTGGAAAAGGGAGGTGCTTCATTTTTTAATGAGGTTGACACAGTAAAAGAACTATCCTCGAGACCCTTGTTTCATTTTTTAACGAGCTTGACACAAGACAAAGAACTATGCTCACACCCTTTGTTTCATTTTTTAATGAGGTTGACACAAGACCAAGAACTATCCTTATACGTTGTTTCATTTTTTAACAAGGTTGACATAAGAAAAAGAACTATCCTCGTGACATCTGTTCATGAACCATATGAGAACATGGCTCCCAAGAGGTGCTCACTAGATGGACGAACCACACCCTAGGAGGAATACATGTCAATTGGTACTATAGACAGATCGGGTTTCAATGCCCCTAGTACATGACGTACTATACCACCTGTGTGATCATCAGCAGATGTGGAGACAAAACTGGTAGCCACATAATTGACCTGTGGTGAGGAAGGCACTGCTTGCAAACAAGTGCTAATAGGGGATGATGGTTGCAAAGGAGGTGCCTGGTGACCATTGAATGACAATTGATCAATAGTCACAATTCTCCCTTCGTGTGGAAAAAAAACCACATGGAAAATCGAAGAAACAAGAGCTCCCAGGACATAAACATAGTCACGTATAAGGAGAATATTTAAATCTAATGGACCTTGGACTACCATCACGTTTATATAGACAATATTTCCTCCCAAAGTAATAGGGAACTTCAAAAATTTCCCTAAAGGTTGACTGGTTCCTCCGTTGAAAGCCAACAAATTCTGGGTGACAGGCACAAGCTGTGGGGAACCCAAAGCTTGCCAAGTAGTAGAAGACATCATGATAACAAACATGCCTTCATCTAATATAGTGCTAGGTACTACCATATTATAGGCTTGTATTGTAATCTGGAAAGGCACATAATATGGGAGGCGAAAAGCAGTCAATGGCCCCTAATCGAAAGAGACGACAAAACTATTTGGTGGGGGTATCATATGATTTCCCCCATTATGTGCTAGAATAGGCGAAGGACTCTCATGAACAAACGGGACGGGAGGGTAACTCTTCGATTCATGAGAATCCGAGGAGACGAGAAGAACATGAGCAATATGATCACCACTCTCTTCCAGAACAGAGTGAGCAATTGGTGGCGGAACCAAGTCAACGCTCTTTTCAACCAATGGTTTCTTGGGAACAGACACAAGAGAGTCACGCTCAGGAAGAGCAGGATGGGAAAGATATGAATCCAAGTCAATCTCTTTACCAACTGAGAGAGGGTCAGAAGAAAGTCTCTGATAACCAATAGGAAGTTGGGGTTGAGGAGCTGCAAGGTTTTCCAAAAATTTGGAAGCTTTATCCATAAGAGGACAAAGGTGAAGAAGATGCTCTCCTACAGGGGAATCAAATCTTCCCTTTCTTCTTACCATTGCTATGCTAAAGGCGTAGCATCGACATGATCTCCAGAGGTTGACGGGGATGGTCGGTTCAGCTCTTAGGACCATACCTCTAAGACTATGGGAATGCCAAGATAGTCTTGAAGGAGATGGTCAGTATTACACAACCTGTAAGTGAATTTTACCTTCCGAGAAGGATCATAAGGTTTGTCAACGGGGGTTGCATTTGGAGTAATAGTTGCACAGTTGGCCTCTCGCTTTTCTAACTTCTTCTTCTTCGTCTTCTTCTTCTTATTATTCCTAGCCTCCTAATTACTTGCTTTCAAACTTTCACCAAGCACAATAGAAGAAGAGGGTGAATGAACTGCTGCGCCCATGCTAACTGAGTGGTAGGTTTGGCATCTACTACGGCCACTTCAAAACGCGTAAAACGGCCTGCTCTGCTAGACAGCATGTGGGAATGGCTGAGAGCGGACCCTTTTGGATATATAATCCGAGAGAGTAGAGTTACGGAGCCGTATGATGGAAACAACTTTCACGTTCGTTCCAGGGGAGCACTTTTCTCGTAGATAATTTCTCGTTCTCCCTCGAGTGGCAAACTTCTGCTTGCTTGCTGAGCGAAAATGAAGTTTAACAACTCGCTGGGCCTAAACCCCTCTTCTCCCGAAGCCCGAAGAAAACCCCTCACCCTTGGACTCCATATCTCTCTCGACTCTATATATGTGGGCACCTGATATCTATGAGGGTCTCACCCACCCTGGTTGCATCATTCTTCTCTATCGCACCTAAAATCTCTATTTTTGCGAATATGTTACGTGTGTTTCTATCCATATTGGGGGAAGAAGGTGACGGGTCAACCTTAGAATCATTGTGACGTGATTTGAATGAAGGAGACAGTGGGGCAGGAGTTGGGACACTCGGGAACACCGAGGTCAAAAATAACCAGACATGTAAAACAATGGTTAACCCAGGGAGCGACAACGTTGCCATATAAGGAGCACCAACGTTCCCAAAAGAAGGAAAAGGACTAGGATTCCCATCTGAGGGGAACCCTTGATTGGTAGACTTTGGAAATGTTGCCATTGGAAATGACCCTAAAGAAACACTAAGGAAGATAAATTTAACCAGGAATATTTCGTGGGTAGTTAATTTTAAGACACTAAAACAAATTTTTACTTTTTCATGTTTTAAGAGTCGAAAGGACAAGTGCTCGAATGATATTTTAAGTTTAAGGATTAAAAAATATCGAATGGATTCTTTGGATGATCTAGGTAGAAATGATTATTAGGCAACCGTGAAAGGCAGAATACCTCCTGACGAACCAAGAAGTACGAGCAGACAATCTCCCCGAATGCTGTGTTCGGTGTATCACGTTTGCAAGGAGCTGACTCGACTTCCTAGGGATAAAGGATTGTAGCCTAGAGGGGTCTCCTGTTATATACTTGATGGTACGGGGAGCACAAATCCATACTATCACTGTCTAACGCCGAAGCTAACGACAACTGCTAGGTTTAAAGATGCTGGAACACGTCACAAGCCTAGACCACTAACCGTGAGCATTAAGTTTCAATGCTTCCTCAGGTTAATTCAATAAGTTTTAATGGTTTATCTTGAATTAGGTTTCAATTACAAGGCCCTACCGTTGTCATCTGAAAAAAACTCCTACATGTAGCTATATGAGAAAAGAGATCTTTGTCTTCGATGAAAGCTAACACTAATTGAAAGATAGGGAACACAGAATAAATGCAACAATCAAAGAATGAAATATTTCTCTGACACATGTCCTAAATGCACTTAATCTTCCCTTAACAACAAAAAAAGTTCCATTTCATTTCCAATGCTTATGATGATGCAATTCTAGCTTCTTAATGATGCTACTAATGCAATATTTTCGCTTAAGTGAACTAGAATGATGTTCTTCTTTTCATAAAATGCAAAATGAATCTTTCACATAAAGCACTTTAATGAAAATTTTCACAATTCCGAAAAACAAGCATAAATAATATCCAAAGCATTATAAATGAAACTAAAAGAAACTTCTTCCCTGAATCGAACAAACCAAACACATAAATGCTTCAATTGACAAACCAAGCAATGTAATCTATGCTCGGAAAGAGAAAAGAGACACTCGAAATGAGAGAACAAGCGAGACTATTTCAATCATTCAATTTAAAACAAAGCATACTAGTCACTTCTTGGAGGAAGAAGAGAGTCTGAGGGTCAAGACACATTGGCCCTGGAATGAGAGAAATTCTGATTTTTTCTTACCCCTGAGATCGGTGCGACTAAACAGTACTACAACTAGCATCGATCGGCACAACCAACACGACTGACCAATATTACAACTAGTGATGATGGATGATCGGTGTGACTGCCTAATTGAAAACTAGCACTGATCGAGGTATTCAAAGAAAAAATAAAAAAAAATTCACACAGGGCCAAACTTAACACATGAGAGGGTGGGCTAAACGAAGCAAGCACACAAACCAAGCGAAATGAAGCTTTCTAGTAAGGGAGAAAATAGTCTAAGAGGCCTACGGGGTCAAAATCACAAGGGTAGAACACACTGGCCAAGATTGGGGTCAGGCCCTAATCTTCACTTACAGAGATCGGCGCGACTGCCTAACTGAAAGCAAGCACCAGAAGCGGGTCGGTGAGACTGTTCCTCCACAGTTTGCGTTGGTCAGCGTGACTTTCAACCAATTAAACACACTGTTTGAGGGAACTAAGGATAAATTAAAAAAAAATTCAAAACAGGGACCAGATATGCTACTATGAATTTTAGACTTAGGCCAGTAAGCAGGAGAATAGAAACATAACCAAAGGGAAAACATAAGCAAATTTCTCAAGAAATCATGAAATCCAAAACAAACAAAAGATGGGATCTCCCCACCGGAGTCACCAATTTGTGGTGAAGTAAAATTATAAGTATGAACGCGAATGAATTCCTCTAGCCCGATAATGGGTCTAGCCACAACAGATACATTCTATGGAAGATTTCCTTAGGTTAGAATCAATCAAGAGACTACCTCTTGGTCACTTATCTTGCTTGATGGTGTCGTCACTTGCTCACTCCAACAATCTCTCACTTCCTTCTTCAAGTTCCTGAAACAAGTAAACAACAACAACACAAACATAATAATAGACAAATTGTAATTCAACCTACTTAATGAGTCAAGAAGCATTAAGACATGAATATGTAATATTACAAAACATGTAGGAAATTAATTGATAGTTGCATATATTAATATCAAAGAGAGATTACAACCATTCGTCTTGACGTCGCAGTCTTCCTCTGACAAGATCGGGTTCCCACACACTTTTTCTAGCACTCCATGATAGCTTCAAACAACAATAGTTTAAAGGCTCTTCCCTTTAGGCTTCACTCCAAACCAAACACACTTGTCCCTCACACAACTATATGCCTACAACTAGTAATAGCTTGCTTGCCTAATCAAAATAGTATACTCACACTCAGCCAACACTCTAACTGCAACTAGTTTTTGCTTGGGAAGAAGGGAGGTTTAGATAAGAAATATGTATGGGAGATGGATCCTCTTCTCATGGGAGAAGGACTTATCCCTTGAGATAGTTCCATAATTATAGGGGAAAGGAGCCCAAACTGTCATCCTCAACCCCATCTGGCCAAACCATTTACCAGACTTCCGTTACGAAGATTCTAGAGCTCGAAGCTTCATCTATAATTTAAAAAACTTTCGATAATAGGATCAACGTGACTGGAACACAGCTCAGTCACACCGATCAGCGTGGGGAATAGTGCTAATATCTACACATCGACATGGGGAAGACAAAGGTCATTATAACTAGCCTTGTAAACTGGAAAAAATAAAAGTTTCAAGGGAAATGGTGCAAAAGGGAAATGATTTGCTCATGAAGAGGGACATAATGGGAGTTTTTCCATGAAGGCAAAGCATGTGGGGTTCACTATAGAGGTCCTCCAGGATTAAGGAATAGGGAGTATAGGGACAATGTCAAAATGTTGTGTAACACATAAGGAAATTCTATTCATGGATTGGGATGTGCGGATCAAGCAAGCTGAATTAGCAGTGGGAAGAGCAGCAGGGGTGTCAAAGATCATAATAAAAGTAGTAAACCACACTTTACATGCCACCGACCTGGTGAAAGAAGGTAACCCGAAATCACTACCAGATTTAAATGACTTGCATAAAAGATGGAAGGAAAGAGCAGAAATCCAAAGGGAGGTGATCACAAAGTTAGCAAAGACTGACTGGGAGGCGTATTGGAAATACCCCGTCAAGCCACACAGCCAAATCATGACGCTCAATTGCTCACTCCATTCAACTCAGAGGATGTTTCCACCTCTCACAGATGCTATCTTCGCAGGATAGGTTAGAACACAGTTTGGGGCACCTGCTTAAGTGAAAACGATGTCCAATATATGTGATCTAAAGGAGAAACTGGCAGACAACAAGTCATCTTCATAACCTTTGCTCATCAAGGTAGTTTTATTTTTAGAGTTAGTTGCTAGTTAGGAGGAAGGTTGTTTGAAACCTCCTTAAATTTTTGTATAATCTATTTTTGAACATTAGTTAGAGTAATATTTATACCCTTCTCATGCATTTAGAGAAGGGTCCAGAATTTTATCAAAAACATTTGCAAAGAATGCACTTTTGTAAGTTTGTGAATTCCTTAATGAAATTATGGAACATAGTCATTTCTTTTAAATATCAGACTACTTTCCTTTGTTGATGCATTATTGTATACTTGGAAGATAATTTGATTAGAAGAAAGGAACTGATATATGTCATTAGTCAAATGAGCAGAACTCCACACATATGGTACTTTTATCTTGTATGATTGGTTCTGTTTTTGTTTAATTAGTGATAACATATCAATTTCATGAATTGTATATGAAATATGTTCTTTCTATTATGCGTTAATTGCACTACTGTATGATACCTAGCTGAAATTGTTTATTTTCAGATATAACCATCAGATGTATGCGATATAGTTTATACATTTATTTGATTAACTATTTAGTCAAAGAAATTATCACATGTCAAACATAGATATTTTTAGATTGGATATCACACAAAATAATTGGGCTTATATTAGATTAAGTTAGCTAGAGATTTGCATGATAGAATAGGCCATTTAGTTATCATTATTCTTCAATCGCTTGAAAACCACCCGCTCTCATTTTAAAACCCACATTGGGAAACTGGTCCCATCATCCCCAGTCAGAGCCACCACTTCAAACAGAAAAGGAGTTGTCTTTAAGGTATGGACCAGGTGGTTATCCCCCATGTTGGAGCAACAAAAATCTGAGGCTTCAACAAAGTGCTGATAAATTACAGAATCAAAATCCTAACAAATTTGAGAAGTGACAAGTTGTACAATATATTCAGAGAACTTAGAGTTGAGTACTTATTAAGTTACTATTGTGGAAAGAAATCCCATCATAGAGAGATATGTTTGGATGACAACAAGAAGCTAACAACACACTAAAAAGATCTCACAACACATTAAATTGATATTCCTGAGAATATTAGTACCAAAGTTGCTAAAATCAAAATCAAAATCCTAGCAAATTTGAGAAGTAACAATCATATCATATCTTCAAAGTATTTAGAGTTGAGATTAATGTGGAAACCAAATCTCATCATAGAGAAATTTCTAGATAGTAGCCATAAACTATACAGAATCCACAAGGCAAGAAACTTATGTACCAAAATCCTTGGACTTGCACTATAGCCCCCTTCCTAATTGGCAAAGCATTTGGAAGGAAAGCTCATAAATCTCCCTTTGTCAGAAGTTAATAATAGGTTCATATCAAGCTAGCTAACTTAAAGTACTTGATTGTATACCATAGATAATCACTTTTATCTAGAACTATGTTTAGCTTCTCTAACAAGCCCTTGGAAAAGAATTTTTCTTGTCCTCATATTCCAATATCTTCTTTGTTCCATGACCGGTTAATAAATATTTTTCCTGTATTTCCACATGATGTTACAAGTGCAACAGGATCAAGGGGCTCCATGCTGACTCACTCCATTCCCATTAGAGAAGTTTGTACACTAATCTTAACATTATATGACATATCTAGTTAGAGATCCTTTATAATCCTACTAAATTTCATCATCACCTCAACTATTGTGATGACAATAAATAGAAAAATCACTAGCTTATGTAGTGTTATAGACCACGTTTTTACAATCGAGCAAGACATTGATAGACCAAGCAGGTAGATTGTAAGATTCCCCATTGAATTACATAGATGCATCATTCTTATTGTCTACGTTGCTAAGAAAGGCACCACACATGCCATAATTATTTATAGAATATACTGTTGCCTGCATATTCAGTGTAAGTTGGATGCCTAGTGTTCAGTGATTCGTTCCCCTCTCAACAACTTTTAGAACAACAGTCCCTTGCAAGAAGTAAACACTTGTATTTAATGGATTTTTTTATCAATTTTATAAACCGTCTACATAAAATTTCTTCATTTGAAGAACACAAAACTCAAGGTTTTTGCCTAGTGAAATGGTACTCATGTCTCCATAGACTAGAAGAGGTTCACTTTGTTTTATAGCTTTGTGCAACTCTTTCAGATGCCCCCACTTTGACTATCTTATATTCTATGTAATGGTTACAGAGTACGAATTTGTTTCAAATAAAAGGAGAAAATACAAATATGGACTTACAAAAGTTCCTTACTTTCTAATTGTGGAAGGATAATTGAAGCATACTTCTTTTTCAATGCCAATTGCAACCCAGGAGGGCAGATTATTTAAGAAAAGTTCCAAAATAAAAAATAAAAAATAAAAGAAGTGGGGGATGGGGGGGAACCTAGACCCCCACACACTCTTTAATTGAAGAACAAAAGTTGGCATCACAAACTCTTGCATACCATATTCATCAATAGGTGCATCATAGTCATAACTGGTGGTAATGTATGGATTCTGCTTGTTCGGCCAAAATTTGTACCTCCATGGTACTGCAACATAAAAAAACATTAAAGTAATGGTTCATATTAGAGACATAATTATAAATGCATATGACCTTGATCTCATGATGAAAGAAGTAAAAACTCCACCATGTAATAGTTTTGAAATGTTCCTCCTCTCTGGAAAAATTGCGCTACTACGAACACAATATCCTCAGTAGGCCTATGAGGGGTCCTCCCTCTAAATGTCTGAAACATGTAAAACAAAAACAATATTTAAGCAAGATGAATAAGAAGGCGTTATACTTAGAAATACTCAAACTCTACTTGGCAATAGGTTGTAGCTTATTTTTTTTAATTCGAGTAAACAAAGGAAAGTTTACTAATACCAAAAATAGAGGATTTAAATAATCATGAATAAAGAAAGATTTAGGACCTTTCAACCTAGTGCGGGGTCAATTTATAAGCATGAAACTCTTCCCTAAAATCATGGATCTCTCCATTGTTGCATATATGTTCTACTCTCTTACAATTATTGTATGTGAAGGAGAAGATTACACATTATAATGGTTATGATGGTGGTTACAAATCATTACCATCCAGTCCAGTTCTTAGTTCACATCTTTGGATTTTTTGGAGAATTAGGTTGGAAATAGTCATAGTAGAAATCGTTGCAGGTATTGATCTATAAAAGAATTGATTCATATATCAATATAAGAATTGATTCATAAATCAGTATGGCATTAGATTATAGAAACTTTCTAAGGAAATAGAAGGGATATGTGGAAAGATAGATTTTTATTGTTACACACAATATACTCACAATTGGGTCTGGAGCATCAATTTGTTTTCACATCACCCATGGAATGCTTGTATTTAATGATAATGCCGTGTTTACTACCCATGTCACATATGAATTTCCCTTCTCTCCATAATATTGTTCTACTTGTTGGTATTCATTTTCTATCCACACACAACTAAATTAAATCAGAAAGCCATATTTTATTATACACAAAACGTTGTAAATAACTATCACAACAAAAAGGACTTACCTGTGTCAAGATAATAGGTCCACCTTGCCATGCAAAAAACTTTTCCTGTTTCATCATCTTCACTATCTTTGTTGTAAAGGTTTCCATCGCATAGTAAGGTAAATAGATAAAATCCTTTAAAATTAGGCCTATGAGGGGTCCTCCCTCCGAATGTCTGAAACTTGTAAAACAAAACAATATTTAAGCAAGATGAATAAGAAGACGTTATACTTGGAAATACTCAATCTTTACTTGGCAATAGGTTGTAGCTGAATTTTTTAATTCAAGTAAACAAAGGAAAATTTTATTAATACCAAAAACAAAGGATTTAAATAATCATGAATAAAGAATGACTTAGGCCCTTTCAACCTGGTGCGGGGTCAATATATAAGTTGGAAACACTTCCTTGAAAGCATGGATCTCTCCATTGTTCCATATATGTTTTACTCTTACAATTGTTGTATGTGAAGGAGAAGATTTCACATTATAATGGCTATTATGGTGGTTACAAATCATTACCATCCAGCTCAGTTCTCAATCCACGTCTTTGGCCTTTTTGGAGAATTTGTTTGGAAATAGTCACAATAGAAATTGTTTTAGGTATTGATCTATAAAAGAATTGATTCATATATCAATATAAGAATTAATACACACACCAATATGGCATTAGAGTATAGAAATTTTCTAAGGAAATAGAAGGGATATGTGGAAAGATATATTTTTATTATTTTACACAGTATACTCATAATTGGGTCTGGAGCATCAATTTGTTTGCACATCACCCATGGAATGCTTGTATTTAATGATAATGCCATGTTTATTTCCCATGTCACATATGAATTTCCCTTCTCTCCATAATATTGTTCTACTTGTTGGCATTCATTTTCTATCTGAACATAACTAAATTAAATAAAAAATCCATATTTTATTATACACAAAACATTGTAAATAACTATCACAACAAAAAGGACTTACCTGTGTCAAGATAATAGGTCCACCTTGCCATTCAAAAATCTTTTCCCGTTTCATCATCTTCACTATCTTTGTTGTAAAGGTTTCCATCTCATACTAAGGAAAATAGATAAAAGCCTTTAAAATTAACAAAAACATTTAAACGTAAACAAAAGCTTAAACATCGAACTTACAATTTGTTCAACTATTTTATCTTTTAACTAAGCTTGAAACAATGGTACTCTTTTGTTATTGAAAAAAAAACCAATTTTACAAACCACAAATCAAATAAGAATTTTTTTACACTAAACATTTAAAAAAAAGCATTTTTTCTAATTCTTGACAGGTTGTTTTCTTTGTTTTTGGTAGGCGTCAAGGGTTTTGTGTTTTGGAGATTTTTTTGTTATATTTCATGGTGAAATTGACTGGAAAAGTTACGAATTTCTTGGAAACACAAGTTTGTTTTTTTTGGCTATATTTCACATTGAAATTTACTGGAAATCAGTTACGGATTTGTGGGAAACACAAGTTTTCTTTTTTGGCTATATTTCACGGTGAAATTTACTAGAAATAAGTTATGTATTTGTTGGAAACACAATTGCACCAAATGTTGCAAAGGAAATGTCGTAAGTTGATAAAATATGAAAAAAGAGCATAGATGAAGAGTGATGTGATACGTTATAGACCCTTATAAACACATGCAACATAACACATTGGAATACACTTTATCATTTATCATAATTACGTTATTTGAGATTGCTAATAATGTACTTGTTACACATTCAAGTAAAGGAAGGGTGTTGTGTTAGATTTTTATTACTATACTTGTTTTGTTCTTGATCACCTATCTATCATTCACACTTTTACTCTCAAATTGTTAGTAGGCTCAATTTATGCATAGATAAATGCAACCACAGTCTATACATAAGAACCATAGAGCTATCCATTATATTTCACTATAGGTCCCTTCTTTTTCTCTCAAGAAAGTAGTTAATGCATTACTCCTTATGTTCCAAGATATATGTAAAAATGTATTGACAAAGCTTCATAATATGCAAAGGAAATGGATGTTCTCATTTTCACTTCCTATGGCATCAAAACTTCTAGTTAACAAAGGGGCTAGGTAGATGTTAATGGTCTAATCATGTTAAATTTCTATCAACATACTTGGAAAAAATGGGTGTGGTCATTTTAATGGGTGTTCTCATTTTAACTATTCATGGCATCAAAATTTCTAACTAAGAAAGAGGTAAGGTTGATGGTAAGAGCATAATTGTGTTGATGGTAAGATCCTAATTGGATTGGATTTTGCATGGTAAAACTTTTGTCTATTGACCTTTGTCTTATGTTTGATACACTTTATGTGGTTTTGGGGATTCCCTAGTCCTCCCTATCCCATTCCTTTTTTAGCTGAGGCGTTGGGATCAATGGAAGAAATGCCTTGATGAGGTTACTTGTTAATTCACTACCAACAAAACCTTGAGGCTGATTATGGCATTCATCAAAACTTCCTCCATCATACCTAAAGCCAAATGCACCAAATATCAAATACAAAGGTGTTGAGCCAGTTGAACCAAATGCACGGGGAGTAATTTATTGTGATAAATTTATGTCCCTTAATAGATTTGCATGCAATGCTTCCTCGACTCAACAGATTACCTAAGGTACATGATCTAAAAACCTTCTAGTTGGGAGCTTGATACTCTGGCCAAGGTGATGCTAGTATAGTTGTCGTTTCTTCACTTAAGGAGGAAAGGTTGACATCATGACATCTGATCTAAACCATTTCTAACTCATATAAAAGTTCCTTTTTTTCTACCTCAATTGATTTGGTCCCTGCCATTGGACATGAGTATGGGATTGGGTTAAGGAAACTATGTATATCCTTCAGATTGAACTAAATATGTTAGTCTTTTAAGAGCCATTAAAAAATTCAACCAAATCATCCTCCATAAAAAATGGAATGTTGATAACAATGCTAAACCCTTGGATAGAAGCACTTAATTGAAAACTTATTTCTTATAGTAACCCTAAACGCCATGATCCTACATTAGAACTTTGATTTCACATTATCACTTTGTAAATTACTTCTCATTCCACTTAATTGGTCTACCCACATAGCTCCCTAAAATGGTAAAGCAACTGAACTCATTACTTCTTATTCATACCTCAGTGAAGCTGAACTAATCTATCCCTGGGTATTGTTTTAATTTTAATAAAAACAAGGTAAGGAAAAAACGAGTTGTTCATATTCATAGCCACATCTTTTCAAACTAGAGTCTAAATGATTATATTAATATTTTGGAGAAAAATGTTCTGAGGGGAGTAAGTATAATTGAGCCATGAGGAAAAACCACTAAAATAAGTAAAGGAATAAAATATGAATCTTGACTTCTTAATGAAGATGAACTAGTCACAACCCTTAAATTGCAATGGTGAAACATTGACATTGTTGCTTGAGACCCTAAATTGTTACCATTCCATCCTCAATTGACTAATGTTTAATTTCTATTTTGGCCCATAAAATTAGCTCAATATTATTTGTTTCTAATATTCCTATATTTCTTCATCTAGTTTTGAATCCCATAGAAATATATTTCTAACCATTTCAAGTTAAAACATCTAATCTATAGTTTAAATATGGATAAATTACCATAAAAAGTTGAATTCAAATTAGTGTTAATGTTTATAATTCCATCAATTTAAGTTTTATTGATTAGTAGAGTCCTGTTCTATGCAATTAAAGAGCAAGGCCTTGATTTCAATGCCTATGAAAACATAGATTTTTAAAAACTATAGTTGCAAAGGAAATATCGTAAGGCATAAAATTGAGAAGAATCGTGACATATTTGATCACTGAATATAAAAATTAGTGAACAAAATTCCATTCAAAGCTATAAGATAAAGATAAATCGTTTCCATTATGCCAACTTTACAAATTCTATACCCTTTCCAACATATATTTCCTTGCAATCTTCAAAGATGCTCTTTCAAGTTCTAATAGAAAATATTTGATCAAAATGATGCATTTTTTTCAATATTGAATTGTATCACTTGATAAAAATCTTATAGCCTTTTACCACTTTCTCTTAAGGTGATTGGATTTGGATTTTCTTGTCCTTGCTTAAATTATTTTGGGCATTTGGACTCATTTGTGATATAGGAGGTTTATTCAAATATTTTTTCCAAAATTCAAAATTCAAAATTTTCCATTAGATGAACTAGTTTAAAGCAAATCTACGAAATAGATATATCAATAAAGCCAATCACTCACATAATAACTTTACATTGGTTGATAAAAGAGAAGTGGATCTTTTATTGAGCATTGATTAAATAATTCTTCTAGCTAACATAAAAAATTTAATTCACTATTCAAAGGTACCATGGTGAACTCTTATGGTAGCAACCACGAGCTTTCCTTTATTCAACATGATATTATGTGAGACTTGGCTATGTATTTGATGGGGAAAGGACCTATAAATAAACAAAAAAGGCTCTTTATAACTCAGAAAGTAGGCTTTATTCCCAAAAAGTGGAAAAGGATACGAAGTGTATACTTGATGCTAAAATTGTTTCCTTCCACACAGTTTTGGTGCATATTTATTTCTCCTTTTCTAGTCGTTTCTGACCATTTTTCAATATTGAACAATCTCACTTAATCAAAAGCTTGCAGTCTTTTACATTCTACCTGCACATAATTTGATTTTGAATGTGTTGATTTTTGTATTATTGTATGTCAAGGTCAAATGGAGGAGAAGGATTGGTGTCATACATAGATTTCATAATTATTGTTAAGTTACTCGAACATAATTTATGATACATGAAAAGAAATAAAAACAATAAAGGAACTCTACATGTGCATTTTTGTACATGCACTGCTTGAAGCAAATAAATTTCAATTCCTGCTTCACATTGTTCAATCCACATTCTTTAGAAAATTTATGAGCTTGCACCATGATTCATGGAGATACATCTTAGCTAAGGCAAGGGAATCAACCCCATGAAGTTTCTTTGCAATTTTATTATATGTATGTTCTAATACTTGGAAATGGCCACACCAAGGTGGGTATATCTACCAGGGACAAAAAGTATCAAACAAAGATAAATAGATTGACTTGTGAAAAACCATATGAAAGTCCCTTCTGATTTTTAAGTACGTCAAACGTGGATTACCAATATGAATAACACAACCAACTTCAATTGCAATACAATAAAAAGCTAGAAGTTTGAGTGACAAATAATCAAAAATATCCTAACTTCAATAATCAATTGAAATAAAATAAAAAACTAAAACTTTTGAATGTTTTTCTTAAAAAATCAATGAATGGTTTCAAACTCTGCTAATGGTTTAATTGCTTGTTAATCAATTTTAGGATATATTTACTACTATGGAAAAAATCTCATAGGTATCCATATGATGATTCAGATTAACTTGACACACCATGTCTCTCTATTTTCTGCATGCACTTCACAACTAGTTGCAGTTGAAGTGGTTTTACTTTACATGTTTCTCTATGAAAGTCCTACACACATTCAAAGAATAGGAAGGTAGATATAATTACAACACGTTTACTAGTTAGCAAAGAGAGTCCTTACTCTATAGTATATCATGATATTGAGTAGGTTGAATGCCCAGGTCCAATCCTTTCACAATAAAGAATTAGCAATACAATCTTAGGAATGCATGAATCATGAGAAATGTTACTCTTACATAAAGGAAACTATGGCTCTACCATACCCCCTAAATGTTTTCACAATAAGTTGGGTTCAATTTTGTTGCTTAAAAAATTTGATGTAATTTGATAATACATGGTTGATTTGAGCCTAGTAGACTATTATCGTATAGTATTTATAATGGGTGGAGTGTCCACTTAAAATATTTGTGAGAACAATTTAATCAGCAAAAGAATATTTAATATACAAAAAAAGGCTATTAACTACTCTAATTTATTTTAACCTACAAAACTTGGATTACTAATACAAATAACACATTCAAACCAATGAAAACTACATAAAATTTGGGAATAATTAACACATAATAGCATATCAACAATGGTATCGTTGTTTCAGTCACATCTATCAAAACTATACACATTTTGGATTTCACATTCCAACTTCCAATTAAGAAATAATCAAGGTAAAACACAATTAGTTCCAAGGAATTTGATGGCAATGGAATTCTTCTTGTCGGTGGTAGACATGTATTTCACCTGCAACATTTTTGGTGGTACAACAATGCTAAAATATAACTTCAGGATGGTCTCTAGATCATAATGTATGGAACTTCATTATATTTTTGTCCGATATGGGGAGGCACCTGGGTTGGTGCTCAATGGTAGTAAGTAGTTGCTTCTCTTTCCAAATGGTGATAGGAAGGAGATAGATTTCATTATCGATATTTTTGGTGTCGGTTCCAAACCACTATTCGATGGATTCAGATACCTGGGCTTCATATTAAATCCAAACAATTACAGGTCAGTATATTGGATTTGGCTTCTAGAAAAAATTCAATATAGATTGAATGGTTGGACTCATAGGTGGCTTTCCTTAGGAGGGAGAGATACTATCGTACAAGATTTTGTACAACAAATATCTATATGTTGGGCCCATATTTTTCCACTTTTGTCGTCAATTATTGTGAGAATCTAGTTTATACTCTTTTGCTTCCTATTGTCGGGTACTGGAGAGACACGAAAATATCATTTGATAAATTGGGAAACAATCATTCAGCTAGAGGAATGTGGAGGTTGGTGCATCTTGGATATGAGACACTTTGGGTGGGTTCTACTAATTAAATATCTATGGAGGGCCCTATATGGTGAAGGTATATGGAGGGATATCATTTCGGCAAACTACCTAAAAGGGAAGAGCATATTTGATTAGTACAGAGGGGGTAATATAGGCATCAAATCTGGATCTTACATTTGGTTAAGTTTTCACAAAGTGAAATGTTGGTTTTTACAAAGGCTCAGATGGTCATTCTGCAAGGAAAATCACATTTTAATTAGGATTAACCAAGTTTTGGGTGCCAATTCAACTTCACAACTACAAGAGGATACCATAGATTTTCTTCATGCCAGGGGTTACATTTTCTTGGAATAGGTCATTCAGCATTGGAGTGACCAATATCCAATCTAGAAAGTGCCTGCAGGGATCACCTTAAAAGGTCATTAAGTGATTGGAATTAACTTGTGTAGGATCTTAGACAAGCGGGTCTTTGTAGAGCCGAGAGGGGGGACTTTCTCACATGGTCTAGGAAACGTTTTCTCGGATTTGTGGTGGTCACTAACATATACAAGTATATTATGAGCACTAATTTTCTTCAACTAACCCATGTTGGCTTAAGAAAGTGTGGAAGTGGAGGGTACTCGTGAAGATAATCCTCTTCACATGGTTGGCTTAGCATAATAAAATATCGACTTGGGAAGATCTTTGTGGGAGGGGATTCGAAGCTCCTAGATGGTGCCCACTATGTCGAGAGTCAATTGAAATAGAGCTACATATTTTTCTATAATGCACGATAACCTCACATGTATGGCTATGGGTTCTACAACTTATCACCTTCCTTATAGACAATTTCTCTTGGTTGAAAAATTACTTTGTTGGTGGGTCTCAATGGGGGGTCAACATAAGTTAAATTCTTTATTATTATACTCTAATATCTCATTAACAACATGTTGGCATTATGATACAGGTGTTGTCCTTGATGGAAACTCACTCGGAGGTATGATACAAGTGTTGTCCTTGGTGGCAAATGAATCAGAGGATAGATCTTAATACATGAGGTCAAGAGAGAGGTATACACAGGTTAACCTTGATTAAAGTGCATATACACGCGGATGAGTAGAACAAAATGTGCGTATACGTATATACGCAGGTTCACAGAAGGAAAGGTACGTACATGTTGGAAATCTAAGTTTTGGTCCGTGGTATTTGGTCCATGGTATTTTGGTATTGGTTCGTGGTATTTGGTCCGAAGTATTGACCCCAGGTATTAGGTCCAAGGTGTTGGTTCTTCATGGTATTGAGAGAAGCCTAAACCTATATAAGGAGAAGATCATTAGGCCAAGGGGGTGCAAGTGGGTGATGAATATCTGATGAAGTGTGAGATCTAATATATTGGTTATGGGTTTGAAATGCTTGGCTCGATCTAAATCAAGGAAGATTCTATGCGGTTGATAAAGGTTGATGGATCAGAATCTTGAAGACTAAAATGTATTATCATTATATGTGAAGGTATAAGTAATTATCTTCAGATCTGTATGCGGGTTCTCTCTGGTGAAAGTGCGTGTACATGTTGGTTTGACACAGCCAAGTAGAGTATACATTATGGGAGTTGATATTTCAGGTTGTTGTTGGTTTTAGTGGTTGTTGCAGAGTTCTGGGCTCTGGTCTGTGTTCTGGTAACTGTGTTTTAATGACAGGGTGTCAGTGATTCAGTATTGGGTGATTCAGAGATTGATGATGCAGGTATAGTTGATGATTGTATTACAGTGGTGAATGTTTTGTATTTATGGATCCAGTCTGAAAATTTATGAAATTTGGTCCCTAGAAGAAAAGAGAAGGTTGTAGCCTTCTGTAGGCTAGCACCTACATACTAGTACATCAGCTAGTACAAGAGCTAAGGGGGTTGTAGCTCCCTTCCAGGAGAGTCTGGAGAATGAGAGAAGGTTGTAGCCTTCTATAGGTAGAAGCCTATGTACTGGTATAAGACTGCACCAAAACATAACCATTGTAAAAAGAAGTTTCTAATTAAAAGAAGATAGAGACGAATTGCAGCAGGTGGTTTTCACCCGCATTGGGTTTCCACCTTACATCTTGGTGTTCATGTGTGTTGCTTATGTGTGATGATCTATTTTTCTTTACTACTCCTGTTTACTGTTCATATGGTTAATAATGTTCTAATGCACTCTTTAAGAATCAACTAATTGAATCATAAGTTTACTGGATATACCCTTTTTGCATTACACACAGTTGCGTATACACGCGGTTTGCCTTAATTGAAGTAGCGTATATGAATCTAAATATGGAAATGAAAAAGTTATATTGATTTGATAATATTGATTCACCCCCCCTCTCAGTATTATTTCCAACAATTGGTATTAGAGCAAGTCCTTTAGAAGAAGCTTGATCACTTGAAGGAAAGATCCATCAGAATGGGTAATCAAGAAAGAGAGGCATCCATCATGTCACCAATCGTTGATGGGAGAAACTTTGTCTACTGGAAGATAAGAACGACAACATATCTACAATCGCTTGGAATAGATGTTTGGGGAATCGTGGAAGGAGGATACATATATCCATCAGTAATTCCTACAGATACAGCAGAGAGAAAGCAATATGAATTCAATGCCAAAGTTGTTACTGTCTTATTAGGAAGTTTGTCACAATCAGAATTTGTCAAGGTCATGCATTTCAAATCAGCCAAAGAAATATGGGACAAAATCATTCTAAGCTACGAAGGAGATGAACAGGTAAAACGAGTAAAGCTTCAAATTCTCAGAACACGGTATGAAAATCTTAAGATGCATAGTAATGAAAGCATAGCTAATTACTTTCTGCGTATAGATGAGATTGTCAATTGTATGAGAAATTTGGGTGAAGAAATTAAGGAAGTTGTCTTAGTTGAAAAGGTTTTAAGATCCCTGTCTGCTAAATTTGAATCCAAAGTGTCTGCCATAGAAGAAAAGGAGGATCTGCAGAAAATCACTATGACACAGCTTCACGGAATCTTAACTGCTTTTGAGATGAGAAAAGGAGGACCATCAGATATGAGAGAAGCCACATTCAAAGTGTCAACAAATGAATCAGGACACATTTCAGAAGGAGAAGATGAGGTAAATTTTTTCAAGAATCTTGAACGGGGATCTGGAAGGTTCAAAGGTAAGCTACCTTTCAAATGCTTTTCATGTGGTAGAGTTGGTCAGTACGCTGCTAGATGCCCTCATAACAAAGGAAAGATGTCTGAAGAAGGTAATAGAAGTTATTATATCCATGATGAAAGTAATGACTCATCCAATAGCGATGAACACATTATACTTCTCATGGCATATGAAAATAAGAACGTAGAACCAGAAGAAGTTACTAGATTAAAAGAACAATTGGAGTTAGTAACCAGAGTAAGGGAGCAATTGCAGGATGTAGTAAAAGATTAGAGCATAACAATTCAGAGACTTGAATCAAAGATCCTCTCTCTGAAAGAAGATCTTAAAGAATCAAAGAAGCAGAATGAAGAAGCTCTTGAAGAACAAGAACATGAAGTGATCAGATTAAGGCATCAAGTGGAAGAAGGAAAAAAAGATGAAGAAAACATAAGGAAGCAGTATCTGGAAAAGGAAGAACAACATTAGGCTGAGGTAAATATATTAAAAAGTAAATTAGAAGAAAAAGATAAACTATTACGATTTCAAGATAGTACTAAGATTTTGGATGACATTCTTGGTAGTCAAAGATCCCCTACTATCAAAACTAGTCTTGGCTTTTATGAATATGTTGAAGGTGAATCTAGCTCACAAGGTGAGGCAAGGAACTCTAATGAGAATTCTGAAATGCTCAACAAGGAAATGAGAGGACAACCTCATCAACAGCCAATGAAATAAATTCCTCAAAGAAAATCCTTTACTCCTAACAATGGAAGTGATAGACAATTATTTCCTCCATTGAATAATGTTGAATGTTATGTATGTCATAATCTTGGATATGTTGCAGCTAGATGCAGAAGTAGAATGGTTCAAGACCGTCACAGAAGATCATCACATTCCAGGTACTTCAAAGGATATTGTTTTACTTGCAATATGTTTGGCCACAAAGCAATTGATTGCAATAGAAGGAACATGAAACATGTAAGATGTTATGCATGTAACAAGTTTGGACATAAAGCAAGGGAATGCAGGAGAAAAATTCAAACACCAAAGCAAGAGGATTATACATCATCACAATTCCAGGTATTGAAGAAGACAAAATTAGAGACAGAAAGGTGTGACATAACTCAGTTAGTTGACATAATAGACACAGGGGAAATTGAAAGTGTAAACCTTCAATATTCCATCTTGCATACGCTGATATAAAAAAGGTAAGTCATGTATATGCGCAAATCATAGGCTGCATAGTCGCGTATATGGAGCTCTGAAGAAAAGTAGCAGAACAGACTTAGGAAATGGTTCGGTCGTAGTATATGATGGTTGACACAGGCTTAGGGGGAGCATATGCTTTGAATAATGCATTGTTGGCATTATAGTTAGAAGTCCTTGGTGATGATGCTTATTGACACATCTTGCTACTGATTGTTGATTGACCAAGAGAATGGATTACAGGTTAAGATTCTTATGGTGTAGATCATATGGTGTATGATAGTTGCTGATAACTATCATGGTCTTGTTTAGGTCCTTGGTCTTTGTGAGTTCATATGATGTATTTTGCTACCCCACTATGCATGGGATGGATGATGTAATGATTCTTGTTGTTGAGTCATGTATGAACATTTGGTATATCCCCACTTGGTTGGTGGATGAGTCTAAAAATGGTGTATTCCCACTTGGTTGGGAGATTGATGTATAGAGTCATGATATGCTTTTGCAGACCTTCCATGTGCTTAGGGGGAGCATGGATGGATTGGTACATCTTGGCATATACAAAGGGGGAGCTCAATCAGAGATTTCAGCAGGTACTAAGGGGGAGTATGGACAACAGGGGGAGAAAAATTCTTGGTCTACCCTTTGCCCTTGATGTCAAAGGGGGAGAGTGACTTGGTATGGTGGTTGCCATCAAGTCCAAAGGGGGAGATTGTTGGCATTATGATACAGGTTTTGTCCTTGATGGCAACTCACTTAGAGGTATGATACAGGTGTTGTCCTTGGTGGCAAATCAATCAGAGGACAGATCTTAGTACAACAGGTCAAGGGAGAGGTATATGCAGGTTAACCTTGATTAAAGTGCATATACACGCGGGTGAGCAGAACAAAAGGCACGTATATGTATATACGTAGGTTCACAGAAGGAAAGGCGCGTACATGTTGGAAATCCAAGTTTTGGCCCGTGGTATTTGGTCCATGGTATTTTCATATTGGTCCATGGTATTTGGTTCGAAGTATTGACCCCAGGTATTGGGTCCAAGGTATTGGTTCTACATGGTTTTGGACCATGGTATTGAGAGAAGCCTAAACCTATATAAGGAGAAGATCATTAGGCCAAAGGGGTGCAAGTGGGTGATGAATATCTGATGAAGTGTGAGATATAATATATTGGTTATCGGTTTGAAATGCTTGGCTCGATCTGAATAAAGGAGGCTTCTATGCGGTTGATAAAGGTTGATGGACGGAAATCTTCAAGACTAAAATGTATTATCATTATATGCGAAGGTATAAGTAATTATCTTCAGATCTGTACGCAGGTTCTCTCTGGTGAAAGTGCTTGTACATGCTGGTTTGACACAGTTAAGTAGCGCATACATTATGGGAGTTGATATTTCAGGTTGCTGTTGGTTCTAGTGGTTGTTGCAGAGTTCTGGGCTCTGGTCTGTGTTCTAGTAACTGTGTTTTAATGATAGGGTTTCAGTGATTCAGTATTAGGTGATTCAGAGATTGATGATGCAGGTATAGTTGATGCTTGTATTGCAGTGGTGAATGTTTTGTATTTATGGATCCAGTCTGAAAATTTATGAAACGTTGTCCCTGGAAGAAAAGAGAAGGTTGTAACCTTCTGCAGGCCAGCACCTATGTACTAGTACATCAACTAGTACAAGAGCTAAGGGGGTTGTAGCTCCCTTCTAGGAGAGTCTGGAGAACGAGAGAAGGTTGTAGCCTTCTGCAGGTAGAAGCCTGCGTACTGGTATAAGACTGCACCAGTACATAACCATTGTAAAAAGAAGTTTCTAATTAAAAGAAGATAGAGACGAATTGCAGCAGGTGGTTTTTACCCGTGTTGGGTTTCCACCTTACAACTTGGTGTTCATGTGTGTTGCTTATGTGTGATGATATGTTCTGCTTTACTGCTCGTGTTTACTATTCATATGGTTAATAATGTTCTGATGCACTCATTAAGAATCAACTAACTGAATCATAAGTTTACTGGATATATGCTTTTTGCATTACACACAGTTGCGTATACATGCGGTTTGCCTTAACTGAAGTAGCGTATATGAATTTGAATATGGAAATGAAAAAGTTATATTGATTTGATAATACTGATTCACCCCCCCCTCTCAGTATTATTTCCAACACAACAAACTTTTACATATTTTAGGGTATTCCTATTAATGTACACATAATCTACTACAACATTGGGACATGGATGGGTACACAAGTGGACTACACTCTGACCATCAAAGATTTACATGTTTAGATAATTCCCCCACATATATGGTTTCCTGTAGGTTTTGTTGATAGAATTCCATAGGGTGGCTTCTGTGGTTGTGGGGCATGGCTCATAATTTGCAATATGACACATTACAAATTAATTTAGCATGGTGGTCGCGATACAAATACTAGAGACAAGATATTTGCACTATGGGGATTTCTCTGGTTCTCTAAGAAGTGGCTTCTAGACTGCATTCATATATATGGAGATTCAAGGTCTCCCATTGATGGTGTTACGGGGCATTCTAATTTCACTCCATCAAACCTTTGTAATTTGTTGGGTTGTATCAGATCTCTTAAACTATCAATCGAGAATATAACTTTCCAACACATCTTTCGAGAATCAAACATGGTTATTGATTCTCTATCAAAATATGGTATTAATGTTGTTGTTGGCATTTTGAGTTTCAAGTATATTGAGGATAGCATAACTAAGGATGAGGGTGTGATTCCTCTCCCATAGGCTATGTTTTTAGTCTTATAATGACGAATATAGATAAGTCTATTTTGGTATATTCAATATGATGTAATGTTTTGTAAAGCATAAATATTCTAGGTAGTAGGGATACATGGTTTACATGAGACAATTTGTGTGGACTGAAATGGACATCTCCCTCATGTAGTGGTCTATGTTGAATAACAAACCACGTGTCCAGTGCTTTTATTGTCATCAATTTCACGACAGGTGACATCACCCATTGGAGCATAGTTTCTATCAAACAGATAAAATTATGCTCTTTGGTTGGTGCATGGTGTAGAAAATTCCAAGGATACAACTTGCTTATTTAGTAGACGATGTCGTGAAACATGTGCAATTACAACTTCATGTCATGAAACCTGTTGAATTACTGCTTGTTTTATTTAAGCGACGATGCCACCAAACCTGAATTCTATAATTGAATTACAACTTCCTTCATTTATGATGAGGCTGTCAAACTTTGATGCTAAAAAATAACGTCCTTCGAGCTCCATTTGCTTTATTTATGACACTGTCATGAAACTTGGATGCTAAAAAATAATGCCCTTCGAGCTCCATTGCATCAAGCTCTAGTTTTGAAGGACCACTTAGGGGCACCTGTCTCGGTCTCCTACCAACTGAAGGATTCCATCGATGCTATTATGATAGCAGCTGGATTAGTTTTCTATTGGCATATTCCACCACATTTGGTATTTGCGGGGATTTTGATTTTAGTTAAACACCAATTGGATGGAAACGTTACATTGAAGGATTAAAGAAAACCTTGGCAGAGTGGATGCCTTCAACCAAATAAAATGGGACCAATTTGAGGCACGATCATCAAGATCGAATTCGAATCGGATTTCAAACAAAAATTGGAACATAAAATCTGTTGACAAACATCTTAGAGACACTCAAAATACCATAAGGTTTTAAATTTGAGTTTGGGTGTCACCAATTTTTATTTTATTTTATTTTGAAATTCAATGTATTTCTTTGTGAAATATTAAACCATTCCAATACTACATATTTCAATACATACAAAATCAGTTTTGTAGAGGAAACAATTTGTGGACATTGCTAGTTTTTGTAGAGAAAATAATTCGCGGACATTGCATTTTGATGTTGGTATTGGAATGCACAATTTAATATGATAAATAATAGTAAAGAAAAATAGTTATCTTTTGTGATGTTCATTAAATTTATAAAAGAGACTTAACCTCATTCATGAATCTAACTATACTTTAGTTGAGATTTATCTTATTTCATGCATATTTTTGAGCAGAGAGGCTCATTCTACAACCCATTTCTACAACCCTTCTACAACCCATTTGTTTCCATGTCCCTTTAAAATAAACTAAAAACTAAAAAATAAAAAAATAATATTATAAATAGAAAAATAATGTCAAATATAATTAAAAAAATGAATGTGTTATAAAGTAATTAGAAGTAAGAGAAATGTGTATATTAGATGATTAAATCTTATACTTTCCAAAAATATTTCAACAAGAGGTTTAAATAAATTATTTGAAGATCTATGGCTTGTAACATGTGTCAACCGACCAAGAGCTCGGCAGATGCTACATCTTACAATCAAGCAAGTGTGGAAACCAGGAAGAATTGAGAACTGAACATTACTTCCTGAGTTGTTAGAATTGCTTTTCACTAACAAGGTCCATTCAAAGAGCTGGAGTTCTACCAGTGTGTCGCCAAGTGCTTTAGCGACTAGAACCACCCTCCAAATTTTTTCCTTAGCTTTGTTTTGGAGCCTCCCTACCAACCATCCTTAGCAATATGTCTTGCACTATCAAGTACATAGGCTTCAGTTGGTTTTCAGTGGCTTGCCAACATATGCATGTTAGTTTGATTCACTCCCATAGGCAGGCGACTTAGGCTATTTGTTGGCTGAGACACTCCCCTAGAAAATTGCGCAATTTTGGAGGGAACGAGTCTTCCCTCTTGAAATTGTGGAAATCAGCTGGGCTTTAGAATTGCGTAGAACTGTCAGGCAGTCCTCCTTCAGAAAAATGCACAATCTAGCACGACACTGTAGCTCAACGCAAAAATTGTGCAATTCTGGGAGACCACAACCTTTTGACCCCATAAATTGCACAATCCCTCAAGGACAACCAACCCAATCTAGTCTAGAAACTGTGAAAAGTTTCATCCCAAGCTCGCAGACCGATGCATGTGCCTTCAGGTTGACCGGTTCCCTCTGGGACTAAGTAAAACTAATTTGCATGCATGAGTTTCTTTTCCTGAAATAACAAAAGGTAGCATGCAAAATGATCCCTAGATTTTAGGGATCTATTTTTAGCATCTAGAGGTTACATGCATAGATCATTTTAGAAACCTCTCGCCAAGTTCAATTTTTACTAGATTTGTGGCATGCGTGTGATAAACTCGATCTTATTAAAACTTATGAACTGAACGCTACAAAGCTCATTCCTCACATTGATCTTACAACTATGATATCCCACATCGCATCAAGGAGTCTTTGGAACTTTCATCTTAGATGTTTTAGGGTAAGTCTGCTTCTCACATTTTGCATTGAATTTCTGTCGCTTTTTATGTCTCGGTTTGTGTAAGTGTTGTTTTCTTGATTTCAATGAGTTCTTGCTATCATTTTAATGTATGCTATCTTGTAGAAGCACTGTTTAAGTTTTCATTTGCATCTCACTGCTGTCACATGCATGACATTGTTTTTGCACCGATAGTCGCCATTACGGTGACCCGCTTCATACACATGCATGTTTCCCCATTTTTTGAATCCTTCACTTACTGTTTGCATGCATGACCATTCACTCTTTTTGCTCTCAATTTCACCATGCATTCAGAATTGTCATGTTTTTAGTCACCGCTCTGCTTTCCCTCTAGAAATTTTCCAAGTGTAGACCAAAATTGACCTCCAGGCTTGCATTTCGCAATTCTGAAAGGCAGTGCTTTGCTGGCCCCAAAAACTGCGCAATGCAGTTTGCTGGTTTGCATGCCACTGTTGACTGAAATTGCGCATTGTACATTTTTCGGTGCTCAGTAGGCTAGGTTGGACTATGCATTGCTTAATCCCAGAAGTCAATCAGCTTCCTGACAGCTCGGACTATGCCTTGCACAATTTTGGTAAGAAGTCTCCCAGCCTCCTGATTAAAATTGCGCAATCTTTATAGACAGTTACACATGTATGTTGCATGTCAGTCCTCCAATTTGTTTTTCTTTCCAACTCACAGATTCCTTGCCATGAGTGTTGCTATGTCTCTAGATATCACAAGTTTTCATCTGCCTCTCAGCGGCACATGTACAATGGCTTCCAGGAGAGCAGAGTCAAAGACACCGTTGAGAGTGCAACTGGGGATGTAGTCGATTATGTGTCTATGAACTTCCCTATCTATGAAGACATTAATTTTTTCATGAATAATAATATCAAGATGAAATGGTAGTGGCATCAAAACAAGCAGCACCATCAGCAGTAACAGAAGGTAGCAGACCTGCATGCGACAAATGCAAGAGGAAGGTTGTCAACAATGTAGAGGCAAAGAAAAGTTGCAAGTTCAAGAAGATCCACTTGTGATGAAATCAACTTTGGATATTGAGGGTATGAGGTGACAACATGACAAGAGGATCACGCAAAGGTAGAGAGATAAACAGAGTAGGAGTTGCAGGTGCTGAAGTGGTAACTCAAGGAAGAATAAGAGTTTCACAGACGAGAGAAGGATCTGCAGCAGGAACAGGTACAATAGGAGGTGCAACATGCACAGACTGATGAAACTACGTGCATACAAGTTATATACCCAGCCCAATAACTAGCATGGAGCAGACAGGGTGAGCAGTGCCATCAATCACATGTAAGGGTGTTCGGGAGCATGAATGTCATTATTCGCACACATGCTATCCCACTAGTGGGTAAACTCACCGAGGCGAAGACAAGAACCAAGTTTGACTGGAACTGAACTTGCATTTCAGTTGATGCACATAGTCACCAGCACACACCTGAAGATTAGCATAGCCACTATGCATCAGTATGTTGCTGGTCCATCTACACTCAAGATGATGATGCACATGTTATCAGATGAGTTGGATATAGGAGCCATATTAGTGTAGTAAGATGAAATGGAGGCAAGAGTCTGGTTTCAATAGGATGTCACCAATGAGCACGTGGGCACCATGACAAATGACCAAGCTTGGCATTAGTTTGTCACTATTGATCATCATGAGGATGTCGCAGAGTTGGTCTTCCCACAATTATCTGAGTCTTAGTGATAGATTGCATGGCTTTCTCAAGCCTATTTTGTCTCACATGGGTACATGTGCAGATTGTATGTAACATCTTGTAAAGTGGAAGTCCAAGTGTTGATAGTTGAATGTAATAGTCCTGTAGTAGGTGAAGAGTCGTGAGGGTAGGTGAAGAGTCACAAAGGGGAATGTCAAGGGTCACACCACCCTTTTCTGTTTATAGAACCTCATAACTCATTGTAAGGGATTTTGGTCAGCCAAGCTTCCAATAAGAGTATCTTAGAGAAAGCTTGGAGAGTATTGTAACAAGCCTTGGCTTATCCATAGTGCAGAGCTAGTACATCTCTTTGGAGGAGCAGGTGACAGTGACTGTAATGTTCCGTTAGCGGGACTAGTGGTTGGTCATGGTTGTACTGTATGATTGGAACTTTCACTTCTTAATATAACAGAGCCAACACATTTCATGCATATGTTGTTATTGTATTTTAGTTAACTTGGTTACTCTAATGATATATATATCTGTTTTCTTACACATGTATGTATAGAATCTTTCTGTATACGTACGCATGAATCTTACTGAGATGTGTTGTTGGTTTCACCATCACTTTGGATTGTTGGTTCACCTTCCTTCTAGTTTGTGATGCATATTTGCTTGTTTGTTCCCTTCCAAGCTGCATTTTTACACAGATTTCCAAGGGGTGCACTCAGTCCACCTTCCATGTGTTAGAACCATTCATGCACCTTCCCTGGCTTGCTGCGCATGTTACACCCTTGCTACCAATAAGGACATCTTACTTTCCTCTGCGCCAAACCGAGGTCAAGGCAATACCGTACTACCCACTACTGGGACTCCTACACCAAATGGTCTGACGTCTAGTTGGGACTTCTTGCCAAGGAGATCCCCTGACATGTTTGCAAGTCCAACACCATCAACACCTGCATACAAGAATATTCATTTTATACCTTGTGATCTTAAACTTGTGGTTATGTTGTTGATGATTCAAGTCATTTCAACAAAAAAAATTTGAGTGTATTGATGACTTAATGTTTGACCTTTGAGATGTAGTCTCCCTCTCAACAAAGAGACTTAACACAAGTCTAACAAACTAGTTGCATGCTATATCCTTTTTATATAGAAATATTGAATACCTTACTTACCTGCTAAATTCACATTGACAAACACATGAAGTGTATGTCCTCGAGTATCCCTGTGTAAGATAAACTGGGTTCTATTGTCTAATAGTTCGTCTTCATCGATGTTTACACTTTATTGATAAAACACAGAATCACAGTCCTCGCAAAGTTGAGAGGTGGTATCATATATAAAATCAAAGTCCTAGCAAAGTTGAGAGGTGATCTCATATCTTCAGAGTACTTATTAGTTTGGAACTCAATTCCATCATAGAAATATGAGTGGATAAGAAGTACAAGTGAGAGAGCCCACAAGAAATGAAACTGAGATTTCTAGGAATGTGAATACCAGTGCTGATCAATTACAGAATCAAAATCCTAATAAATTTGAGAAGTGACAAGTTGTAGATTATCTTCAAAGAACTTAGAGTTTAGTATTTATTAAGTTAATATTGTGGAACGAAATCCCATCATAGAGAGATACATTTGGATGACAACAAGAAGCTAACAACAAGCTAAAAAGATCTCACAAGACATTAAACTAATATTCCTGAGAATATTAGTACCAAAAATGATAAAATCAAAATCAAAACCCTAGAAAATTTGAGAAATAACAATCATATCATATCTTGAGAGTATTTAGAATTGATATTAATGTGGAAACCAAATCCCATCATAGAAAAATGTCTAGATAGAAGTTGTTATGCTCCTATACCTATAGGTTGCATATTTCATGATTGACTTGATGATCTTTGTAATATGTTCATACCTTTTCTTGTTGCAAAGGTTTTCCATATTTTCAAAAAATCAAAAATTTAAAAAATGTAAAGAGGGTATACCCTAAAAGAAAAATCAAAGGGTGAAAAGAATAAGATGGTCAAAAAAGTGAAAGAAATGAACCCCAAACAAAAATAGACCAGGAAAGTGTGCAAGTCTAAATGCCACTACTTCTTCATTTTCTGTAATAAACAATTGTGTGCAGCTTGTCACTTATGCCACAATTTATGAATAGCCAAACAACTTAAGCTTGACTAGTTCATATTTGAATTTCATGTTTTAGAGATATTGAATAAATATCTGACCAAACAGTGTAAACTTGGTAGATAAGTAGATAGGTAGAGTAAATAAGAAGGAGCTCAACAGTTTAATCTGAGCCCTCGGATGTAATAAGTGCAGACTTAGGTAGGCTTGTCATATAAAAGAAAAGATGATTGATAAGAGTTTTCTAGTTTAAGTGCACCCAAATAAAAAAGAAAACATGTCAGGTTAAAGTAGGTAGGGTAGGTAGATGGTGTTGCAGAATTACTTGTGATGGATAATGTCTCTAAATCTGTTAATTTTCACTTTTATTACAAGTGCAAGGCAGACACTACACTTGATGCAGCTCAAGCAAGACAAAGTCAAGTAACTAAGTTCCATTCACATTTTTCCTTAAAGATTTTACTAATTCCCCCTAAAAGTATTAAGGTCTTTGAAAAGTAAAGGGGCTCAGAGCATTTCTCTGACTTTTGAAGGGACTGGACCCTCGGCTCAATAATTTAAAAGCCTCAGTACTCAGAATCATCCATAAATCAGTCATTTCATTTCATAAAGTTTATCCTAAGAAAATTCCTACTTTACTTAGGAAAATACACATTATCACCTAAAAAACCCCTTTACACTTTAGCCTAAGTTGAATATACTCTTTAATGTTTTACTTAGCACTTATTTCCATGTCATATTAACTTTAACACATATTATATATAACTCTCGCACCATATTACCCTTTCCCGTAATATATAAATATACGTAAAAAGACCCCACAATCTTATATAATCCCGCCCCGGTTAACTATAACCATAAGTACACGTCAAAAGGATTAATTGGAATTAATTAACCCTCAAGGTTAATTACGAACCACTCCCCCAACCAATCACATTGCCCCCGATACGATTTAAATATTTTTTGTTGTGTTGGGCCCGCTATAGTTAAAGCCCCGCCATATCCCGTGCCCGTCTACCATCCGATCACTCCCTAATCATCCAACGATCAATATCACTATCGCGCCCCACCTGGTGACCGCACTTTAACTCGCGATCACCTGGCGGTTTTCCGCCCATACTGCTGCTACGCGTCGTCCATTCAATATGATTGCTCGATCTCTGCCCAAAACAACTTAACTCCAAAAGCAGTGTGATTGCGTACCGCTTACCACCCTCCACAAACGACAAAACGTCATTTCTCTGCTTGTGTCATCCGCTCGATAAATCCAAAAACCCCGCCAACCTCAGTTTTGTTAAATAAAATGAACAAGGGTCATTTTCACTATTATATGCTGCGACCCATGCTCCCATGCAAAACGTCTGAGTCAACTGTACGAGCTTTCAGACCACTACCTGAACAAGAAACCTGCAGCGACGCAGTCCAGAACCTGTTATCCTTCCATCTTGGCACTGTTGAGCTCCTTGATACATGTATTTATCCAATTTACACTTAAACCCTGTAATTTTGGTTTTCTACTGAAAATTCTACAAGAAAGGGCCAAATTCAGTTTTACTCCAAGTCTGTGTTCGCCATATAAAGTCCTCAACCTGTTGTCTTGCCTATTTTCCACAAAATTCTCCCAATTCCATTTTTGAATCCACAAGAACCAAATATGGAAACCCCTATAGCCCTGAATGTAACACCCATGAATGCTCCCCACGAAGACTTAGATTATCTACCACTGGCCAATAAAGATTTTCTGATAGAAGACCTATCTGGTGATAAAAACCATCTTCAGGTTTTTTGCCAAGCCAGAGATAGTTATCTAAATAAGTCTGACATTTTTGGACTGTGGGAATCAAACCTTCCCATGTATTTCCTCCCCTCAGTCCATGTTTTCCCAGATAAAATTTATCAATGCTGTGATAATTATGATCCTAACCGTAGAGCTGTTATGTCCCCAAGCCAAATAGTCCTTTTTCTCATAACTGCTCAATCCATCAATGAAATGTTGCAGTTCCACTCCAGTCAACCCCTCACTCCTATTTCCATGGGGTACTTACTTGAGAGAGCCTCTCAGTTATCTCAATTAGAAGTAAACCATATTGCTAAAACCTTCATGTTACCAAAGCACCAGCCCAAAAGTCCACCTTCTTATCTGCAAACTTGCTTCACTGAAATTGGAAGGCTCATTGTTGATATGATATCCCTGATTATGGGATTTAAATCTAGTGAATATGTTGATGATATCGCCCTAGTGTTACTATCAATCTTTACTCTAGGATAGCCTCCTGTTGCCAGATATGACTATGCCTCCTATATTTGCAAAAGAATCCATGACCAATTCTTGAATTTAGAAAAGGAAGGAGTTTTCAAATACACCTCTTTCATATACCATCTTATTTTATATTATCAGTCAGATAAATTTCCTTTCCCTATCAAGAAACTTGACACCAAAGGAAATCCAAGGTCTATTATCTTTTGGATTCCAATCTTTCATAATACTAGTTAGTCCTTTTACACTTATAGTGAGTTCATTGACCTATTTGTACATTCAACAACTTTGCCCTTTTAAGTTACCCAAGTATGTTCCCATGAGATTGTTTGCCATGGAGTACTTCAGACAGATCATAAATGCAGATTTAGTCCATTTTTGTGGTGCTAAGAAAAAAGCTTAGCTAAGAATTAAGAACCAGCTAGGCCCTTTTGTCATCAATAACAGGGATGCATGGAAAGAAGCTGAATTTTTTTTATAAGATCACCTTAGATTACAAAAGAGTTTTAGGTGGGTACCATATGACCCCAACAATTTTATATGTGACAGAAGGATGAAGAATAGGTTACCCCCATATATTCATCATAGGATCCCACAAATTGAGCAGTTTGCAAACTTGGATGAATGGATAGAGGGGACCCTAGTAGAATATGTTAGTGAGCATGTCAATATAGAAAATGCTATGAGAGATCTTGAGAAAACCCTTGAACTGGATTCTTTTGGGCAGGTACCATTCAAGTTGCCTAAAAAATTAGCGATTAGTACATCCACTGCTAGAACCTCTCAATAGCCTCCATAGGAAGTCAGCATATCAACAAAAGGAACATCCAAATGCAAAGAAATAGAGCCCAAAGAAGAGCCTACAATGTCATACCAACTTGAAATTTCCAAAGAATAGGGTCAAGTTCCAACTCCTCCAGTTCAAACCAATATAATAGAAAGTCTAGCTTTGCAAACTCCTCTAAATGAGGAAAGAAATAAAAAGAGGGATAGGGAAACCACCACCCCTACTAGTGGACCTGCAGGACAGCTAGGGGAAAAAGGGAAAAGACTGAACCCTCTATCAGAAGAGGAAATAATTGAAGAGACTACAGACAAACAAAGAGAAGAAAGAGCAGTAAGCCAACAAACTTTTCCCTTGGGAGGAGCATCCACTAGCTCATAGAAGCAAGAGCTAAAAAGACAACACAGTGTAGAAGTATCATCCCACAGGCCACAAAGTAAAGAGGCCTTAGATATCAAGAAGACACTCACAAAAATAAAGGTCAAGAATGATCTAGTGAGGCTTCAAATGTACAATCGATATTTAAAAATGGCCCCCACGAATCAGCAAAGACTAATGGCAGCCTATGACATTAAAGAAGGCAAGATTATAATGAGTTTTTCAACCCAAAGGTACAACAACCTTAGTCAGCAACAGATTACATCAGAACTAACCTGGAGGTCTTCGCCAAGGATATTAATCCTATGGACCAAATTGAATTTCACAAGCAAACTGGAGAAATGGTCTATTCCACATTAGTTGGTAAAGCAATGATGGCCCACAAGCTACAAAATTCCTTGGACAATACAACTGCTCAACTACACTTGGAGAAAGCCTCTTCTTTGACCAAGGATAATAGAATAAAATCATTATAAGAAATCATCATTGGATTGGGACATGATCCCAAAGATGCTAAAGGTATAGAAGCACTAATCAAGAAGAAAGAAGAAGACATTACTGCCTTGAGGAAACATCTAAAGCTACCTCCTTCAAGGCATCCACAGACTGCTGAGGTTATAAAACAAAAATTTGAAGAAGAGATGATGGACCTACTCTTGAAACTCAATGAAAGATTAAATGACACAGAGCAGGCATTAAAAAATGCACTGAAGGACAAGCAGGGAAAGTCAACCTCTCAGCCTCCTGAAGTAATACCAATAGTCTCAACAATAGTCCCCTCTACACTTGGGATAGTCTTAGCCCCAAACATCCCAATAGTCACAGCAAAGGTGGTCACAGGTACAGTTACAGCATGAACAACACCAGGCAGCAGTGCCAATTTGAGTACAGAAGAATTGATAAAGGCAATGGAAGACATGAGACTACAAGTTTCAGAATTAAAACAGGTAAAATAACAGTTGGCTAAAATGGAAACATATTATAATATCTCAAAGATAAACGTTGTAGAAAAAACAAGGGAGATCAAAGCTTTAGAAAATAAAATAAAATCATTAGAAAAAGATCTCACTTTTGACAAGCCTCTCACAGAAATCAAGAAAATTCTTTGGGCCAACATCACTCAGTCTGTAAATTATGTTTGGCCATCCATCCAAGTGACCTTTGAACAAATTGATCTAGTGAAAGCAGCACAAGGAGAAATTCAAAAGACAAGAGCTTTGTTAGGATAAATGGCAGATGAGGCTAACTGGCTTATACACTTTTTGAATAACAAGACTAAGGAACAACTAGAAGAACTTGGCATAGCCGACATGAAAAATACTATATTAGAAATCAAAAGGGTATTAACTAAAAGAACTTTGATGCGGAACTTAGAGAGAATATGCTAGGATATGCAAGTGGAAATCAATTCTTTTATGGAGAAGTTCACTGTTTTTCAGAATAAAGGGCTACCAAGTCTTCTGGTGATCAATGACGGATTAATGAAGCACATAGATTATGTAGAAAAATTGAATAGTTCTGCTAGCAATCAAGCTAGTTCATCAACAAGTGCTTCAGAAATAAAAGCACTCCCCACTAACTGAGTTCTCTATGACAGCTTAGAGAACTTATTCTATGTTGAGCATGAAATAAAGCACTTGATCCCAATCCGGCCTAACTTTTTTCAGATATATAGAAATTGATGAGACCCTGAGGAAATTTAAAAAACACAAATTGCGAAAGCAAAAATGGTGGGAAGACATGTTGGAAATTTTGTAAATTTATCCTGAGTAAAATGTAAATTTTGGGCTATTTACTATAATAGGATGAACAAAGATGAACATAGATCAAATAGGTCGAAGTATATTAGAACAAGTAAAGAGTCTCAGTCAAAACAGGGCATCCAGCACAGAGTTACTAAAGAAGACAACAACAAGCCAAATTATAGGTCCTGCCTCCAGCACACTCAGCAAAAAAAGGAACAACACAACATCAATTTACCTTTCTCCTATCTTCGAGACTAGTTATCTCTATTTTCTTATAACTTATTCATTACTCACCCTAGAATATATCTCACTCTGTTGTGAGATATTTTTTGTAAACGTTGTATAAATACTCCCTCAATTGGAGTATTGAGGGTGGATTCATATACATTGTTGTAATATTGGTTATTTTGGAATAAAGTGCTATTGGACCAACTTTTGTATGGATTGCTGGACAAAGAATTAATGCAAGGGACTTTTCACAGATTTCTTGAATCAAACACTGGATCAATAAGTCCTCTATACCTTATGTTTTAAACTTTTCATTGTTTATTATATCCTCTTTGTTTCACATTTGAATGATACACGAAAATGAGTAATTCAAAATATGCTTAACTACACTCTGTTTTCAATCATTATTGTTCCTTATGTTTTCTTCTGAATTAGTATAAGTAGTGAACTCTTTATTGCTCTTGTTTCCTAGTTCTTTCATTTTTATTATTTATTAAAGAATACTTAATTTCTCTTTAGTAGTAATCATTCAAGTTCCCTCTTTAAATATGCTAAAGGATTCTTAATTTCTCTTCACCTATTTTGAAACCATTCCATTTATTCAAAGTCTTTATTTGTTCCCTGTTTGACCATCTTTCCCTGTGAAAACATCCTCTGTTAAGAAATCAAGTCTAGTCAAGCCATCTTTTTGACTCTATCAGCCCAATGGCCTAAACTAGTGAGTCCTACCCCTCTGCTATTGAATCCCACCACCCAAAACTCAAACAAAACTCCTAAAGTTTATCACTAGCCTAATATCTTTCAAAACAAAGATAAAACTTAAAGAGAGAGCCCTCTCTGGATACAGATTGGCTAGATTCTGTATCTAAAAGATTGGTTTGTGGTTACCTCGGACCCCTTTTCCCTTCTTACAACTTCAGGTAAAATCTGAGTGGTAACATAGTGGCGACTCCACTGGGGACCTGAATAATTTGTTTGTTACTATTGTTTACTTTACAAGCTACAGATGAAGCCTGAAGTTAGCCAGATAGCCTTTGAAATGCTCTTGCTTTTTAATTGCAGAAGTAAATGAATGCTACTTCAGTCTATCTCCGGTCTAGTTTATAGATTGAACATCTGGTTGCAAATACTTGAGTAGTTCCTCTCATGAAATAAATGTTTAAGAAAGTTCTCATCCCATATCTAAAGCTCCTTAAAGAGACTGTTGAAGTTGTATTGTTAAAACCCATTTAGAGAAAAAACCAAAAATACACCTAGAAACCTGGCTTCATAAAGGATTCATTATACCAGAGCTAATCTTGATCCAAATCCACTACGTGCGTTTGAAAACCGTAATCTGATTCCTAGGATTCTTAGGAGACAAGAGAGCCAAGAAAGTTCTGCTAGTTCTAGGCCTCTATATAGATCAAGATCCTATCATGTGAAGTGGATTTACCTTGAGGATGAACCCTTTTATGAGTTTTTTGAAACTTCTTTATTTGTAACGTTTTCGGACTCTGGGTTAACCTATATTGTTAAGGACCCCATATTTATTGAATTACAACTTGAAGTTGTCACCTCACATCTTGACAGACATTTGCAGAACTCCATTCAATCTGAGCTTACCTCTGAACGAACACCAAACCTTTCTGTGATCATTACTACCTCTCCAAGTTCATCATCAACACCTCAGACTTCCCAACCTCAAGCTACCCCTTCTACCCATCCATCCACCACTTCAAGATCAATCCCAACTGTTGTTTCAACCCAATCTACTGCAATAGCAAACATGTATACTCCCATGCATTTACTTTCCAACTTCAGTGCTATGCCCCAAGACTATCAGAGTAAAATCACTGAATTTGATGGCACTGGTACACACACAGCTCAACAACATACCAAAAAAATGACTGATTATTTTGAAATATATGAGGTTGATGCTGATGATGTTAGAATGAGAGTATTTGTTCAAAGTTTGACTGGAGATGTTAGGACTTGGTTTAGAGCCCTCCCTGCAAATAGTGTAAATGACCTACAAGCTCTTTATCAGACATTCTTGAGAAGATGGGAAAAGAAAAAAGGTCCTCTCCAGATTTTATCAGAATATGAAAACCTGAAAAGAGGTACAGAAGAAATTGTCCAAGATTACAGCACTCGGTTTAATAATGTTTACAATGCTATTCCTCAAAATCTCAGACCTCCTCCAGATTTGGCATTGATCAAATTCCCTGATGGATTTGATTCTGATATGGCATACCAACTTAGGGAAAGAGCCCCTCGAACCTTAGAAGATATGAAAAGTATAGCTCTCAGTGTTGAAGCCAACCTGATATCTAAACAAGCTAAAGCCAGAGCTGAAAGGAGGATACCTTTGAAAGAAGAACCTTTTGTCTTTGCACATAAATTAGATGTTATTATTAAAGGAATGGGTATGCTCGGAGATAGAGTACAAACAATTGAGAGAAAATCCCCTTGGGATGGTCAACCAAGAAATAGAGGTAGAAATCCAAACTTTAGGAAGAAGCAAAACCCTAACACTGGAAAAACTGGACCTGACCAAAACATTAGTCCCCCTTTCCAAGAAAATTATGTTGAAGCCTCAACTTCTGATGAACCAATAAAAGACACTCAAATTAATTTAATGGGACTCAACAATGAACAACAAGTCTTCTTGACCCAAGAGGATCAAGAAGCTCATATTCTTAAACAATTCCAAACTCAGTCAGGTGAATCATTTGACTTTAGGGAGGGATATGATACAACCATTTATGAAGTCCACAAGTAATATAATCTGAGGAGAAGAAAAATTGATGTCCCTGAAATCAACAGACAGAAAGAAACATAACATCCCAACAAAGGTAAGATCAATACCAACCCTGTACATATTCTTTCCAGAACAGATCCTAATCCAAATAACCCAATTATTAAAGATGTATCCGATAATCAACGAAATAACAGACAATCTTCCACTTCTATTCCTTCCAAAGGAAACGTGGAAGAACCTTCAAAATTTGATTTGGAAACAACTTTGGCTCATAACCCCACTCCTGAAAAGGAGAAAAACCCATAAAATACAACAGAAAAAGAGAATCCAACTGTCCGAAATACAAGAACTCAGACTGAAAAACCTTTTAATCTTGAGACTGAAGTAGGCAAATTGAAGATAACTATTCCATTGTTTGAATTAGCCAAACATGATGTCTACATAAGTCAAATAAATAGGTCACTCCAAATTTCTGTGAATGAAGACTCAATAAACGTTTTTGATGACCAACCTGAATTGATCTTTGGCCCTGAAGTAAATGGAAAAGCAATGGATGGAGGAGTTTCTTTTTTCTATGTAAGTTTGAAAATACATGATAAATACTTCATAATTCCATGTTTGATTCTGGTGCATCTCATAACTTAATGCCTAAATCTATGATGGAGAAACTAGACCTAGACATCACCAGGCCATACAAAGACCTTTTTTTCTTTTGATTCAAGTCAGGTCAGATACCTAGTATTGATCAAAGACTTATGTGTATCACTAGTTCAATATCCTGCCAAAACCATCTTAATGGACATAGTAGTAGTAGATATTCCAGCTAAGTATGGCATGCTATTATCCAGATCTTGGGGTGAAAATATTTAAGGATCTCTACAATTGGACATGTCTTATGCTACTATTTCAGTGTTTGGTCAACCTAAGAAACTCTATAGAGAAACTTTAATGAAATATGTAGTAAGTAGTCAGGAGAAACCTCAAAATTTCCCTATATACTCGGTGCACTCTAATGTGGATTCTTTCATTCTTTACAACATTTAAAGTGATCCCTCAACTGAAGTAAAAGTTTTAGTACTTGATCCAGAAGAAACTACAAATGAAAAGTCTAGTGTTCAAATCCAGGAAATTTCTGAGAACAATGATACATCATATACCCAAGAGAAACCTGAAGAAGCTAAAGAACCAAATCTCCCTATTAAACAGATTCCCGAGACTTTTGATACCAATTACGAACATGGGATCCTTTGGCACTTAGAATTTGATGGCTCAGTTAAAAAATTAGGGGTAGGAGCAGGAGTTTGGGTGCATAAGCTTGAAAATAATCATGCTGAAGGCCACGCCTACATATTAAACTTTAAATGCACCAATAACATGGCAGAATATGAAGCTATGTTCCTAGGTCTTAAACTTGTTAAACAATTAGGAGCAATTAGGGTATCTTTCTGGGGAGATTCTGATTTGATAATTCAACAGATTAAAGGAAAGTTTCTAACAAATGATTCTAGATTAAGATATTACAGAGGAATAGTGATAGAGATTCTCAATACATTTCTAGAGACTCAGCTTGCCAAAATCCCAAGAAAACATAATTTGCAAGCTCATAGTCTGGAAATGTTTGCCAACACTTGTAAAGTACCATTTGAACCAAATCATCATTTCACAGCTGAGATTAGACATAGACCAACCATACCTGACAATTTGAAGAACTGGCAAGTGTTGGACAATGATAAGCAGATTAATAATTTTTTGACCCTAGAGCAAGAATTTTCTAGCAGTAATATAGATGTAGATACAGTTAGCGAGTTTGATCAAATAAATAAGACAGAAATAGACATTTCAATAAAAAGTGCAACTCAAATGCTTCACCCTACAAAATTTACCAACAAAGAAATGCAAGACCTCAAAGAAATGGATATTGATGAAATTATTGAAGGAGAATCTGAAGTCATTGATTTAAAAGACAATCATTTGCCTAGAGGATTAACCCCTTTGGAAGATTTCTTTGATTTCAGTGACATTCCAGAGAAAACCAAGATGGAACCCTTAAAAGCAGACATTGAAGACTATAACTTGGGAACTGAGGAAGATCCGAAAATGGTAAAATTATCTAAATCTTTGCCCTCTGACCAAAAACTCAAATATGTTGAACTAATGAGGGAATTCCAGGATGTCTTTGCCTGGAGCTATGAAGACCTGAAATCATATGACACCTCTATAATTCAACATACCATACCTCTAAAGGAAAATCAAAAACCATTCAAACAAAATCTCAGAAGAATTAACCCTGTATTGCTTCCCTTAACTGAAAAAGAAATCAAATGAATGTATGAAGCAAGAATAATTGCTCCCATGAAGTTTTTAAAGTGGGTGTCTAATTTAGTACCTACAAGGAAGAAAACTGGAGAAATTATATTATGTGTTGATTTAAGAAATGTAAATAAGCTTTCTTTGAAAGACAATTACCCTTTACCTAAGATGGATCATATTTTACAAAGGGTAGTAGGAGCCTCTAGGATTTCACTTTTGGATGGGTTCTCAAGCTATAACCAGATTCTGGTTCATCTTGATGAGTAGGAAAAAACTGCTTTTACAACACCATGGGGAACATTTAAATATGTTAAAATTCCGTTTGGACTTAAGAATGCAGGGGCAACCTTCCAAAGAGTAATTGACATAGCATTTGCAAAAGAAATTCATGATTTCCTGGTTATATATCTAGATGACTTGACTATTTTTCCTTAAAATGTAGAAAATATGGTATTTCTTTAAATCCTAAGAAGTCCTTGTTTGGTCTAGAGGAAGACAAATTCTTGGGCCATATCATTTCCAAGTATGGCATCAGAATTGATCCTGCCAAAATAGAAGCTATTTTGCAAATACCCCACCCCAGAAATGTTAAAGAACTTCAAGCTTTCATAGGAAATATTAACTTTTTGAGAAGATTTATATCTAACTTAGCTGAATTAATTAAATTTCTCAATAATATGTTGAAAAATGATTCAAAGGTTGAACGGACAGTGGAAGCCAAACAGTGTTTTGAAGAATTAAAATGGCTTTGATTAGAACACTGGTCCTTATAGGTCCAAGGTTTGATAGAGATTTCATAATATTTTCATTTGCATCAGAACACACCATAGCAGTTGTTTTACTACAAAAAGATGACCAAGGATGTGAGAAACCTATAACCCTTTTTAGTAAAGCACTTAGGGATGCACCATTAAAATACAAAATCATGGAAAAACAAGCCTTTGCACTTGTGAAAGCTATTAAAAACTCTAGAGTCTACATATTGTACTCTCATGTAATAGCCTATGTACCAGATGCTGTTGTCAAAGACATCTTAACCCCGGGTGGAATTGAAGGCAAATGAGGAAAATGGATTGCTGCTATATTGGAGTATGATATTGAAATAAAACTCACAAATCTTATAAAAGTACAGGGATTGGCCAAACTCATGACTGAAACAAATTGCCAAGCCCTGGATATTAATGAACTAGATAATGAACAGGAGATGGTGACTCCACAAATCAGCCAGGCCTTCTTAGATTCACATTGGTATGCTGATATAATCTTTGTACTATTAAACCTGCAGGCTCCTCCAGGGTTATCCAGAACAAAGAAAATATTTTTAAAGATGAAAGCTTTGAAATTTTGTATTTTATATAATATTCTCTTTTGGAAAAATCATGAAGGTATTCTATTAAATTTTTTATTAAAGGAAGAAGCTGACAAGTTTCTTACAGAATTTCATGCAGGAAACTGTGGTGGACACCTTTATTGGAAATCAACCACAGACAAAATCCTAAGGGTTGGATTTTATTGGCCAACCTTGTTTGCTGGTGTAAAGAAATATGTCACTGCTTGCCATAAATGTCAAATTTTTGAAGGCAAGAGAAAACTATTACCTTTACCCTTGAGACCAATTTCCACTGAAAATCCCTTCCAACAATGGGGTTTGGATTTCATTGGAGAAATCTGGTGGGCCCCAGTATTACACCAATAATGTTACAACTCCTGGGACTCCCTTCTTTAATTTTATCAACCCGGTAGTTCGTAACAAACTTGGAAGCGATGGTGCTGTATGCACAAGTACTAGCTCTAGCCGCAGCTGTCACTTGGTTAGCTGGCACAAGTCCGCTAGGAGCTTAAGCCAACTTCTATGAGCTCTTAGAAGAAGCTTTTTAATTGATGGATGAAATCTAACTCGAAGAAAGCTAATCTATTTTTGAAAAGAGATTGAAAAACTGAAGGAAAGCGCAAACCTTAGCAAACCCTAATCTACCAGCTAGTCCTACTGATGCAAAGAAGAGAATAAAACTACTGAAAGAGATCCAATTACTTTAGAAGGTAAATACAATGCTAGACTACCTTGTCCAAAGAAAAATCTTTTTTATTTTGATTAAATTTTTACAATTAATCATGCATATGAATTTCACTGGTGCTTACTGGCAGGGAACAAGGAGGAAGAGCTTGGAAAGGTGCAAAAATGCAAAGCTAATATATTCAATAAAAAAAAACTACAAACAGCTAACTTCCTCACTAAAATGACGAACTAATGGCTAACCAAAAATAGCCCTAGACCCTCTTATTTACGCAAATTGAGACCCCAACAGTCTCCCTAAACTTTAGGACTCGCCACCAAAAACTTGAAGTTTAACAAACTACTTGACTTGCTCGTTGCCCTTGTATAGCGATTTGGTGGCCTGACTGACTGATGGTGGAAATCGAGGAGGCCCATAAAATGAAGGGACAACTCCAAAAAATCCTCATCCACGAATTTGGCTGCCTAAGATGCTCATTTAAACCTTTGATTTTGTCTCCAAATTGACTAAAAAGACTACACAAAGCACACATTAGACTTGTTGGCATAATGACTAACCCAATTCACTCTATTAGCATAAATATAATAAAAAACATGCAATAAACTAATGAGAATGGTGGATTAAGTCGAATTAGGAGGTTAGATGAGCCCATATAATTATCCATTTTTGGGGCTCATCAAAATCCATCCTCCATCTGCTGGCCAACATAAATGGATCCTAACTGCCACATAATATTTCACCAAATGGATAGAAGCCATTCCTTCTAGACAAGCCAATGACACAGTGATTATAGGATTCTTAGAAACCAACATATTGTCTAGATTTGGTTGTCCTGAAAAGATTATAACTGATAATGCTGCTGCCTTCAAATCCAAGAAAATGATAAATTTCTGTAATAAATACCATATCAATTTAGGCCATTCCACAGCCTATTACCCTCAAGGTAATGGTCTAGCTGAGTCTTCCAAAAAAAGCCTAATTAATATTATTAAGAAATTATTGGCAGAAAACAAGAAAAATTGGCACAAGAAACTTACTAATGCACTATGGGCAGACAGACTCACTACCATGAAATCTATTGGGACTAGTTCTTATGAATTAGTCTATGGCATGGAGGTTGTATTTCCTTCATCTTTAGGAGTTCCTATAATGAAATTACTTGATGAGGCTTAAGTGGAACCTAATGCTATTCAAAAAAGAATAAACCAGACCATCCATCTGCAGCAGACCAGAGAAGAAGTGTATCAAAAATCCCAAGTATTACAAGAGAAGCTTAACAAAATGTTTGATAAAAGAACCAAGGCAGAAGATTTCTGCCTTGGAGACAAGGTTTTAAGATGGGATTCCAAGAGAGAGGACAAGGGAAAACATGGGAAGTTTGACTTCCTATGGAAAGGGCCTTTTATTATCCATGCCTTATAAGGGAACAATACTTACTATTTGAAAAAATTGGATGGCACAGAAACAGAAGAAGGACCAGTTAATGGTTGGATGCTGAAACATTACTTCGATCCAACTTTTTAATCTATTCTGATTTTAACATGTACATAATATATCCTTGGTAATGTCACAGTTTGGATTGGATAGTAACTTGTTGGAGTTGAAGCCCAAAGTGAAGGCCCTAAGCTTCACAAGTAGTATTGTCATACATACAATAAAGCAACCAACAGAAGGAGATTTCAGAGCACAATCTAAGTCATTTAGAAGGCCATCTGACCTGCCGTTCTTGACTTTCCACTAGGAAAAGCCATCCCCAAGTGGAGGCAGTGTTATGCTCCTATACCAATAGGTGTCATATTTTATGATTGACTTGACGAGCTCTATAATATTTTCATACTTTTTCTTGTTGCAAAGGTTTTCCATATTTTAAAGAAATAAAAAATTTAAAATATGTAAAGAGGGTATACCCTAAAAGAAAAATCAAAAGGTGAAAAGAATAATATGGTCAAAAAACTGAAAGAAATGAACCCCAAACAAAAATAGACCAGGAAAGTGTGCAAGTCTAAATGCCATTACTTCTTCATTTTCTATAATAAACAATTTTGTGCAACTTGTCACTTATGTCACAATTTATGAATAGCCAAACAACTTAAGCTTGACTAGTTCATATTTGAATTTCATGTTTCAGAGATAGTGAATAAATATCTGACCAAATAGTGTAAACTTGGCAGATAAGTAGATAGGAAGAGTAAATAAGGAGCTCAACAGTTTAATCTGAGCCCTTGGATGTAATAAGTGCAGACTTAGGTAGGCTTGTCATGTAAAAGAAAAGAAGATTGATAAGGGTTTTCTAGTCTAAGTGCACCCAAATAAAGAAGAAAAAATGTTAGGTTAAAGTAGGTAGTGTAGGTAGATGGTGTTGCAGAATTTCTTGTGATGGATAATGTCTCTAAATGTGTTAATTTTCACTTTTATTACAAGTGCAAGGCAGACACTACACTTGATGCAGCTCAAGCAAGACAAAGCCAAATAACTAATTTCCATTCACATTTTTCCTTAAATATTTTACTAATTCCCCCTAAAAGTATTAAGGTGTTTGAAAATTAAAGGGGCTCATAGCATTTCTCTGACTTCTGGAGGGACTGGACCCTCGACCCAATAATTTAAAAGCCTAAGTACTCAGAATCATCTATAAATCATTCATTTCATTTCATAAAGTTTATCCTAAGCAAATTCCTACTTTACTTAGGAAAATACACAATATCACCTAAAAAACCCCTTTTCACTTTAGCCTAAGTTGAATATACTCTTTAATGTTTTACTTAGCTCTTATTTCCATGTCATATTAACTTTAACACATATTATATATAACTCCCGCACCATATTACCCTTTTCCCGTGATATGTAAATATACATAAAAAGACCCCAAAATCTTATATAATCTTGCCTTGATTAAATATAACCATAAGTACGCGTCAAAAGGATTAATTGGAATTAATTAACCCTCAAGGTTAATTAAGAAACACTCCCCCAACCAATCACACTACCCCCGATACGATTTAAATATTTTTTGTTGTGTCGGGCCCGCTACAGTGAAAGTCCTGCCATATCCCGTGCCCGTCCACCGTCCGATCACTCCCCAATCATCCAACGGTCAATATCAATATCACGCCCCACTTGGTGACCACGCTTTGACTCGTGATCACCAGGCGGTTTTTCGCCCGTACTTCCGCCACACATCGTCCATTCAATATGATCACTCGCTCTCCGCCCAAAAGCACTTAACTCCAAAAGTGGTGCTATCATGTACCGCTTACCACCCTCCACAAATGACAAAACATCATTTATCTGCTTGCGTCATCCGCCCGATAAATCCGAAAACCCCGCCAACCTCAGTTTTGTTAAATAAAATGAAAAAGGGTCATTTTCACTATTATATGCTGCGACCCATGCTCCCATGCAAAACAACATCCGAGTCTACTGTACGAGCTTTTAGACCACTACTTGAACAAGAAACCTACAGTGACACAACCCAGAACCTATTATCCTTCCATCTTGGCACTGTTCACCTCCTTGATACACCTATTTATCCAATTTTAACTTAAACCCTGTAATTTTGGTTTTCTACTGAAAATTCTACAAGAAAGGGCTAAATTCAGTTTTAATCCAAGTCTGTGTTCACCATATAAAGTCCTCAACCTGTTGCCTTGCTTATTTTCCACAAAATTCTCCCAATTCCATTTTTGAATCCACAAGAACGAAAGATGGAAACCCCTATAGCCCTGAATGTAGCACCCATGAACGCTCCCTACAAAGACTTAGATTATCTACCTCTGGCCAATAAAGATTTTCAGATAAAAGACATATCTGGTGATAAAAACCATCTTCAGGTTTTTTTCCAAGCCAGAGATAGTTATCTAAATAAGTCTGACATTTTTGGACTGTGGGAATCAAACCTTCCCATGTATTTCCTCCCCTCAGTCCATGTTTTCCCAGATATAATTCATCAATGCTATGCTAATTATGATTCTAACCGTAGAGTTGTTATGTCCCCAAGCAGAACAATTATTTTTCCCATAACTGCTCAATCCATCAATGAAATGTTGCAGTTCCACTCCAGTCAGCCCCTCACTCCTATTTCCATGGGGTACTTACTTGAGAAAGCTTCTCAGTTATCTCAATCAGAAGTAAACCGTATCGCTCAAACCTTCATGTTACCAAAGCACCAGCCCAAAGGTCCACCTTCTTATCTGCAAACTTGCTTCAATGAAACTTGAAGATTCATTGTTGATATGATATCCATGATTATGGGATTTAACTCTAGTGAATATGTTGATGATATCACCCTAGTGTTATGTTGATGCCTCGAAAATCGTTGCAACAAAATCGGGGAAAACCACCCGGTCCGGACCTTAATGCAGCTCCTTTTCCATTTGGTATGGTGGCTTCGATTGGAGATAATGGGACCAGTTTCCCAATGATGAATAAAAAGGGGATGGATGAGTGATTGATTTTCTAATAAAATGGTAATGTATGAATGACTTAATCTAAAAAGCGAAAATACAAATAACTATTCTATCTAGAGAAATTTCTATTCCTAAGTGCAATGTTTGATAATCTCTGTTCACAAATAAGCATATAGATGACTCTATTTAATAAACAAAGACATTCATTCATATAATAATTGCTTTGTTCAAATAGTTGAACAGAGTAATTAATAAAACATTGTTACACTTATCTTTTATATATTAAAGATACATGTATGACTAAAAGAAAAACATCCTTTAAACATCCAATAGTGAAAAATATAAAGAATGTTGTTGACAACATATACATATATTCAATAATAGCAAGAGTAATCAAATAACAATTCACATAAAAAGGATGAATTCAGATCATAGATAGTAGTACCATATGTGCTGTAAATCATTCCCAATATCAATCGCAATTCGAATTCCTTTTTTCAATTCAGAGATACTTTTATATAAAGGTAATAGTGCACATCCACATAAAAGATTCGTTGTCAAAATTTGGAATAATTGGCCCAGTCTTTATAAAAAATATACCGGAAGTACAGTAGTGCAACTTCCAGGTTTGAGTCTTATACAAAAACTGAGGACCCTTTCTAAATGCATGAAAGGTCTATAAATACTTAATTAAACTAACTAAATACAAAAATAAAATGTTATTTAATTGGTACAACTAGATCTTGAATATCTTCTCCACAGCAAGTTTGTTGGTAGTTGGCAGCATGATTCATCACTCTCGCTATTTTCCCTTTGATCTGAGTTGGCATATTGCTAGCATCGGTTCCATTTCTGGAGGGCGGCTGAGACAAGAATGGAGCTAAGCCGAGTATGTGGCGTCATGTATATTGGGAATGATACAACCGATTAGATCTGTTAGACACTTGAGGGCAGCTCTCTGGTTGTATGTTTTTACTAGGAACAACCAATAGGTGTCCCAAGTTAAACTTTGAATACCTGCAATTAACCTTCCATTCTTTTCCAGCTCTTGATTACATGCTTGCTCCAATGTTTTAGCCGATAGAAATTTACCTAGTGTAAATTGTGAAATCATATTAGATAAATAGAGAGTGTTATTGATTAATTCAATCAAGTTACTTGTAAATAATTTACATCTAGAAACTTCTCTCTCCGCCTTCATCAACTAGGACTGCCATTCTAAGAATAGGATTTCCTTATGTGATTCTAGGATTTTGGGCAGATTTGCTGCCTATCCCTCACTGGTGTCTTGCCAAGTAAGAAAATCTGTCAAGGTCTCATTGGCCTACTCTAAATCCTGTCTAGCATCAACTGATTTATCGATTATTGATGCTGTTATATCACAAAGGGGCTCAACCTGAGAAATATTATCACACAACAGTGTCATAAGTGTCATCAATGCCTTATTAATCTGTAGTGCCTCTGTTCTAAAGTCAGCAGGTTGTGGAAAACTCTTGAACTTCTCTATTTGAAGTGATAGCTGAGCAATTTGCTCATCTTTTGTTTTCGCCATAAGTTCATTCATCGTCTTCAATTTTGCCAATGCTTCTGATAATTCTTTCTACCTTTGAATCGCGCTTGAATCTACTCTTTGTTTTTCTTCAATTAACTGTTTATTCAGTTGATTATTTAATTGCTGCTATGTTGACAATTGTTGTTCTAATTGTTCAACTTTCTGTTGTGCCTCCGACAGCTGTGTTTGCAACAAAATAATTGCCTGGTCTTTTTCTTTTAGTAAATTACTCACTTCCGATGCCTTGTCTATGGTGGCCGCCGAATAGGCTCCGACATACTGGGAAAGCTTCGTCAGGTCATCGGAAGGATCAAACTCCTCTTTCCAAACTATGTTGGTTGTCTCTGTTTGTTCTGGGAATAGGGAAGGTTGATCAAGCCTTCTCCTTTTCCGCTGTCGCTTTACTAAAACCCTGTGTTTTGGGTTGTAAAAGACATCTAATGGAAGTATATCCTCCACCTGCAAAATGATTTGATCCGAGGGATCTTTTGCAATTATTTCTAAGTCTGTACTAGGGGGTAGGCCGCTGGTTCCTTCACTTGGAACCTTTGTTGACGCTGTATCCTGTGTATCTGTTGCTTTGGGTGTATCGACACCTTTTGGACCTTCCAGATTGCTTACGATGGAGTCAAATTTCTGCCATTCTTGGAGCAATTTCGGATCAATCTAGGTATCCACATTAACATCCTCACTGCCCTTATCTTGCTCCTTTTTCTGCTCTTCCTCCTGTATTTTCTCCTGCACTTTCCCCTGTATTTCCTCCTGCTCTTTCCTCTGGACTTCTTCAAGAATCTTTGATGTAGCAGGAGGTTTTTCGGTGAGTCGTTGTTCAGGCTCGCTTGATTGTGTCGTCGGGGCAGTAGCTAGTAAATCCAGAGGCAGAGTTTGCAACCTCTGCTCTCTGAGTTTTTTGAATTCTACTAACCCTTCGTCGTTATATCTCATTTTAGCTAGTGTTTGGACCTAAAATAATGACTCCGCCAAAGAAAATAAGTCATCAAAATTGTCTTCTTTATGATCGAACTTTGTGAGTTTTGCCTGTTCAAGTACATTATAGACGATTTTCCTTGTGTCAAATCGCCTATTAGGAATGGTGGCGAGATTTAGCATATTTATCTTTTCTGCTTCTTTCTCTGCATGCTTATAGTCATGCAGAGTATAAACACCACACCTTAGAGGAAAAGGAGGCCAAACCTACTTCTTTGAAGTCCTCAGAGTCTTGGTTGCTCCTGTAGACGTAATCTGATAGGCTAATTCTCTAGCCAATAGCTTGTCGGGTATGTACAAGGGAAGGACATGAGGTCTGGAAAGGCTGCCGAAAACTCTTATGTATGTGAATTTATCCTCTCAGAACTAGTTTCCTAGAGCGGTTAGGTCAATCTCTGCTTGTGAAGAAATCTTCGGAGCAGGCTTGTCAAAAATGGCATAGTAAATGGGCAATAGAAAACCATTACAAACTTTATACAGGTGGTCCTTATAATGGGCTTTCCACAACTTCTGGTGATAAATGTGAATCGGCATGGGGTCTTGTGGAGTCCATCTCCACCCCAGCACAGGAAATTCAGAGTTGAAACAAAGAGTATCTAGAATATAGGCACTATAATAAAACGGATGAATAGACCTATTGGTGATGCGAGTTTTATTTCTAAAATCAAGGATAGAAGTGGCTAACTTATCAGATAATATATTTCCCCAATCCATTATCTCACTATTGACTGCCGCTTCCATTAAAGGAACCATTTCAATTGAGAATTTAGAGGAGTCATGTAATCCCCAAATCCTACACATCATCGCCCCGACATAACAATAAGGAGAACATAGTGAATCGACAGAGTACTTACCTGAGGATTCATGCTTGTGTCTTGCGGGGTTCTATATCCATTCCCAAATAGGCGCTGATTGAGTTTCATTCTCATCCCTGAAATTCTCCAGAATTGCTTTGTTGTACTTCTTCTGTGGTTCAGGCAAGTGATACATTTTCCTCAAATCATTGCAAAATCCCTGATCCCCGATGGTGATACAGCTTATTCGCATCAGGAGTTTTAAAACATGTCTTTAACGTGTGTGCGCTACAATCCCCGATTGCCGATAGTGATATCACATCAGAGAAAAGTGAGAGGGCCTTTTGTTACACTTGCTTGCCTTTCCCGATATCCGATAGTTATTCACTTGTCAGATCGGGGTAAACCAATGGGTATTTTTGTTATGCATCCTTTGTTGTTGCGATATGTGATCTTGCGATCGCTTTATCGCAATAATAAAGAATTATATATTTATTTTATAGGACCGATTTATGTTTATTCAAAAGGTTTATAGTGTATTGTTTCTTTCGGACCTTTTGAGGAATGATGAGTTGATACCAATTTTATTCATAAATCTAAAAGGGATCCATTTCATATTATAGTTAAAGATAAAATTTCATGAAATGGGGGGTTGTTGTACAACACAACATGTTACTATCAATCTTTACTCCAGGACAGCCCCCTACTGTCAGATATGACTATGCCTCCTATATTACCAACAGAATCCATGACCAATTCTTGAATTTAGAAAGGGAAGGAGTTTTCAAATACACCTCTTTCACATACCATCTTATGTTATATTATCAGTCAGATAACTTTCCTTTCCCTATCAAGAAAGTTGAAACCAAAGGAAATCCAAGGTTTGTTATCTTTTGGAGTCCAATCTCTCATAATACCAGTGAGTCCCCTTACACTTATAGTGAGTTCATTGACCTATTTGTACATTCAACAACCACTCTGTTAATAGGAGTTTCCCCTCCTAGGATCAATGGTGACATGAGGAAGATTCTCCAGCTCTCTAAGTAGTACAAGATAAGTGACTGGTACCTATATAAAAATCACACATAAATCAGGATGTATGGGTGTGAACTTTGCTCTTTTAAGTTATCCAAGTATGTTCCCATGAGATTGTTTGCCTTGGAGTATTTCAGGAAGATCATAAATGCAGATTTAGTCCATTTTTGTGGTGCTAAGAAAAAAGCTCAGCTAAGAATTAAGAACCAGCTAGACCCTTTTGTCATCAATAACAGGGATGTATGGAAAGCAGCTGAAATTTTTTAGAAGATCACCTTATATTACAAAAGAGTTTTAGGTGGGTACCATATGACCCCAACAATTTTATATGTGACAGAAGGATGAAGAACAGGTTATCCCCATATATTCATCATAGGATCCCACAAATTGAGCAATTTGCAAAATTGGATGAATGGATAGAGGGGACCCTAGTAGAAGATGTTAGTGAGCAGGTCAATATAGAAAATTCTATGAGAGATCTTGAGAAAACCCTTGACCTGGAATATTTTGGGCAGGTACCATTCAATTTGCCTAAAAAATAAGCAATTAGTACATCCACTGCTAGAACCTCTCAACAGCCTCCACAGGAAGTCAGCATACCAACAACAGGAACATCCAAAGGAAAAGAAATAGAGCCCATAGAAGAGCCTACAATGTCAGATCAGCCTGAAATTTCCAAAGAACAGGGTCAAGTGCCAACTCCTCTAGCTCAAACCAATATAGTAGAAAGTCCAACTTTACAAACTTCTCTAAATGAGGAAAGAAATAAAAAGAGGGATAGGGAAACCACGACCCCTACTAGTGGACCCACAAGACAGCCAGGGGAAAAGGGAAAAGACTAAACCCTCTCTCAGAAGAGGAAATAGTTGAAGAGACTATAGACAACCAAAGAGAAGAAAGAGAAGTAAGCCAACAAACTTTTCCCTTGGGAGGAGCATCCACTAGCTCACAAAGGCAAGAGCTAAAAAGACAACACAATGTAGAAATATCATCCCACAGTTGACAAAGTAAAGAGGCCTTAGATATTAGGAAGACATTCACAGAAATAAAGACCAGGAATGACCTAGTGAGGCTTCAAATGTACAATCAATATTTAAAAATGGCCCCCGCGAATCAGCGAAGACTAATGTCACCCTATGACATTAAAGCGAGAAAGATGATAATGAGTTATTTCAAGCCAAAGGTGCAACAACCTCAGTTAGTAGCAGATTGCATTAGAACTAACCTGGAGGTCTTGGCCAAGGATATTCATCCTATGGACCAAATTGAACTTCACAAGCAAACTAGAGAAATGGTCTATTCCACATTAGCTGGTGAAGCAATGATGGCCCACAAGCTACAAAATTCCTTGGACAATACAACTGCTCAACTACACTTGGAGAAAGCCTCTTCCCTGGCCAAGGATAACAGAATAAAATCATAGAAGAAATCATCATTGGATGAACAAAGATAAATATAGATCAAATAGGTCAAAGTGTATCAGAACAGGTAAAGAGTATCAGTCAAAAACAGGGCAACCAACATAGATTTACTAAAGAATACAACAATAAGCCAAATTATAGGGCTTGTCTCTAGCACACTCAGCAAGAAAAGGAACAAAACAACATCAGTTTACCTTTCTCCTATCTTCAAGACTAGTTGTCTCTATTTTCTTGTAACTTATTCATTACTCACCCTAGAATAGATCTCACTCTGTTATGAGATATTTTTTGTAAATGTTTTGTATAAATACTCCCTCAATTGGAGTATTGAGGGTGGATTCATATACATTGCTGTAATATTAGTTATTTTGGAATAAAGTGCTATTGGACCAACTTTTTTATGGCTTTCTAGACAAAGAATTAATGCAAGGGACCTTTCACAGATTTCTTGAATCAAACACCAGATCAAAATATGCTTAATTGCACTCTGTTTTCAATCCTTATTATTCCTTATGTTTTCTTCTGAATTAGTATAAAGAGTGAACTGTTCATTGCTCCTGTTTCCTAGTTCTTTCATTTTGATTATTTATTAAAGAATACTTAATTGCTCTTTAGTAGTAATCATTCAAGTTCCCTCTTTAAATATGCTGAAGGATTCTTAATTGCCCTTTATCTATTTTGAAACCATTCCATTTATTCAAAGTCTTTATTTGTTCCCTGTTTGACCATCTTGCCCTATGAAACCATCCTCTGTTAAGAAACCAAGTCCAGTCAAGCCATATTTTTGACTCCATCAGTCCAATGGCCTAAACTAGTCAGTCCTACCCCTCTGCTATTAAATCCCACCACCCAAAACTAAAAAAAAACTCCTAAACTTCAAAACAAAGCTAAAACTTAAAGAGAGAGCCCTCTCTGGATACAGATTAGCTAGATTCTGTATCTAAAAGATTGGTTTGTGCTTAGCTCGAACCCCTTTCCCCTTCTTACAACTTCAGGGAAAATCTGAGTGATAACAAAAGCCATAAACTAGACAGAGCCCACAAGACAAGAAACTGATATTATTGAAAAGATTAGTACCAAAATCCATGGACTTGCACTATAACCCCCTTCCTAACTGGAAAAGTTTTTGGAATGAAAACTCATAAATCACCCTTTGCCATAATTTATGTATAGGTTCATATCGGGCTAGCTAAATTGAAATATCTGATTGTATAGCATAGATAATCACTTTTATCTAGAACTATGTTTAGCTTCTCTAACAAGCCCTTGGGAAAGAATTTTTCTTGTCCCAAATTCCAACATCTTCTTTGTGCCATGACAAGTTAACAAATCTTTTTCCCATATTTCCGCATGATGTTTCAAGTGCAACAGGATCAAGGGACTCCATGCTGACCCACTCCATTCCCATTAGAGAATGTTTTACACTAATCTTTAACAATATATGTACATATCTAGTTAGAGATCCTTTATAATACTATTGTGATGATAATAAATAGAAAAATCACTAACCTGTGCAGTGTTATAGACCACGCTTTTACAGTTGAGCAAGACACTGATAGACCAAGTAGGTAGATTGTAAGATTCCCCATTGAATTGCATAGATGCATCCTGCTTATTTTCTATGTTGCTAAGAAAGGTGCCACGCACGCCAGAATTATTTATAGAATATATTGTTGCCTGCATATTGAATGTAAGTTGGATGCCTAGTGTTCAGTGATTCATTTCCCTCTCAACAAATTTTAGAACAACAGTCCCTTGAAAGAAGTAAACATTTGTATTTAATGGATTTTTTATCAATTTTATAAACCTTCTACAAAAAATTTCTTCATTTAAAGAACACGAACCTTAAGGTTTTTTCTCAGTGAAATGGTATTAATGTCTCCATAGACTAGAACAGGTTCACATTGTTTTATAGCTTCATACAACTCTTTCATATGCCACCACTTTGGTTGTCTTATATTCCATGCAATGATTATGAAGTATGAAATTGTTTCAAATAAAAGGAAAAAATAAAAATATGGACTTACAAAAGTTCCTAACTTTCTGATTGTGGAAGGATAATTGAAGAATACTTCTTTTGCAATTCTAATTGCAACCTAGCAGGGCAAATTTTTCAATGAAAGTTACAAAAAAATTAAAAAAAGGTGGGGGATGGGGGGGAACCTAGACCCCACAGACTCTTTAATTGCATAACAAAATTTGTCATCACCATCTCTTGCATACCATATTTGTCAATAGGTGCATCATAGTCGTAATTGGTGATAATATATGGACCTTCGCTTGTCTGGCAAAAATTTGTGCCTCCATGGTATTACAACATAAAAAACATTAAAGTAATGGTTTAGAAGGGACATAATTATAAATGTATATGAGAACGATCTCATGATGAAAGAAGACGAAATCAACCATGTAATAGTTTTGAAATGTTCGTCCTCTCTGGAAACATCACACTACTGCGAATACAATATCATAAGTAGGCCTATGATGGGTCCCCCCTCCAAATGTCTGAAACCTATAAAACAAAAAAAATATTTAAGAAAGATGAATAAGAAGGTGTTATACTTATAAATACTCAAGCTCTACTTGGCAATAGGTTGTTGGGTTGTGTTATATTCTTTCCACGATTAGCTCCCCTAGTTGATCGGGGGGTTAAAGGGGGGGAGGAGGCCCCCCCTTCATTCCGCCGATTGCATAGAGGGGGGGCATAAGCCCCACCTGTCCAGGGGGTTTGAGGGGGGTGGGTAACCCCCCTCTACAGGGTCTGGGGCAACACCCTGGGGAAATTTTATTTGGACCCTATATTAGGTGGGCTGAACCTACCTATGGTTTTGTGCATGGTTTTCACACATGGTTTTGGGTGCGATGGCTTTTGGTCCATGGTATTGGATCATTCGGCATTTATAAATATGTATTGTAACATTGAAAGCAACATAATGGAAAATCAAGCTGGTAGTCCTAGTTTTGGGATCCAGGGGAAATCTTTGTATATTTGTTTTATGTGTTATGCTCTCGCTATTGTTTATTTTCTGTTTTTTAGAATTCGTATGCAGGTAATTTATGTATGGGGTTAAAACCTACATTTGGTATCAGAGTTGTTTTGGCTTCAAGGGGACGCCTTTGTTGCTAAGTGGTTTCGCTCAGGCCTGTGGTAGAACTTGTTTAGCGGGAGATCTACAGGATTGATTCTGGTGGTGAAAGAAGATGGTGAGCAGTGGAAAGATAGAGATTGAGAAATTTAATGGTCAGAGTTTTGAGTTATGGAAATTCAAGATGGAGGATTTGTTGGTAGATAAATATTAGTGGAACGTGGTAGATCCGGGTACTAAACCAATGGGAGTGTTCGATGAAGAATGGAAGAAGTTGGATAAGAAGGCAAAGAGCACAATACGATTGTTTGTCTCAGATTCAGTATTGCTGAATGTATCAGGGAAAGCTACGACTAAGGCTTTGTGGGTCAAGTTAGGGACTTTGTACAAATCTAAGTCTCTCGTGAAAAAATTGTTCCTACAAAAAAAGATGTATAACCCGAGGATGAAAGATGGAGACTCGCTGACAAAGAATCTAAACACATTTAACACTGTGGTAAGTCAGTTATTATCTATTGATATTAAAATTTTAGATGAAGATAAATGCATCTGTTTGTTGTGTTCTCTACCAAATTCTTGGGATAGTCTAGTTATTCCAATAGGTAGCAATGCAACTGCCTTGTAGTTTGATGAAATAGTCTTATCCTTGTTGATGAAGGAGATGAGACAGAAAAATATGGAGAGCCAGAATGGTGATGCCTTGTTTTTATGAGGAAGGACACAGAATAGAAACAAAAATAAGTCCTCGAGTGGGAGATCTAAATCTTCAGGAAAACCTATAAAGGTGTCCTGGAAATGCAGAAAGGAAGGGCACTACAAAAGGGACTATAAATCTAAAGATTCCGACGAAGGAAAGGGATCTAATGATGCTCCTTTTGCAGAGGCGAAAACCACCTAGATGAAGGTGGGGAAGTATACTTGGCTTCTTCAAGCACACATGTAGATCATGAGGCATGGTTGATTGACTCAGGTGCATCCTTTCACTTCACTCCCCATAGAGAGTGGTTTTACGAGTATGAGAAATAAGATGGTGGTGATGTCTTCTTAGGGGATGATAGGAAGGCTAGAATCATTAGTCATGGAAAAGTAAAGTTGAAGTTGCAAGGTGGAAGGGTTAGAACACTTTTGGGTATTCTGCATATTCCTTGATTGGTCATAAATCTGATTTTTGTAAGCAAGCTGGATGATGCAGGTGTAAAAACAATGTTTGAGAAAGATACCTACAAGATGGTTCAGGGAGCACTGGTATTGATGCCGGGAGTTAGGATTGGAACTCTATACAAGTTGCAAGGTAGCATTGTTATTGATGGGTGCAATAGTTTTGTGGTCCTTAAAAGTGGAGCATAAATCTAGTGGTCTCTGGAAAAAATACCATGCTATGGCATCAAAGGCTTGGACGTATTAGAGAGAAAGGCCTTCGAATACTTGATGGTAAAGGTATGGTAGAAGGTATGACTAATAGCTCTCTAAATTTTGATTTCTGTGAAAATTGTGTATATGTGAAGTAGAATCGGGTGATTTTCCCCTCTGGTGGTAAGAGGGCGAAACAAATATTAGAGCTTGTGCACAGTGATGTGTTTGGACCTATGAAGGTTCCATCACTAGGTAAGTCTGTGTACTATGTATCATTTATAGATGAATTCTCAAGGAATGCATGTATATATTTCCTCAAGAAGAAACTTGAAGTCTTTGATAGGTTTAAACAATTTAAGGTTAAGGTGGAATACAAGACAGAGAAGAAGATAAAGGTGCTGAGGATAGATAACGGTGGAGAATTTTGCAACAAGGAATTTGAAGAATTCTATAAGAAGTGTGGTATAGCACGGAAGAAGACTACTCCATAGACACCTAAGTAAAATGGAGTTGCAAAAATAATGAACAAGACATTGATGGAAAGGGAAAGCAACATGCTTAGTGGTGCCGAGTTAGGACAAGCATTCTGGGCAGGGGTGGTGGAGAAAGCATGTTACCTGGTCAATAGATCACCTTCATCAACATTGGAGGATAAGACTCCACAAGAGGTATGGACTCGTAAGAAACCCTCTCTTTCACATATGAGGGCATTTGGATATGATGTATATGTACATGTTCCAAAGGAGAAAAGAACCAAGTTGGATAGTAAATCTAAAAAGTGCATCTTTATTGGGTGTAAGGATGGTTTAAAGGCTTATAAGCTTTGGAACCTAGTAATAAGGAAGGTTGTGTACAACTGAGATGTGTAGTTCAGATAGGTGAATGATGTTATTAAACATGAAGTGTCATCAAAGGAACCTGAGAAGATAGAGTTTGAGCTAAAGGAGGAAGAATCATACTCTACAATAGAAGAGGAATGAGAAGATGAAGAGCCACAAACTCCAATTGTGGGAAGATTAGTTTGAGAAAGAAGGTAGCTAGAAAGGTATAGTTCATCTTATTTTTGTTCAAATTTTTCTTTATCTATTATTGATGATGATCCCAAAACTATGAAAAAAAAGTAGATTCAGAGGATGGAAAACTCTGGAAAGAGGCCCTGGTTGATGAGATGATATCTTTGCATAAAAATGAGGCTTGGGATCTAGTGGAGTTACTGGCTGCAAGGAAACACATTGGCAGCAAAAGGGCGTTCAAGAAGAAGACAAATGCAGAAGGAAAGGTGGAGAAATACAAATCTCAGTTGGTAGCAAAAGGTTATTCCCAGGTGCCGAGAATTGCTTTTGGTGATATTTTTTCTCCTTTTTCCAAGGTAGGTTCTATTAGATTACTTCTATCTATTGGTTCTACTTTTGATTTTGAGGTAGAACAGATGGATGTGAAGACAACATTTCTTCACGGGGATTCAGAAGAAGAGATCTACATGAAGCAATCTGAAGGCTTTGTGGTGAAGGGTAAGAAAGAAATGGTATGTAAGTTAAAAAAAGTCTCTATATGGGTTAAAAAAGTCACCAAGGATGTGGTATCAGAAATTTGATACATTTATATGGGGATTTGGCTTCACCAGAGGCAAAGAGGATCACTATGTGTATTTTAAATTAATTGGTGATCGTGTTATTTATCTGGTTTTGTATGTGAATGATATGTTGTTGGTTGGAAATGAGAAAGAAGTTATCCAAGATTTGAAGACCCAATTGTCTGCCAAATTAGACATGAAAGATCTTGGTACTGCAAACTATATTTTGGGCATGGAAATTAAAAGAGATCGGGCAAAGAGGAAGCTCTGGTTAAACCAAAGGAAGTACGTTGAGACAATACTACAGACGTTTGATATGTACGATAGTAAATCAATGAAGGTTCCTATTCCTGTAGGTGTAAAGTTATTTGTTGACCAGTGTCCCAAGACACAAGAAGAGGAAGAGGACATGTCCAGTGTTCCATATGAAAGTGTAGTCAGTAGCCTAATGTATGCGATGGTATGTACTAGACCAAACATTACATATACAGTGGGAGTATTGGTCATGTTTATGTCAAAACCAGGGAAGGAGTATTGGACATCAGTGAAGCAACTTTTCAGGTATTTGCGTGGCACTAGTGATTATGGTTTGTGCTACCAAGGAAGAACATGATTGGACAGAGTTTTGGATATTCGTGGCTTTGTTGATGCAGATTGGGCTGGAGATCTAGATCAGAGAAGATATACAAGTGGGTATGTGTTTAACCTATTAGGAGGTGTAGTCATTTGGATGAGTAAGAAACAATCTGTAGTGGCACTATCAACTACATAAGAAGAATACATGGTAGCCACTCATGCAAGCAAGGAAGAAGTTTGGTTGCAGAGCTTGTGTTCAAGTATAGGGTTAGTACAGGGAGCTATAATGATAGACTGTGATAGCCAAAATGAAAATTTCTTGGCAAATAACCCTGCTTATCATTCAACGACAAAGCACATTGATGTTCAATATCACTTTATGATGGATATAATAGAAGACAAAAAGGTGTTGCTGGTAAAGGTGGACACTTTGAAGAATACTGCATATGCATTGACAAAATCTGTGAGCTCTGAGAAGTTCTCTTGGTGTAGAGGAACAATGGGAATTGCAAGGTTGGATAAATGACTAAGCTCTCTTGTGCCTCCCTGTGCAAAGAAAACAACAAGTGGGAGAATGTTGGGTTGTGTTATATTCTTTCCACGACTAGCTCCCCTAGTTAACTGGGGTGTTAGAGAGGGGGTGGGTAGCCCTCCTCTATGCGGTCCGGGGTAGCACCCCAGGGAAATTTTTTTTGGACCCTATATTAGGTGGGTCAAACCTACCTATGGTTTTGTGCATGGTTTTCGCACATGGTTTTGGGCGCGATGGTTTTCGGTCCATGGTATTGGATCTTCGACATGTATAAATATGTATTGTAACATTGAAAGGAACATAATGAAAAATCAAGCTGGTAGCCTTGGTTTTGGGATCCAACGGAAAATCTTTGTGTCTACTTGTTTTATGTGTTATGCTCTCACTATTGTTTATTTTCTGTTTTTTAGAATTCGTATGCAGGTAACTTATGTACGGGGTTAAAACCTACATAGGTTGTAGATGATTTTTTTTAATTTGAGTAAATAGAGAAATTTTTTATTAATACCAAACAACAAAGGATTTAAATAATCATGAATAAATAATTATTTAGGCCCTTTCAACCTGGTGCAAGGTCAAAATATAAGTAGGAAACTCTTCCTGAAAGCATGGATCTCTCTATTGTTGCATATATGTTTTACTCTCTTACAATTATTGTATGTGAAGGATAGTATTACACATTATAATGGTTATGATGGTAGTTACAAATCATTACCATTCAACCCAATTCTTAGTCCATATCTTTGGCTTTTTTGGAGAATTAGGTTGGAAATAGTCGCGGTAGAAATCGTTGTAGGTATTGATCTATAAAACAATTGATTCATATATCAACATAAGAAATGATTCATACATTAGTACGGCATTAGATTATAAAAACTTTCTAAAGAAACAAAAGGGATATGTGGAAAGATCATTTTTTATTATTACACACATCATACTCACAATTGGGTCTGGAGCAGTAGATTGTTTGCACATCACCCATGGAATACTTGTATTTAATGATAATGCCCTGTTTACTGCCTAGGTAACATATGACTTGCCCTTCTCTCCATAATATTGTTATACTTGTTGGTATTCATTTTCTGTCTCCACACAACTAAATTAAATCAGAAAGACATATTTTATTATACACAAAACGTTGTAAATAACTATCACAACAAAAAGGACTTACCTATGTCAAGATAATAAGTCCACCTTGCCATGTAAAAATATTTTCTTGTTTCATCATCTTTAGCATATTTGTTGTAAAGGTTTTCGTCTCATACTAAGGAAAATAGATAAAAGCCTTTAAAATTAGGCCTATGAGGGGTCCTCCCTCTGAATGTCTGAAACCTGTAAAACAAAAGCAATATTTAAGAAAGATGAATAGGAAGGCATTATACTTGCAAATACTCAATCTCTACTTTGCAATAGGTTGTAGCTAATTTAAATAGAGGATTTAAATAATCATGAATAAAGAATGATTTAGGCCCTTTCAACCACGTGCAGGGTCAATATATAAGCATGAAACGCTTCCTTGAAAGCATGGATCTCTCCATTGTTGCATATATGTTTTACTCTCTTACTATTATTGTATGTGAAGGAGAAGATTACACATTATAATGGTTATGATGGTGGTTACAAATCATTACCATACAACCCAGTTCTCAGTCCACATCTTTGGCTTTTTTGGAGAATTAGGTTGGAAATAGTCATAGTAGAAATCATTGTAGGTATTGATCTATAAAATAATTGATTAATATATCAATATAGGAATTGATTCATACATTAGTATGGCATATATTATAGAAACTTGCTAAGGAAATAGAAGGGATATCTGGAAAGATAGATTTTTATTATTACACACAATATACTCTCAATTGGGTATGGAGCATTAGTTTGTTTGCACATCACCAATGGAATACTTGTATTTAATGATATTGCCATGTTTACTTCCCATGTCACATATGAATTTCCCTTCTCTCCATAATATTGTTCTACTTGTTGGTATTGATTTTCTATCTGCACATAACTAAATGAAATCAGAAAGCCATATTTTACTATACACAAATTTTTTTAAGCAAATATCACAACAAAAAGGACTTACCCGTGTCAATATAATAGGTCCACCTTACCATGCAAAAATATTTTCCTGTTTCATCATCTTCACTATCTTTTTTGTAAAGGTATCCATCTCATACTAAGGAAAATAGATAAAAGCCTTTAAAATTAGAAGAGACGTTTAAAGGTAAAAAAAAGCTTAAACATTGAACTTACAATTTGTTCAACTATTTTATCTTTTAACTAAGCTTGAAACAATGGTACTCTTTTGTTATTGAAAAAATAACAACCAATTTTACACACGATAAATCAAATAATGTATATATATATATATATATATAATTATATATATATATAATTATATATATATATATATATATATATATATATATTTATATTTTAAATCTTGACAGGTTGCTTTATTTGTTTTTGGTAGTAGTCTAGGGTTTTATGTTTTGGATTTTTTTTGGTTATATTTCATAGTGAAATTTACTAGTAATCAGTTACGGATTTGTTTGAAACACAAGTTTGCTTTTTTGGCTATATTTCAAGGTGAAATTTAGTGGAAATCATTTATGAATTTGTTGGAAACACAAGTTTTCTTTTTTGGCTATATTTCACAGTGAAATTTACTGGAATGAAGTTATGGGTTAGTTGGAAACACATGTTTGATTTTTTGAACTCTACACAATCCTAATGCCCTTGAATCCATTTATGCATTCAAAAACCATTTTAAATAACACAAAATCTCTCCAAAACTTTGAATAGTTAGACACGGCCATTTTTTTCCTATTTTTCATCTATTTAGTTAATTAATATAAAAATCTTGACAAGTTGCTTTTTTCTCCCATTTTTAGTCTATTTAGTTAATTAATTTGAATTATTGAAGTATGCACAAAATTTTTGTAGCTACCACATATTTACTAAGCATGCCCTAAAACCCTGAAAAGTTCATTGCTGATTAATATGAAATCATCTAAATATAAAATAAGCATATACTTACAACATATATTACCAAGCCAAATACAAGCTAAAATCAGCTTAAATTGTTCATTGTCTGTTCTCATCTTGATTCTGGTATGGCATGCAATCAAAGAGGGAAACCTCTGCAAGGTCACAACAATTCAAACATTTTAGTGAGGAATAATCTCCTTCCACAAATACGAAAGAAAAGATAACAAAACTATAGTAAGAGGATTAATAACACATGAATTTCTTATTAAGTTAGCAAGTAAACAAGTACATAGTTGTATTGAAGATATGATGAAAATTTAAAGCAGTGAGTATTCGGAGAATATTTTCAAAGCCTGTTTACATTGCAAAATTCCACAATATCTCCTTATATTAGTAGATAAAATTAAAACTAACACTAATGAATCAAACTTGACTGGTATGGTGATTGTGTGGCATCTCCTTATTCAAAATTAATAAATTACATCTAAAATTACATATCTACACTCATAACAAAATACAATGTGCTATAGAGGTTTAAGGCATTGTATGTGATCTAGGTGGATCTCTAAAAAGTACTACTGGCATGGTAAGAAGGCTTAAAACTTAAAGTGGTAGAAACTCTATAAAATTAGCATTGGATCAAAGTGATCGTCATCCTAATTCCAATGATGTGAACGACACTCAAATCCAAGCTTATATGAAGAAGTTAGAGCAAGTCAAAGTTAGGTTTGACTTGGACAAGTGGCAGGAGAAGATGACATGGAAGAACTCTTCAGCCAAGAGGGAAGTGCCAAGTGGTAGACCACCATTGGTCCTGAATTTCTTTTATCGAAAAAGGCAGAGGTTAGTGGGGTCAAATTAGCCCTAGGCATGAAAAGTTGCAATGCGATAATCGCATTCGTAATCACAAAAGGCAAGTGTTTACGAATCAACCCCCGACAGAGTCAAGTGGCGATGCTATATATCGCAATCGTAGTTTGCAAAAGGGGAGAAGTCGTATGAAGTGCCAACCCTTGTTCCCATCGATTGCGATTTACGATCAGGATTCAGACCCAATTTATTATGAACTGTGTTTAACAAGACCATAGGTCTACTATTATCGCAGGGCACCTGTTGTAGGTTTTAACCCCGTACAGAAATTACCTGCATACGAATTCTAAATCACAGAAAAATAAACAATGCGAGAGAATAACACATAAAACACATATACACAGATATTTCCCACTAGATCCCAAAACCGAGACTACCAGCTTGATTTTCATTATGTTCCTTTCAATGATACAATACATATTTATACATGTCGAAGCATCCAATACCATGGACCGAAAACCATCGTGTCCAAAACCATGGACCAAAAACCATAGGTAGGTTTGCCCAACCTAATATAGGGTCCAATTTTTTTTTTTTTCCTGGGGTGCTACCCCGTACCCTGTAAAGGGGGGCTACCCGCCCCCCTCAAACCCCCTGGATAGGGGGGGATGTCGCCCCCCATGTGACTCCCCCACTACGTAATTGACGCAATGAAGGGGGAGCTCCGCCCCCCCTCTAACCCCACGTTTCACTACGTAGGTTAGTCGTGGAAAGAATATAACACAACCCAACAATCTCCCACTTGTTGTTTTCTTTCCACAGGGGCCACAAGAGAGCTTAGTCATTTTTCTAGCCCTGAAACGCCCATTGTTTCTCTACACCAAGAGAACTTCTCAGAGCTCACAGATTTTGTCAATGCATCTGCAATATTCTTCAAAGTGTCCACCTTACCAGCAACACCTTTTTGTCTTCTATCATATCCCTCACAAAGTGATACTGAACATCAATGTGCTTTGTCTTTGAATGATAAGCAGGGTTCTTTGCCAAGAAAATTGCACTTTGGCTGTCACAGTCTATCCGTATAGCTCCCTGTACTAACCCCATACTTGAACACAATCTCTGCAACCAAACTGCTTCCTTACTTGCATGAGTGGCTGCCATGTATTCTGTCTTTGTAGTTGATAGTGCCACTACAGATTGTTTCTTACTCATCCAACTGACTGCACCTCCAAATAGGTTAAACACATACCCACTTGTAGATCTTCTCTGATCCAGATCTCCAGCCCAGTCTGCATCAACAAAGCCACGAATATCCAACACTCTGTCCAATCCTTGTCCTCCTTGGTAGCACAAGCCATAATCACTAGTGCAACGCAAATACCTGAAAACCCGCTTCACTGCTGTCCAGTGCTCCTTCCCTGGTTTTGACATAAACCTGCTCAATACTCCCACTGCATGTGCAATGTCTGGTCTAGTACAGACCATGGCGTACATTAAGCTACCGACTGCACTTGCATATGGAACACGGGACATGTCCTCTTCCTCTTCTTGTGTCTTGGGACACTGTTCAGCAGATAACCTCACACCTATAGGAATAGGAACCTTCACCGGTTTACTATCCTGCATATTAAACCTCTGCAGTATTGTCCCGACATACTTCCTCTGGTTTAACCAAAGCTTCCTCTTTGCCCGATCTCTTTTAATTTCCATGCCCAAAATATAGTTTGTAGCACCAAAATCTTTCGTGTCAAATTTGGAGGACAAGTGGGTCTTCAAATCCTGGATAATTTCTTTGTCATTTCCAACCAGCAACATATCATCCACATACAAGACCAGATAAATAACACGGTCACCAATTAATTTAAAATACACACAGTGATCTACTTTACTTCTAGTGAAGCCAAGTCCCCGTATAAATGTATCAATTTCTGATACCACATCCTTGGTGACTGTTTTAACCCATACAAAGACTTATTTAACTTGCATACCAGTTCTTTCTTACCCTTCACCGCAAAGCCTTCAGGTTGTTTCATGTAGATTTCCTCTTCCAAATCCCCATGAAGAAATATTGTCTTCACATCCATCTGTTCTACCTCAAAATCAAAAGCAGCAGCAACAAATAAAAGTAATCTAATAGAAGTTACCTTGGCAACAGGAGAAAAAAATTCACCAAAATCAATTCCCGGCACCTGGGAATAACCTTTTGCTACCAACCGAGCTTTGTATTTCTCCACCTTCCCTTCTGCATTTGTCTTCTTCTTGAACACCCATTTGCTGCCAATGGGTTTCCTCCAGCCGGCAACTCCACCAGATCCCAAGCCTCATTTTTGTGCAAAGATGCCATTTCATCAACCATGGCCTCTTTCCAGAGTTTTCCATCCTCTGAATCCACTGCTTCCTTCACAGTTCTCAGATCATCATCAGTGATAGACAAAGTAAAATTTGAACAGAAAGCATATGGACGATACCTTTATGGCTGCCTTCTTTCTCGAACTAATCTTCTCACAGCCGGAGTTTGTGGCTGTTCATCTTCTGATTCCTCCTCTGCTACAGAGTCTGATTCTTCCTCCTTTAGTTCAAACTCTATCTTCACAAGTTCCTTTGGTTAGACTTCATGTTTAATAACATTTTTTACCTCTCTGAATACCACATCTCGACTGTACAAGACCTTCCGTGTGACTGGGTTCCAAAGCTTATAACCCTTTAAACCATCCTTATACCCAATTAACATGCACTTTTCAGATTTAGTATCCAACTTGGTTCGTTTCTCCTTTGGAACATGTGCATATGCATCACATCCAAATACCGTCAGATGTGAAAGAGAGGGCTTCTTACCAGTCCATACTTCTTGTGGAGTCTTATCCTCCAATGTTGATGAAGGTGACCTGTTGACCAAGTAACATGCAGTATCCACCGCCTCTGCCCAGAATTCCTGCCCTAACCCGACACCACTGAGCATGGTTCTTTCCCTTTCCATCAACGCCTTGTTCATTCTTTCTGCGAATCCATTTTTCTGAGGTGTATATGGAGTAGTCTTCTGCCGTGCTATACCACACTTCTTACAGAATTCTTCAAATTCCTTGCTACAAAATTCTCCACCATTATCTGTCCTCAGCACCTTTATCTTCTTCTATGTCTAATTTTCCACCAGAGCCTTAAATTATTTAAACCTGTCAAAGACTTCAGATTTATTCTTAAGTAAATATATCCATGTATTCCTTTAGAAGTCATCTATAAATGATACATAGTACACAGACTTACCCAATGATGGAACTTTCACAGGTCCAAAACACATCACTGTGCACGAGCTCTAATATCTGTTTCGTCCTCTTACCATCAGAGGGGAAACTCACCCGATTCTGCTTCCCATATATACAATTTTCACAGAATCAAAATCCAGAGAGCTATTACTCATACCTTCTACCATACCTTTACCATGAAGTATTCGAAGGCCCTTCTCTCCAATATGTCCAAGCCTTTGACGCCACAACATGGTCTTCTCTCCAGAGACCACTAGATTTTCTGCTCCATTTTCAGGAACCATAGAACTATTGCACTCATCAACAACAGTGCTACCTTACAGCTTGTACAGAGTTCCAATCAGAACTCCTTGCATCGATACCAGTGCTCCTCGAACCATCTTGCAGGTATCCTTCTCGAACACTATCTTTACACCTGCATCATCCAACTTGCTTACAAAAATTAGATTTCTGGCCAATACAGGAATATGTAGAACACCTGAAAGGGTTCTAACCCTTCCAACTTGCAACTTCAACTTTACTTTTCCACGACCAATGATTCTAGCCTTCCTATCATCTCCTAAGAAGACATCACCACCATCGCATTTCTCATACTCA